>LNAC01000149.1:92977-128704 GCA_002007465.1 Ailurus styani | reverse complement strand
CCTCACTTCCTTCCTTCCTTCCTTCCTTCCTTCCTTCCTTCCTTCCTTCCTTCCTTCCTTCCTTTTTGCTGTTGCTACAAACTGCGTAGAGTAGAAGTAGCTGGCTTAAAAGGAATTAAGAGTAAAAAAAAGAAACCAAAACTCAAGATGTCTTTAGAAGACATCTAAAATTCAAGACATCTAAAATTCTGAAAAAACCAGTCACTTCAGATACTCATTTTTGGCCAAGTCCTTCGTTTAATTATTTTATCACGTAAATCAGTTTTCTCTTGTTTTTTTTGCTGGAGTCCTGCTGAGTCATCCGTCCTAGTAGAGACAGGTTCTGACGTGGATGACTCTGGTTGGTCAAACCTAGTAGGAGAAGCTGCACGCAGGACTGACTGAGGGGAGGCTTGCCTTGCTCAGGGTCTATCAGCAGCCTCAGGATGCCATCATGTCGCACACGAGTGGAGAGTGTGGCGTGGCGGTGCGCTGGGACTGGGTTCTCTTTACCAACTTTAATACTAAACACATGGCTTGAAAATGAACCGTAACAGATACTATTTACTGAACACTTTGCATTGCCTCTTGTATTCAGGCTTTATCTATATGAGAATCAGTCTTCACTACGTCCAAATAGTATGTCTCTTATCCTCATTTCAGTGGATGGGGAAAGCAAGGCTCCGTGCAGTGAAATGATTTACCTGTGTTTACTTAACCAAGAAGTGGCAAACCTGGAATTTGAACCCAGAACTCATTCTCCTCTGAGTCCACATGCTCAACTACAAGCTTCCTACTCTTGATCTGAAGGAGAAAGTAATTGTCGTCTGTACGCATTCTGATGAATTTTGAGAGTGAATCGTACCTCGCCAATTGGTGGCCTGATCCCTTGGGAATGACATAATTTAAAAGTGTTAGGAACCATTCACATGTGGACCAGTGCCACCCATTAGCAGTTTCTCAGGAGACCCAGGATTTCGGCTATAAAGAAGGCTGTGGGGAGCCCTTGTCACAGCTGGTCAGGTGTTCTGTGTTTCCATTTGTTTAGTCTGTAAAAGAGCTGGGTGTTACTGGAATGTGAAAGAATGTATTTGCTGCTGCTAGCCTTCTCACAGAGGGGATGATGTATCTGAACTGCAGTTCATACACTGTTCCATGAAATACGGCCATAATTTCTAGTTTCCTGACCTTTTCCATATTCTTCCTTGGTTGGTCATTTGTCTTTTCTGCGCAAGGCAGGGAGGCCACTAATAAGGGAGAAGTTAAATGGTCAACTAACCAAATAAAAGTGTAATGTGAAGGTGAAGACACAGCAGCATATGCCTGTAACTTCAGAATGTGTGAATAATTGGACAGTGGATTCTTCATCAACAAAGAAGGGATTTAATCGACTAAGTCAGTACATCTTTTGGAAAGATTGCTTCTTCCAGCTGTGATTATACATGATATGTGAAGTATTTTTAATATGGTAAGAGTTTTTCTATAGATATGGTGGATCAAAATATAAGAGAGCTGCTAGGAGACTGTGGAATATTTCAAACATGCTTCTTTCCCTCTTTAATGTCTAGCTGCCTCTCTTAGGTTTGGCGCCCTGGAAGCAGAGCCTGAGATGGGGGATCACGGGCAAGTGATTTGTTGAGGGTTTCAGAACAAATTACTAAGGAAGCGAGGGAGGCAGCATAAGGCAGAGGAGAAGTTAACTTCACTCTGGCTTCAGCCTGACTTCTAGAATAACTGGAGGAGGGATGCATCCCAAAGTGTCCCTTCTTGAGGCTTTTGGGCAGGGATTTTGACCCTGTATCAGTCAGTCATTGGTTGCCAGCTATGCCTGGGGTGGGGTATGATCTCTGGAGCATTCCCTGTCAAGATGGCTTTAGTTGGCCAAGGGCAATTACCCAGACACGGGTGCAGCCACCTCTTATTGGTGCTGGTGGATGGACACACAGGCCTGTAGAGGGACTGGCCAGGTGGGCCACTTACAGCATCTGTTGCACTTTCGTGCATCCACGTTGTTCCCTTCCGAACTGATACATTGCAGACACGTCGAGATGAGCAGTATGAAGCTCTGAAGCAAGGGTAAGAATTGTGAAACTTTACCCCGTCTCACACACACACACGTATATTTATGTGTGTGGCTCATGCAAGAGGAGCTTGTAAAATACATTTTTTACTGTGGACCACAGTCAAGAAAGTTGAGACACACAAGATGAATTAAGTAGAGATGTTTGCTTTGGTTGTGTATACAGACTGAGTGGTTCAAACTCTCGTGAGGGGAGGACCTGGCCTCATTGTTCCTCACCTCCAAGGTGATGGTTGGAAATGGGAATGATTGCATTTCTTTATTATTTCCATATTTGTTGAAAAATTAAGTAGCACATGAGGAATTTCTTCCTTAGTCCCCTCATTGCCTCTCCCTGCCCCATGGACTTTCTACAAATCAGGTTCTTCAGTATGTGCCAAAGCTTCACCACTGAAATGGGCTGTACTTGGGGGAGAAGACGTTTCTCTCACTGAGGTCATCTTTTGACATCTTGCAGAGAGAACCCTATCAGCCCCTTTACTTGCTCTCCCCTAGGGGAGATGAATGGACTCATCCATCCGTAAATTTTGGAAGAAGACCTGGCCATGTTCATCTCAGCTTTCTCCTCCTCTCTTAGGAACGTGCCTTTCCGCAGAGGATGTGCCTTCTCTGCTTCCATGCCAAATACTGTGGGGAGTCTCCCTGCGGGCGGGCCTGCTGCTCCGATCCGCTGATGTTCCCTGTGCCTCTTTGAATGGCAGACGGAAGGGTGCTGGTGTTTCACTTGGAGCCACTGTGAAGAGTTAGGCCTGGAAACGACTCTGTGACTTGTCAGCCAGATCTTCTGCAGGAGGGGGAGTTTCTTCCGCTAGAACCTCTCCCATGGGCAGAAGTCCCTGGTCTTTTGTGTCACTGTTCAGAAAGTGTTGAGAACTGCTGTGCTAGGGTCCTATGGAGGAAAGCCCCCAGTCGGCTTGGAAAAATACCTGGGCACTTACGTATGCCCCCCAGTGGTGGTGTCAGCAAGTGGGCCCAACTCTTACTAAGCGGCTGAAAACCTACGGAAGGTCCCTGGGGAAGCTTACTGCCATTGTGCAGCTCAGCTGTGTACGTCACGGCTGTGAACTGAAGTCCAAGGTTAAAGTGTCAGGTAGCCGGCCCTCTCTGTAGCTGCTTGTTCTCTGGTTTGTCTCCGGCGTATCCTGAAAGCGTGGTGCTGACCGGGGACTAACGTAGGCGGTTCCTTGGAGTCAGTGTTGGAGTCCTTCCTCTCTGAGGCGCGGGAGGAACGGCTACCACCTGGACGCCTGCAGGCGAGGCTGTCCTGACAAATGCTTCCCTGCTCGTTGAGAAGGATGGCGAGAGAGTTCCATTTCCCAGGAATTACTGCGAGTTTGCAAACCCTGTCGGAGACCACGTATGGATGGGCACAGTGTGGAAGCCACATGTGAACAGTTGGCACGTTGGACATAGGCGCCAAGGGAAGACGGCAGAGCCAGATCGTTTTTTAATTTTTCATGAGTTGGATTGTGGACCAATGAGGAAGTCGAAAGTTTGTGTATTTCCTTTTCTGGGACCCAGGCCAGGCTTGTGGAAGAGTGATCACAGAAAGCTGGAAATTCTCAGGAACGAGGAAGCAGCACGGTGTCTGCTCTCATTTCCTCACCTCAGGAGACCAGGCTGTTCAGTGCCACTCAGAAGTTCGCAGAACACTTATGTCTGTCTTTCTATCGCGCTTTCCTGTGTTCCTGTCAAAATCGTTGCCCAGCTATTCTCTACTAGAGCAAAATGAATGCTTGCTAACGACATGTAGGTTTTGTTTTTTTGTTTAATTTCTTTTTCTTATTATTTGCCCCAGGGGTACAGGTCTATGAATCATCAGGCTTACACATTTCACAGCACTCACCATAACACAAACCCTCCCCAATGTCCATAACCCATCCACCCTATCCCTCCCCTCCCCCCACCCCCCACCAGTAACCCTCAGTTTGTTGTGTGAGATTAGGAGTCTCTTATGGTTTGTCTCCTTCCCCATCCCATCTTGTTTCATTATTTTTCCCTCCCTACCCCCCACGACCCCCACCCTGACCCTCAAGTTCCTCATATCAGAGAGATCATATGATAATTGTCTTTCTCTGATTGACTTATTTCGCTCAGCATAATACCCTCTAGTTCCATCCACGTCATTGCAAATGGCAAGATTTCATTTCTTTTGATGGCTGCATAGTATTCCATTGTATATATATACACCACATCTTCTTTATCCATTCATCTGTTGATGGACATCTAGGTTCTTTCCATAGTTTGGCTATTGTGAACATTGCTGCTATAAACATTCAGGTGCCCCTGAGGATCACTACCTTTGTATCTTTAGGGTAAATACCCAGTAATGCAATTGCTGGGTCGTAGGGTAGCTCTATTTTCAACTTTTTGAGGAAACTCCGTACTGTTTTCCAGAGTGGCTGCACCAGCTTGCATTCCCACCAACAATGTAGGACGGTTCCCCTTTCTCCGCATCCTCGCCAACAGCTGTCATTTCCTTTCTTGTTGTTGATTTTAGCCATTCTGACTGGTGTGAGGTGGAATCTCACTGTGGATTTGATTTGCATTTCCCTGTTGCTGAGTGATGTTGAGCACCTTCTCATGTGTCTGTTGGCCATTTGGATGTCTTCTTTGGAGAAATATCTGTTCAGCGACATGTAGGTTTTGAACACAAGGAGGAAAGAAAGATAGTAAAGTGAGATCTAAGTTTCTTTTTTTTATGTCACCTACCCTTTTTTGGCTCAAAAGTTATATTAATGGACATCAGGCTATACCATATCTATTTTTATTTCCAAATAAGTAATTCTTAAAAAATTATCGTCTTAACTAGGTGAGATAAAAATTGACCCATAAATTCATTATCACAGCAGTTTGCTTAAAAACCTTCTTATGTTGAAGTCTGTATGTACACGCAACTGAATACACGTTCTTCAGATAATACCGTATTATAACTTTCCATGTTGCTACCTAGTCTTCATAGCCATCACCTAGATGATTTAAAAATACATATTCTTTAAGGAAAGTACTGACAAGAGCAGTTTTAATAAATTTTTAATTTCCTTGAACACATTTGCATATTTTGTCTTAGTGTTTTAGTATCCAGATTCTAAAAATACCATGTAATTCAGTATCCTGTTTTTGGCACTTAACATAAGAATTTTGCATCATACATACATCATGACCATACACATAGTTTTAATACGTGCCTTATATCCCATTTAGTAGTCTTACCAGTAATGTATTTAAGCATTCTTGGTTGACGTTTAGGTTATTTCCATGAATTTGCTATTATAAAAAAGCTATCATAAATATCCTCCTGTATGTAGCTTTTTCTTTAATTGGATTGTTCCTTTAGGACATTAATGAATCAAAGGATAACCAGCTTTCCAGCTCCAGAGCATTGTTGCCAAATGGCCTTCCAAAAGTACTGCATTAGTTTATACAGCTAGAAACACTGTACAACAGAGCTACTTTCATACAATTCTTAATATAATAATTACTGATTGTATAGCTGTGTTTTAATTTTTGTTTATTAAATTAATGGATTTTTAAAAAAGATTTTATTTATTTGCAAGAGAGTGAGCGGGAGAGAGAGAGCATGAGGAGGGGGAGGGGAAGAAACAGAAGGAGAGGTGGAGGCAGACTCCTGGCTGAGCAGAGTGCCTGACCTAGGGCTGGATCCCAGCACCCTGAGATCATGACCTGAGCCGAAGGCAGACACTTAACTGAATGAGCCACCCAGGCGCACCTGGAATTGATTTCATAATGTGTTTCTTACTGGTTTTTCCATTTTGTGAGTTGTCTGTTAAATAGTTCATGTTCTTTTCCTAATTTTTTTTAAAGATTTATTTATTTGAGGGGGAGTCAGCATGAGTGGAAGGGGTAGAGGGAGAGAGCAAGGGAGTGTCCAGCAGACGCCATGCTGAGCACAGAGCCACATGTGGGGCTCGATCTCGTGACCCTGAGATCACTACCTGAGCTGAAAACAAGAGGATGCTTAACTGACTGAGCCACTGAGGCGCCCCTCCTCTTTAACTCTTTAAACAGTGTTTTTCTGATGGTACTACATGAAATTTTGTGTTAGGTATCGCTGTATTTTTCCTGAGATGACTTGCTTTTTATTTATTTGACATATCCAAACTGTATTTTTGGTAAATAATAACCAGTCAGTCATTTTCTTCTGTGGTTTCTATTTCTTAGAAAGTCATTTTCTCTGTAAGGAATTGGTGCAGCCCTGTATTCCCTGAGATTTTTTTTTTATGACTTAAAAGCAACTTACCAAGAAATGTGAAATATTTGAGGAAAGAAAAAAAAGCAATAAAATATTCAGAAATTCTGTTCCTTGGAGAATATAATAGGTATCATTTTTGGTATATGTCCTCTCAGAGTATTTACACTATAAATATAGAAAAATGAATGTATTCTTACACACATTTTACAAAAATGACATTGGATACGGCGCATGTATTCTGGAAACTGGATGTTTTTCCTAAATTGAAATGCATCCTTTTTTCTCTATCAGTGACTACAGATCTTCAGAATTTCAAGTGACTCACGTAGCTTTCCATTACATATCTAACCATTCCTTTAGCATTAGACATTTGGGTTTTATTTTATTATAAACAAATCTGGGAAAAACAATCTCATACAAACATTTTTCACATGTGTCCATTTCCCAGCAAGGAATATTCATAGGGTCAAGATATTTTTAAAAAGATTTTTGACAATTTTTCCAAGTTGGCTGTCCCGGAAAAGGTTGTACTAATTTCAACTTCAACCAGTTAACTTGGACAGTGCCTCATTTCCTCTTTCTATGTAATTCTCTTTAATCTTCATCAGTCAGGTGGAAGATAAAGATGTCTCATTATTATTGTAATTTGTATTCTTAGGTGATTCATGAAGTTGGATATTTCTTCATAGATTGATTACCCATTTGTGTTTCTACTTTTGTCCACATCCTTAGCTCATTTCCCATTAAGGTTTCATATCTTTGTGTAATTTGGTTTATAATTAAAAAAATCTGATGCAGAATGTCCACCTTTGCCCCGTTTTTAGTGGAGTATACTGCCTGGAAACCAGTTCTTAGTCTTAGAATTAAGGAGGAAAAGTACTCTCCATGTGCAGAGCAACCTCACAATTGCGGACCATCTCCATGTCTAAGTTAACTACTGTCCTCGGGGCGCCTGGGTGGCTCAGTCGGCTAAGTGTCTGCCTTCAGAACAGGTCATGATCCCAGGGTTCTGGGATCGAGTCCTGCATCAGGCTCCCTGCTCCGTGGGGAGTCTGCATCTCCTTCTGCCTCTCATGAATAAATAAAATCTTAAAAACAAACAAAAGGAAACCACTGTCCTGTTATTCTGAGTGTGGATTTACAATTTCTATTACATTGTGGTAACAGTTAGCAAGTAAGGGTGAAGTTACATTAAAGTAAGTGTGAGGAGTCATTACCCCCTAAAAGTGATGTTATATTTTTGTATCATTCACATGAGGAAGAGAAATGTCTTAGTGACTCAGAAACCAGAATTGAGAGATGCGATGCAGGCTGGGAGACGGAGGAGGTAGATGGCTCATGAGCACAGACAGGTCAAGACCATAAGTTGAGGGTGTAAGAAGGCCCCAATAGGGTGAGGATAAAAGTGGTCATAAGTCAAGCTGGAGCTTCCCAGAGCCATTGCCAGGTCAGTGGGAAGTATGCCCGGAATAGCCAGAAGTCCACAGGCGAGTACGAATGCCTTGCCATTGGGGAGTGGCAGTGAAGATCAAATTGGCAACTTGGAGTACAGACCCATTGTCTCCCAATATTTTAAATACTTGAACCACCCATTTATGGCTGGGCATTTAGCCATCTGTAACAAAGACTGTATTCTGCAATTTCCCTTGTAGCTGTTCGTAGCCACGTGATGAACTGATAAAAAGGAACATGTATAGAAACAGTAGATGCTTCTTCTGTGAATTGCTCTTAAAGAGAATGAGGACATCTCTTTCTCCTTTTTCTGTCCAGAATGTGGATGTGATGGTTGGACAAGATGGCGGACACTGTTGATGCCTTGCTCTGTTCCTTGCTGGGCTTTATGTGTGAAGTACTTGGAAAGTTCAGAATAATGATCACAGCCTTTACTTCCACTTTGTTTTGTGAGAAGAAAAAAAAGTCATTTTATGCTTGCCAGTTAACTGTAGGTTCTACTTAGCATAGGATTTTCTTTTTTCCTATTTTTTTATTAAGCATAGGATTTTCTTGATGCTGGTACCTAATAGATGATTTTTAAACAAAGATTATTTATTTATTTGACAGAGATCACAAATAGGCAGAGAGGCAGGCAGAGAGAGAGGGGGAAGCAGGCTTCCCACTGAGCAGAGAGCCCGATGTGGGGCTCCATCCCAGGACCCTGAGATCATGATCTGAGCCGAAGGCAGAGGCTTTAACCCACTGAGCCACCCAGGCAACCCTCCCCCCCCCACCCCATAGATGATTTTTAACAGGCAAAAATCTGACCGTCTGACAAAGCATTCAGGGTAGTGACTGGGCACAGGCTGCCAGTCTCAGAGCTGGAATCCTGACACCATTGCCTACTCTGTGATTTTAACGTTTCTCGCTTGGAAAAATAGGCCTAATATTACCTCCAATAACAATCCTTAGTAGGACTGTTACTAAGATTTAATAAGTGAAACACATAATGCCTCATAGAGGTTGGTGTAAGTAGAGCCATTCTTCCTAAGTACAAATTCCTTTTCAACCCTAAGACAGGAAAATAATGAGGTATTTGGGAACCTTTCAGAGACCTTTTCCACACTAGTTCTTACTCTCGTTAAGGGCATTTCCCAGAAGGGGTGCATTGGATTTGCTGACAGATTTTCCCATAGATGCTTTTTCATGGAAGAAGGGAGGCTGGAACTGAAATTTGTTATCTCACTGAACCCTGATGAGCTGCTGGAAGAGGGTCTGAAGTAGCCAAGCCCTTCTGTTGTTCTCTGAAGAGCTGCCCAGCCTCTGTAGGAAGCCACCACTCTGAGTCAAAATGAAAATCTACACTAAAATTAAGAGCTGTTGAAGTTCCCAAGCTTGATTGGACAAACAGAATCCAAAGAAGAGAAGCCAGTGCATGGGCATTAGGGCAAAACAGGCATTAGAGTCTTGGTCCCTTCTTCTGGAAGTTTATGGATTTTCTTGATCCCAATTCCAAATGTGTAAATTCTGTTATACAATAAATCTGTGCTTTGCCTGCTCAGTCTGTTGAGGGGTGGATCTAATAGTACCCAGCTAAAGATGGGTAGCTCCAAGTGCAGTCACTTGGTATCCTGCACAGTAACTGTTTTCGAAATGGGGAATAGTTCTCTGCTAAAGAAGACTTTGCTCTGGAGCCTTGGGGGTGCAGACCATAACTTTGGTCTTGAGGCTTACCAGAGATTCTACAGGGCATCCATATCCACTGTGGATCCCTTCATCGGCATTGTGTTTACTGGGTCACACAGACTGTGTGTGGTGAAGCTGTTTCTGCCCCAGTCTGGACCTCCCTTGGGTTCTACCGCATTTGAATCTGGCAGAATTATAGGTCATAAATACCTGGCCCAAATATCCTTGATAGTCACTTCTATACACCAAACAGATTTATGGCGAAATACCCAGGACTCTCTGAATGAGGCGTTTTAACACCTTTGGGAGTATTCATACGCCATGTGCAGCAAAAACCCAAGTGCCAGAGAATTCATGCCCCTAAAAGCAGCACTCAAGCAATTGTGGATAGCTCCACCACTTATTTGGGAAACCCCAAGATGTGTTACATATAGTCTTCCAGAATTCGCTAGTGTGATTGAGCCTCAGGTATCCAGGAAAATGGTGATCTTCCTGATAACACATCCTTTAATTTTGTCCTTGGATTTCTTATCTCATTTCTGGAGGATCCCTTTTCAAATAAGCTACTTGTGCTCACATCCTCATTTTAGAGTGTGCTTCTGGGAAACCCAACCTTTGACATCTGATAAATGGACAAGAGCAGTTTTCCCATATACAGGGAATCTTCCACAATCCAAAGAGATCCAGAAAGCACTGTGCCCTTTTCTTGCTGGTATAACATGCAAGCTGAAATGACTAGCTCATGGCAGCTAGCTCTTAACCGTAGAAGAAATACCCTGGACTATTCCCAGACATTTATATTTGTAAAGAAACTCCCTCCCTCAGGCATACAGGTGACTACTGCAGCATTTTGCTTACTTGATCTGACTAGCATATTGTCATTAAGAGCAGACCAGCATAAAGTTTGGTGGAATGTCAAGAAGATCAAAGTTCCTACAGACTCTGTGATGGAGAACAGGAGAGTTCACATAGCCTCTGGGGCAAGGCAGTGAATGCGTATTGCTTCCCTGTCATGTGAAGTTCAGCTCCCTTTGATTCTTCCTCCTGTTGTGAATTGAGTAGAATACTTTTGTCACACTGATAGCTACATACCAAGTGGCAGAAGTTACGTTGATCTCACTAGTGAAAATAGCACATTTACCAGAGCAGCTGCGATGGGGACAGCTACCCTGGTAAGCTCATGATCATTCACCATCACCTGCCACAAATAATCTAGTTTGTTCAAGGATCAGTTGAGTTGAGTAGGAATATGATGGAGATTACCATACTGAATCTTTCAAGGTTTTATGGTAGTGAGGTACTGCTTTTCATTATCTTGGTTGGGTAGGTTGGGGGAGGATAGTAACTTTATGTACTTCCATTCAACTTTTCCTCTCCTGATGGCTCTTACTCCACATGTTAGGAAACAAATGTGAATATTATGACACCTGCTTCATTATTTATACTCCACTTATACACTGAGGACTTTGGAGAAAATAGCCATACTGCTAACCATGAGATAAAATTAGGATGTGTAGGCATTACACACCTGAATTCCAAAGACCCTGCTCTTAACTAGAGCACCACATTGGCATTTGAGTCTTCTGCTGCTAGTGTTAGTTCAGGCCCTGTATCTTTTGGTCTTCAAAAAGCCCGGGTTATCCCTTTCCCCAGTACATAGTTACCATGGCAAATAATTACAAACCCCCTGGAGAACTATCAGAGGAGTGTGGACCATTATGCTGATAGTTGCCTTGCAAGATCCTTCCTCAACAGCGCCTCATCTCTCCTCCAGTCAGTGGGCTCTAGGTCAATACACTGTATTAGATCTGGGAGAGGGACTTATATTTTCTATTGTAATGGCTGAGGTCAGTCTTCTGCTCTCTCTATCACTATAGTCAGCAACACTCTTATTTGGGTTTGCTGTCAAATGCAAATTTTGAACGTCAGAGTCATATTCAAACTTGGCACAGAGCGTTTTTATACTTACAGATGTTTAAATTACAATGCAAGTATAACAGTTTTGAATCTTTGTGTATGGAGTAATGTAGGCTAAAATTAGTTGAAGAAAAAAATTGGAACCACGAGGAGAAACTGGTAAGATCATGGTTGGTCCTTCAACACATCTTTATCTGACAGAAAAAATAGCAACAAATATGTTTAGAGAATATTTTAATATTCTCTAATATTCTCTAATTAATTCTCTAAATTAATATTCTTCATTTAATAAAAATGGAATAATAAGACTATATATTGAGCATTCATCTCTACAAAGATTAAATGCATTTACTTTTTAAGCATCTATTAAGCATACCAGGCCAGTGAGGACCTTTCTTAACTTCAAAACTATTTATATATCCCTTGATCATGAAAAAATTCATAAAAACAACAATCTATCATGAGTTCAAGTATATGGGTGAGTGTGGTTGTAAAAGAAGAAGCCAGGAGGGCACATAATCAGTGGGCAAGGAAGATCACAGATGGGTTTCTTTGGAAGGCTGATTGGGTTGCGTCTAGAAAATGGGAGTGTCTTTTGTGTTTTCTCCTCAGCCTTACCATGCCATCTCCAAAATGCTATTTGATGAGTGGGAGATTACTAAAAAAAAATTTTTTTTTTCACTGGAAAAATAGAGTATGGTTCTAGTAATGGTTTTTTTTCTGTGGTTTAATCTTCAAGTTGGAAGCTGGTTCTTTGAGCTGGTGCCGTGAACTCCTAGATGTGGTACATCTGTGAGCAGATGGACTATATCTTGTTAGGTTAAATTTGTTGGGAAAGGGAAAGCAATTAGATATGGGCCTGGCACACAGTCACTGCCCAGTCAAAGGCAACACTACCCAAATGCTACTCACCAGTTTTCTGCCTGCTTGTCGTGCTTCTCCGGATAGTCCAGCCCACTCACACTATGGTGTCTGCATGCATCGCATCCTTTCCTTGTCTTCCGATTGCATCCTGGTGTTGACATTATCCCTTGCACTGTACTACAAGTACTTCAACATAGGATGCCAAGGTTTATAAACCCTGTAGCTTGGAGCAGGTAGTGTAGCATTGCAATTCGGTGAATGGTTCCAGTGGATCCCGCTTGGGTTCAAAGCTCAGTTCATCTACTACCTAAGTTGTATGATCTGGGGCATGTTATTTAATATCTTAAAGCCATTAATGTATTTGTGCGTATAGTTTTTTTTCTTCCTTTTGAGTTATTCTTTTCCTAGCAGTAGGATTACTAGATTAAAGGATAATGTGTGTAGCTGTGTGACTTAGCAAGTTACCTACATCTCTGTGCCTCAGTTTGCTCACATGTAAAACTGGGATAATGGAGTCTCTCATAATGTGGCTCTGACAGTTAACAGAAAAAACACATGGTCTTTGGCAAATAGGAAACAGTAAGTGTCGATGCTATTATTTTGATTGAAATACTTGTGCTGACACTCACTTTTGAACAGATGCTCTGCTGGTCAAAAGATAGGAAGTAATTCACTTAAATGAGACCTTTGTATTATGTAAGGTTGGCAATTTTGCGTGCTTTCCTGACTCTTCATAATTAGTTAAAAGAGCGCTGAATTTGGTATGTGACAACTTCTCACAAGATCTACTTAAAACATGAGCTGTAAACGTTGTTTTGGTAATCTGGATGGGGGTGGTAGTGCAGAAGGGAAATGAGTGAAAAACTATCAGATAGAAAAATCTTAAATCTTTCTCTGCTGCATAGTAAGACCCAAATTTCTTCTTGCCTATATAAATAATTTACTTTTAGAGCAGAACTTAGGGAATGTAGATCTGGGATGGGAAGGCAAGATTCAATTTGCGGGGTCATGCTTGGTAAGAAAAATGTTCCCAGAAATAATATTTGAAGAAGGATTACATTCTGAACCCTGGTCAATTTCTTACCTCCTGGCAAAATAAATTATGATTTTGGGCAGGTTTCAAGCCCCCCCCCCAAATGCCAGAGTTGATATTCGATGAGGTTCTATTAGGGGCTTTTTACACACATTATAAATGGTTGCCAAGACTTTTGCCTTTTTCACTACATCTCTGTTTTCACGACATCACTCGAGCTCATGGCTTGATGGGCCTCACAAGCTGCAAAGAGAGTGGCTTTTGACAACTTGGTGGGTCCACAGATTCAGCAGAGACTGAGGGTGGCAAAGGAAAGGGAGACACAGCCTCATGGTGGGACACAGTTCTCTGTCCATGCTCTAAAAGGGTAAAGAGTGAGGCCAGTTTTGGTTGAGGATTTGAAATAAGCTTTGGTGTGTGTTTTTGTGTGTGTGTGTGTATTAGTAATCATAATATATATAATTATACAATATGTGCCTGTGTGTGTTTATATCCTCGCATACACTCACACACACACACACACAGACACACACATTTGCTTGCATAACTTTTTTCTCATCTGTGCTTTGGGCATATTAAGAAGACTGAGCTTAGATTAAAAATCACTTGGTAGCATTTATATATATATTATTATATTGACGTCATCAGTCTGAAAGTATGGAGTGCTGCATGTCCACTTGTGTGGTACACACAGATCTGTTTGTTGTTGGCATTCTTTACAAGAGGACTGAAGTCAAATCAGGAGGGAAAGACTAAATGACATTGTAAAACAATGTATATATCATTGAAATCATTAGAGGAATAGGAAATATTTTTTTTCAAATATGCGAGTGAAAAAAATGCCTGCAGCATACCCAGTGACGACAAAAAAAAAAATCACCAAAATGGTACGACTTCACTTGATGGATTTGGTCTTAGTAGAGAAGGCAGATTTATGGATAGTAATTTGTGTCCTTCAGCATTTAGAGGCAGGAGGCAGATGAAAATATAGCACGTTCAGCAAAACCTCTCTACAGCCGACTGTTGGACAGAAACTCAAGTTTCCTGAAAACTCATGGAAAAGCCATTCTGAGCCCTCACTCTTGGACCCTTATTATGATTGTGGAGAAAATAACTTTTAAAACTTGATATGTTCACTTATGCACAAAGGTATATTTTTACAGTATTGCAGAAAAGGTAAATTAGGAATATTCTTATATTCCAAATGACCTGGTATTATTTTATTTTGCCATAAATTGCATGTATCCCAATGTGATTGAAACTCTACCAGGGTTTGAAGTTATAACCGCAGCTAATGTATTTGAAAAAATAAAAAGCTTTTTGTCAGTATGGTTTCTGCTTCAAACTGTGCAAGACACACTTATTCTCCAAGATAGAAGGAACCCCCCCCCCACTTTTTTTATAAACAAAAACCTTAAAAGACTAAGCAGGAAATAACACACACTCACAGAGGCATTTTAGCCAAAAAGGAATAATTGAATGCAAGCAAGAAAAGGGATTTATTTTAAATTAAAGAATTTTGACAGGCTAGCCCAAGAACAAAGGGCTGTATTCTATGTTACTTATTTTCCCAGGAGTTCCAGGCTCCCATAGACTTCAATGAGAGGGTTACTCACAGGAGGGAGGCCAGGCGCTGAAGAAATGGTGATCAAAGCAATCAGCTTAAAGCATCTCAGTCTGCCTTCGATAAGCCAGCTGTTCAGAAAGTTCCATGGCCTTCTGCAGTTATGTCTGCCCTTTCTGAAAAGGCAGTTGCCAGACAATTACAGTCCCAGCCTGAATGGTTGGGTTTGGTTTAAAATACTTTATTAGGTTCCTACTATGTTTATACTACAGTGGGGTCTGAATGGGTTGAGTAGTGATCATGGATTTTTGATTGATGGGAGAGAGGGAAGCAACATAAAAATGAATATTTCTTGGCTGGATAGTGTAAAGAAGGTGCTTCCTAGGACAAGGTGTGATCTTGGCCTCTCTGTGCTAACAGAGTGAGCCAAAGAATAGGTGTGATGTTGAAGAAAGCATGTGAGCTCTGGGGCCCATCAGGTGTGGGTGTGAATCCAGCTATGGACCATTCACAGCAAGAGGAGTTGAGACAAGCACCTGCTCTCTTTGGGGTTCAATATTCTCGCTAAAGTTGGGTTAATAATAGCTACCTCAGGAAGTTGGGTGAGGATCAAGTGACAGAAAGGACTTAGGAGGGAAAAGCAAAGGAGTGATGAGTGTGCCTTAGTAATCGTTAACTTACATACACATCAGTTTTTCTTAAGAGGTCTGTCTCTGGCTTCTGAATTAGCTGCACGTTCTACTGTATGCTCCTTGTTCAGCATGTATGGTGTTGGCAAGGCTCTTTGATCTCTTTCCTCCTCATTTAGCTCATCAATAAAAGGCAGATGCTAATAGGTCCTACCTGAAATGTTGTTAAGAAACAATAAAACAGAGCAGTTAATACAGATCTTGAAACATAAAAGGTCTCAAGAAAGTTACACTGGGGGCGCCTGGGTGGCTCAGTGGGTTAAGCCTCTGCCTTTGGCTCAGGTCATGATCTCAGGGTCCTGGGATCGAGCCCCGCACCGGACTCTCTGCTCAGCGGGGAGCCTGCTTCCCCCTCTGCCTGCCTATCTGCCTACTTGTGATCTCTCTCTCTGTCAAATAAATAAATAAATAATCTTAAAAAAAAAAAAAGAAAGTTACACTGTTGTGTGTGAGTTGCCTGTTAGTCAGCTTTGCTATTTTTCTAAACCTGTCTCCTCTAGAACCTTAATTTTCTTTTTTCATTGCATCCCCTTCTCTCTGATAGAGAGGCTCTGGGGTGTGCATGGGAGAGCATGCCCTTGGCCCACCTGCAGCATGCCCTGTGAAACTGGGTGCAGCCTCAGTGCTCCTTACCCAACATCCAGCCCTTTCCCACGGGGCCATTTTGGATTTACTTGTTCTGGGTCAATAGGAATGATGGTTTTGAAATTAAATCAACTGGGTTATAGTCGATAATTTTGAAGTTCTTATATATGAAGTCATATATAGAATGGTTGTATTCTGTATATTTCAAATTTTATGGAGTGATCATGTATTGTTTATTTACTCATAAGGAACAATAAAAATGGACCATGAAAATATAAATAGAAATTCAGAATAGGCCTTTCTTTATTCTATGTTTCCTCCTCACCAAACATCTCAAAATTAACACATTGCACAAGCTGAAGGATTTGTTGTGGGACTCCACAAGAATAATGTGAAGGTGGATACTGAGACGACGGGCGCGTGCCAACCCTCCAATTCTGGCTAAACTCCTTCCAGGAAGGGATGGTGTCTATGTGTATTTCCCACGAGAGGTAGGGATGGCGGGATGATTCTGGGATACTCTTCTCATTTTTCCCTTTCTCCTACTATCTGTAAGTCCCAGATGCGAAATGGCTTGGGGTAGAGCAGATCTCTCTCTGTTGCCTGGTGCCCCAAACGTGGTGGTGTGGAATTTATGCTGGACTCCCAGAAGCACAGCACAGGTTGTGTTACATTGTTACTTAATCATTCTCAAAGCTTACGTAAATCACTGAATTTCTCTGGGATGCAGTTTCCTCACCTGTAAGTTGGGTATGATAAGAGTATCTCTTTCTGAGCTCACAGACTGGTTGTGAGGTTCAAACGAGGGAGGCACTGGAGAACCGTGCTCCCCCTTGGTGAGACATGACTAGATTGCATAGACAGTGTGTGTGCTCTGTGCCAGCGCCTCTCAGTCGCGTGAGCTTCAGAGAGAAACAACTCACATGTGCTTAAGGCATGCGAGCATAATGAATCAATGGCTAGTAATCCTTCCATCCACCTGCATCGACTTCTATGTACTGTTTGGGATCTAGCAGCATTAGATGGCCTACACAAATGAAAGTTATCTTATTTTTTATCACCGGGAAAGTTTCCAGGACATTATCAACACATGCTAAAGTTTCCTCCATAGAATGTAATACCAAAACCTCGGCCACCTTGCACTTGGACTCACGACTTCCATATGATCGGCCTCTCACTTATTAAAAAAAGCCACAGGCCTTGTCAGCCAAATTCCAAAGTGACATTCAGCAGTGGCTATTTGGATTCAATTTTGGTTTTGCTTTCAGACTGTCACACGCACACGCACAGAACCTAAAGAGAGGCTGGACACACGTATCCCCCCACATTCACCACTCTTTTTCCTCTCTCTTGAGCTTGACCAACATGTTTATTTCACAACCACTAATACACACGCTCCCATCCACACCTTCAGCGGGATTCTTTAGCTGTTGCTTCCCACACGTTGATCATAGATCTGTTGAACTACATACTGCATTGCTCATGGTGATCATTCCTCCTGAAACCATGTGGAATACTCATCTTCCCTAATCCTGGTCTATAGTATTTCCAAAGTACTTTACAAGCCTGGAGTAATGGCTTATAATGCTTTGCAGCAGCTGAGCTAGTAGCACACATGATATCTTAAATGTAACAATCAAAGGAGTGCGCAGGATCTTGGTATTTCCGCTGGCTTGCAGATGTGCTCTGTCCAGGTCCAAAATCTGCAATGTCAATTTTAGACAAAAGCTTAAAACAGTCTCCCTGCTTTGTGTCAACAACTGAGCTAGGGTGAGGGAACGCTTCCTGATTGGGAGACTACATGTATTGTATATCAGTTATCTGACCCCTACAGTAATTTTTTTTGGGGGTGTGTGTGTGTCTGTGAGCAACCTTGCTCACGATTTATGTAATGGAGGGCATTGTTTTATTAATCTGCACCATGTGGATCTCTCCAGGTGCTAAGCTTTGATCCTCCTGCCCTCTGGTGCATTAAGTTTTCCAGTACTCATAGGCAATGATGTTTGTGATTTAAAGCACTCTCTTCCTTATTGTAAAGGGGAAACAAAAAAGGTTCAGATAACTACATTGAACCAGAGACCCTCCGCTTCTTTTCTGTTTGGTTTCAGTTTGGTATAAAATTCACTCTGATTCTGTTGGGGAGAATTCGGTCAGCACTCCAAGGAGTAAAAGAATATCTTTCTGAAACATTTTATGGCACGTTAGATAACTGCTGGAAACGCCGGACTTGGCTGACTGGGGAAGTTTGGCCTTCGTCAAAGTGGTATGGGAAGATGGAAAGTAAAAGGCTATTTTCCATTTCTCCTGCTGAGAGCAAAAGGAAAAACAGGTGAAAAGAGATACTGACCTTCAGAAATCCAAGTCTGTCATGACCCTAATAGCATTAAGAACAAAATGATAACAGGTGTCTAATAAAAAATTACAACAAAACAATCTGATTTGTTATATTTGAGAAAATAGGTGATTACATTGGAGGAAAATATAGAGGAGTATCAGTCAAGTTAAAGGCAGTGTGGTATATATACTCCTTAAGAATATAGACCCTGGCATCACACTGTCTGTTCCAAACCTCATTTATGCTACTTAAAAGTGCCGGGTTCCCCACCTGGAAAATGGGCTTAATAATAGCATCTACCTTCCAGGTTACTGAAAAGATTAAATGAGTACTTAAAATAGGGCTTGTACATCTTCTGTGCTGTGTGTTTGCTAATACCTGACCCAAGCCCTTTTGCTACAATTACCTATGATTTGCAATATGGGTTATTTTCTTATTCTCACTTATTATTGAAGAGTGCAACAAAATTGAACTTTGTGGGCTGGAGAGATCAAGGCTGGATTCTTCAAAAGTATGTAAACAGCAAACCTTTATTGGGGAAGAGAATAGAGAACAACTACATTTATGTTCAAGAGCACGATTATCAGAGGAAGAAATCTGGGAAGAGGCACCTTGACCTTTGGGGTCATGGAATCCTTATGGCTCTGCAAGGCCGTCCCTACCTTCTGCCTTACAGGACAGAGGGATACCCTCTTCCTCAAATCTCTCCATCCAGGAGCACATAAAAAGGATGGTCTTGCCTGTAGCACCTCGGATTCATTTGGCTTCTTTTTAAACTTCATATACGTGGGATCATATTCTGTGTCTTGCATTTCATTTGGTAACAAGTTTAAGATTCATGCATGTTTTTGCATGTATCACTAGTTTATTCTTTTTCTTTCTTGTGTATTATTTCGTATGAATATAATACAATATGTGCATTCTACGGATGATAATTAGTTTTTAGTTTTTGGATACTAGAAATAAAACTTGACCATTATTTGTAAAAAGACATTTAATAGTATCCTCTATCAACAATTTGATTGTGTACTGATGTCTATACTATTCTTGTCACAGTTGAGTTGAATTCAGAAAGCTTTTATGTCATCTAAGCTCTTTTTCTTTCTTTTTTTGGCCCCAACTGCCTAAATCATACTGTCTTTTCAAAGAAGGGTTTAATTATCATGGCTTGTGTCTATGCCCACCATCTTCATTAGTACCGATAGGTGAACAGTAATGAATGATGGTAGGGGGAAGTTCACCGTGTTTGCAAAACCACTGAGTGGTTCTGTGACTCAATTGGTCTAACTCCAAAGAAAGATGAAAAATGCCAAGACAGCAAAAGATTCATGTTTCCAAAGAGTATATAGGACACTAAAGGTTGTTCTAACTAATGAAGCCTTCTACATCCATATTCATCTTGAGGAGATGAGTGTGGGGCAGTTTGGAGCCAGCTCAGTGGCTAGACACAGGTGCTCCAAGATTCTGTGTCTTGCTTGTATAACATCAGGCAGAAGTTAAGAAGTCCTTTTTCCCCAGAAGTATATGAGAGAGGGCATGCCTTACTGTCCAACAGTTTGAGCCTGTCCTGCACTGCTCATCACAGTCAGTGCTACAGGCACAACGTGTGGGGGTAATGCACTGGGGAGAATAAGGGTTGGAAATTAGCAGCCCTACTTTCCCCTTCAGTGTGCACAGACATGGAGAAACAGCCTCAGGAGACTTTGTAGCACTTGACAGTGGCCAGCGAGAAGACAGAAAGGCAGAGAAGAGTGCCAGATAATGTTGATAATTTCTCTGTAGAAAAACAAATGAAGTGGGGTTGTGTAACATTAAGCTGCCTCGTTAGGCCCAGGAGAAGGGTTTTCCATGGGCCTGGGACTTTCACTGCTAAAACTGGGACAGTCCTGGCAAACCAGGGACTTGGGATAATGAAACAGATTTATGAGATCCCCCGGGCTTCTAGATTGTTTTGCAACGTAAGGTTCATCTAATCCAGTGGTTTTTAAAGTGTGTGTTGCAGAAGAGCCGCCTCTCTTCTTCTGAATGCAGAATCTTGGGCATCATTTTAGAAACGTAGACTAACGAAGTGGAGATGCGCTGTTCAAAGCGGGGTGGGGTGTGGATGTTCAGGAGAGTCCCCATCTAGCCCAGCTCTGCCCTATTTTAGAGATGGAGAACCTGGGGCTAGGAGACATCAGGGGCTTGAGACACCGAAGCTGGTTTCTCACAGGCCTGGGACTACTTTGAGTTTCAAGTTATTCGTAGCCCATACTTTGGTCCCTCAAAGTGTGATCAGAGTGCCCCTGAATCACAGTCACTGGATGTTTCTTAAAAATACCCACCAAGAGCCCCTGCCAACCCCAATCTGGAGACTATAGTGGAGAGGGCCTAGGAATGTACATTATAACAAGTTTCCAGGTAATCCTGACGTAGGTGTAGCTCTTAAGTCCCCTCACCCCCACCCCTTCCCTTAGGATTCCTTACTGAGGAATGTGAGCAAGTGAGAAGACACTTGCTCCTGTAATCTTTGAGTCCTATCAGTTGTGATTTGGTATTTGAGTTTACTGCAGAGTGTTGAACAAGATAATGAGACAGGCCCCTGGGTCTTGAGGAGTAGGCAGGCCATAGAAATGTCAGCTCCTTCTGCTCATACCCGTGCCTGCCACAGCCAGGCTGGAGCTGGATTCTTTCCTGCTGAGCCCTCATCTGTCAACTGAGAGAAGTTTCTCACTCACCCTGGCCTGTGCTGGCCGTGGGAGTCACTCTCTTAAATCATAAAGAGTTTCCCTTGTCACTGTGGGAAGAAATACTCTTCTCCTTGGACGGAGACAGAGGAGTCTTCCTGAGATCCTATTGAGAAGCCCTGCCCTTCTGACCCGGCTGCTTCCATTCCTCTCCCGTAGGCTCCAGTGAGTCCTGTGAGGACTTCAAGGGCATGAACCTGCATGGAGAATCTTCTGTGACTTTCCTCATTTTTTCTTTTCTCTCCATCTCTTTCAGAAACATCCTCTTTTGTGTCATATGATCGGCTTTGGCTTTGAGAGAGTTGGGAATAGAAGATCCAAATGAGGATGTCTTGCCATCTCTTTATATTTTCCTCTGAGAAGGTCCTACTGTTAGGATTCTGGGGTGGGGATGGATTCAGGGAGGTGATGGGGCATGGCGGGGGTGGAGGGGTGGGGAGAAGAGCAAGAATGAGTTTCATATTGATGAGGTCTTTAGGGGCATTCTGCCAGATCACTGACCATTCAGTGATCTTGTCAACACATGGTGTGTAGCAGTGAGGCTGTGGGCAGAAATCCTGCCCCTCCTAAAAAAAAAGGGGAGCGGCATGTTTCTGCAGAGCACTGGGGGTGGTCTATGGATACTGGCAAGCCTATTGCTCTCCCCTGCCCTTCCTAAGAGGATTCTTCTTGGCCTTTTCCACCAAGCCTAGCCCTACCTTACTGTCTGTGAATTTCTCTCTCAAGAGCTCCTACTTCTGACTGGACCAACCCACCCTCTGGATAACTGCTTGCCAAGTCGGGCCCCACCTTTGTCTGACTTGTGACCTGGCCAGTCAACGTTCACTGCTTCCCAAACAACCCCCCTAACACACAGCATCATGCAACCCTAAGTAGTTGTTTTCATGAAGTTCACCGAGGGGTGCCCAGGGTGGCTCTGCTCTATGTGGTTCTTCTGGCGGTCAGCCTGAGGGGATAGCACCAAGTGGAACCATGGAAGCACATGATGGCTCCTGGGACCTAGGCTTGGACCTGGCACACCTTCATTTCCACCTGTACTCTGTCATCTAGAGCAAGTCCTAGACAAAACCCAACATCAATGGAGCTGGGAGATACTTGGTTGTGGAGGTAGAGGATAGAGTCGTTATTAGCCGGATAATAGTCTAATCTACCCCCATGCTGGTTAGTCAGAGCTACTTTCCTTTTGGTCTCTGCATTAACGGAATACAGATCCTGGCATTGACTTCTGTGGAAATTCTAATGTATTGGTGAGGTGTTGCCCCCAGAAGAATCCACTGCCAGGATTTAGACATGTCCCTGTATCTTTGAATGACTGTGGCGTGGGCCTGCCAGAAATAGATGCATAATAAATTTATGAAAGATGTTGGTTCCCTTTGAAATTCAACTTTAAGTAAAATTAGAGGCTTACATAAGAAAATGCAGCACTGAAAGAAATAGCAGCTGAAACCCTAGCCCAGTCATTTACATTTGAACTTCAACACCAGGATGGTGCCACTATTTATCTTGGCTCCACAGCAGACATAACTCATTGATCGTGGATTTCTTTCCTGCTGACAGAGGATGTGGCCTCAGATAAAATTTCAAGACAGTACAAATTACCGGTACTAATAAATTGGATGCTGAGATGGTTTTTGGTGCCATCCTTGCCCGAGGAGCTTGAGTGTTTGTGGGCAGCAATGAGAGTGGGACAGTGAGACCTGTCATTACATTTCTGGGAAGGATGCTTGGGAGTACCAGACTCAGAGAGGGCCTAGAAACAGGTCCTCGTGGTTTCCACATCTGTGCTCCCACTACAAGAAAGATGGGTGGGCAAAGTAGGTCATCTGTGTTTGGCAAGGAAACCACTTACGGGTACTGAGGAAACCAAGTTTACAGAGGGCTAGATTTGGAAACCTAAAGGGCTGTAACAGTGAGTAGAGTTAGGGATCCGTCTCTTTAAAATAGCATCTGGGCAATGACCCGTCACCTGCAAATCAGAGGACATTAAGAAAGGAATCCTTCTAGGGAAAGCCCCGAGACTCTGGAAATCAGAAATAATTTTATGTCCCTGAAGACAGTTACTTTTTGGTGGAACAAAACCAAAGAGGTGCCATTTCCAGTGGTTCAGAAGCTACGGTATGCCTTGGAGATGTTAGGAGATGCTCTTGAGAGAGAAGGTTTGGGTAAAAGAAATTGGAATATGAAAGTACAGAAGAAGTAATAAAAAAAATCTAGGGAAGCTGTCAGTGAGACGAGTGTGTGAATATAGCTCAGTGAATACTTATATACTGTGGCAACCTAGAGAAGGCATTCAGTGGAGAACTTTGCTGTATGTATTTGGGGGTACTGCTGTGGGTGTCATAGATATGACTGGAAGGAACACTCTGAAAATGGCAGATGGATACTCTTTCTAGCCATCTGGGAGTTGGGAGTCCAGACAGGGGGCTCAAATAGGAGAATGAAAAGGACGGCATTAGGATATGGAATGAAGACTTACTTGCATATTAGGGCCGGTGTCAAGGTGATGTTGTTGATCGGGAACCCACAAGCTAGGCTAAAGAAGGCATAAAAGAATTTTCTCTCATCAAGGAAAGCCCTGTCTGGGGCAGCAGTAGCCATGGCTCCGTAATTGAATGTGGGAATTCAGGGACGGTTGGGTTTTTACCACTCCTGTGTTGCCAGTGCCCAGCTCGTTGTTTGGCATGTAGTAGGTGCTCAAAGCTTTGCTGAATGAAGAAGGGTCTAAAGGAACTGGTGAGGAGTGTAAGGTATTTAATGTTGGAGATGGAAGTGAGGTCAGCCGTTATGAGTGAACTGAAGAAATACGGCGTATGTCTAGGCCATTACAGTTGGTCTGGAATATTGGGAAGAAAGGGGGCGTATCTCATACATTGCTCTGAATTTCTAGCACATGGGAGCAAGGGTCCCCTGTGAATTTCTTCCTGGTTCCTTAGTAGAATCCGTAGAAATCCGAGGAACCCAGTTAGGAATCCATTGTGAAGAAGTGCCACTCAGTAACAAAGCCTCAGTCATCAGAGCAGAAAAGGAACTCTCAATCTAGCATCATATTTGATATGCCAATTGGTGAACTGTCCAAGTCTACCATACACCTTTATCTAAGTTTTATGGAAGTGGCAAAAGGCAAAGAAAATCTTTCATGTGGATATCAAAGGTTTATGATACCACAGTTTTATAAACAACATTACTTTAATTCCTGTACTAATTATTTATTGTCACCATAATGCCGCATAACCAGCCACCCCAAAGCTCACTGCCCAATTCATCGATGGTTTGCTCTCATGTTCATGGTTGTGCAGGTTTGTGGTGGTGACTCTGCTCTAGGATGTAGGTTGGCAGGTCTTTGGAGATGACTCTTCTTTGTTTTTTTATTCACGCTGGGGACGCGGCTACCCAGCATAGGTTTTCATGCTGATGGCAGAAGCACAGAATCCAGACCAAAGGTGCAAGCATACTTAAAACATCTGTTCATGTCTTCCCTACTTATATCTCATTTGCCAAAGCACGTGAAAGGGTCAGAGCAAAAGTCAAGGGGCAGGGAAGAACACTCTGCACTGCATGAGGTTTTGGTAAGGATGTGAGATATATGCTACTATCACAGGGGGGGTGGGGAAGCGACACCAATATTTCAGTCTACCGTGTCCCCGTGTGGCACAATGGGATGACCAGTTGGGAGGGTGACATTCTCCTCTCCTCTGCTTGGACTACCGGACAACTTCTACACATTGAGAAGTCCAGAGAATCCAGACCTGCTTGGTTACTGGAAGTAACCAAGGTTCCATGCATCGCAGGCAGCTCCTGAAGGAGGTTATGGCAATGACTGGCAAGGTTAATGGTACTTGGAGAAGGCAAATGGACAGTGTGTTCTGAAAACTGTAGCACATGCCTACACAAGCAGTTTAGAGCGGTAGAGATTGAGCAGGAGGCTGTACAAGTAGTCGGAGGTGGTTAAATGATGTTAATGCAGCACCATATATCCCAGTAGGCCGCCATGGGCCTGGGGAGACACGGATTTCAAGAAGTAGATGGAGAATTTCAGAGTCAAAGAGGACCTTCGATCCATGTAACACAACTCCCTACTTTGTAATACCACAGTTACGTATCATTCGACATCTGTGTGAACGCCTCCACCTCTCCCACAAGGCAGGCCATCCCACATTAGACACAGCATTGACCACACATGGGCCTTGAAAAGGATGAAAAAGGTTATGGGGGAGGCAGGTATCTGTCACGAGAGGGTTCTTTTTGTTCTATGTGGAGAGAAGAACAAGGGAGAGGCCAACAGAAGACAGAATGGGAACTTTTTGCACTTCTGCATTCTTGTTCTTTGTCAAGAGAAAATGAATGTTGTGAGGAGAGCATAAACCCTGGGAAGTGGACAGTGGAAGAGTACACTTGGCTGGCCTTGGGTGGAGAGACCTTGGCGGTAAGAGTTGCAAGTGATTCTGCGACAAATAGATTACATCCAACATTGAGCTAAAGTTTGACCGTGGGTTACACATTCCATTTCCCATCTCATGACTTCCTCTCACAGATGAGAGAGCACACAGACAGGGTGAGTCTGCTGCCGAGTAGTGGCAACCAAGGAAGAAGAATGTTACCATGTAGTTCTCCTCTCCTAAGTCCATCCTGAGAGCTGGGAAAACTAGATGTGTCCAACGAGTAAACCTGAAGGTGACTTAGGAAGTGATGAACTTTGCCCTCAGTGTTTAACTTTTAGGGAGTTGGAAGCCCAAGCAGCTCTCAGGTGGTTTCAACAAAAATACTAAGATCAGCTGTCAAGTCAGTCAGGGGGAAAACTAGTCAGACTGGTTATTTGACTTATGTATAACCAACCAGAGGAGTAACAGAGCCATCAACAACAAAGTTTAAACTCTGATATTTTAAACTTTTCAACAAGCTGTGTTGACATGTAGCCACAACCTTAATGTGCAAACCACTTCAAGCAGAGAGAGTTTTAAAAGCTGTAAATTAAAATCACATTTCCTTTGTAAGCCTTTGAAACCTTTGAGAAACAAATCAGTCAGATTGTCCCCTGTTGAGAATCCTGACTTTCTTCAGCAAATGTAGAGCTCAGAAAGGAATCCATGCAGAAGCTGAGACTGATTTTAGACTGGTGATTTACTGCCTGTCAGGGGCATGACCCGTATTGCTGTTTGTTTATTTGAGTTCATGATATCTCCTTTCCCCTTGAAACCTGGGTTCAAATCTAATTCATGGCGACACTGGTCCCTTGTGACTGGATTTTGCTGGTATGTTCTATCCCTCTAGGTGTTGAACCAGACTAGAGCCGGACCCCAGTGCGGTCCGACCAGCACACAGTGGAGGGATGACAACTGTCTGGCTTTCCAGAGGGATCCAGCCTCATAAAAGTGGTTCATAGCTGAGTTCTTTTCAAAAATCAAAATTAATAACGTCAGTTTCAATCAGAAATATTTTACCCTGAAATACCCATGGTAAGAAGTAGAGACATCGGGATTTCTCAAAACCAGGATGAAGACCTAATCCGTGTTGATAAGATTAGGAATGATTATTACTATATTAAAACACAAAGCCCTTGGTCAACACTAAACTTGGGCAACATGAATAATGGAGGGCAACATAAATAACCAGCTGCCTTAGGGGAGACCTGAGGCTGTTGGTGAGATCCAGTTTGTGTCTGTGACTCTCCACTCTGTTTGGAGAGGCGTGTGAAGGAGGTGGAGCGTGGCTGCCTCCTGAACCTGAGCAATGCCAGGATGCTCTCCATTGCGCAAGCTTCCTGAGGATAGGCAGACTCACTCCTCTGGCCAGGAGAGAACAGAGAACCTTCGTTCTGCCTCAGTGGTCAGTTAGGAATATGATTTTGTGGGGTTTGCGAATTTTTTGAGAGCCTTTTCTTTTTTTAAGATTTTATTTATTTATTTGACAGAGAGAGACACAGCAAGAGAGGGGCACACAAGCAGGGGGAGTGAGAGAGGGAGAAGCAGGCTTCCCGAGGAGCAGGGAGCCCGATGTGGGGCTCGATCCCAGGACCCTGGGATCATGACCTGAGCTGAAGGCAGAGCTTAACGACTGAGCCACCCAGGTACCCCTGGAGAGACTTTTCTTAAAAGAATGAAAAAAACCCTATTGCTGTCTCTAGTGATTGAGCAGGGATACTCCCCCTTAGAGAGAGGGGGCTCAGGAATAACCACAGCTGTGAAATCTCCCATCCGTCAGGAACGGTTTAAGCTGTACTCTGTGGCTCGGAATGAACAGCACAGCGGCTGACATGGCCAGTGAGGCAGCAGGAGTGCCCCAGAGAACCCAGAGATCACCAGCCTGTTCCTCTCTTCCAGCTGGAGTAGGGATTTTGAGAGCAAAAAAGGGTGAATGTTTTGTGGGTTTTGTGGTGGTGCTGGTGGGATGAGGCAGGCAGTGCTCATCAGTGAAAATAAAGTGGGGATGAGTTATCAAATGACTGCAGTTAAGAAATCTTGAAGGTTGGGGACATGACTCAGACAACTTAGAAATCATCAGCGATGCCTAATAATCCTCCATTTCTGCGAATATCTTAGATTCTCAGATGGGAGGTTGGGGCAGTGGGAGTAGACAGAGGGTCTTAGTTATGTATGTTTATGAATTATTTTGTTGTAGAGTGGATTTTTTCCTTATGTGAGACATATGTTCTTTGCCTACATGCATTCATTCATTTGTTGATTTGATATCCACTGAGTATATATTTTGTGGCTGGCTCTGGAGTAGGTGATGAGGATAAAAAGCTTGACCCGAAACAGGCCTTAGTGCCTCACTTGAAGTGACACACAGCCTAGGGAAGGACCAAGGCAGGCTTGCAAACCAGGGATCCCCATGAAGTATAATCAGGGCTGTAAGGAAGGGGCTGTGTGAGCAGAGCTCTGGGGCACTTGACCCTGCCATTTGGAAGAGGGCGTTTGTTTGCAGGACAGGGAGGGGAATACTAACCCTCCCCATTGACACTGTTGATGAGGCCACTTTAGGGAGTGCATACTGCCATGCAAATGCACTGTAATATTGAACAGGGGAGCACTACTGAGGTCAGCATGGTCAGAGTAGATGGAGCATGGTGAGGGAGCAGAGGGAGATCAGGCTGGAAGGGGTGGGCAGGGGCTAGATCAGGCAGGACCCTGAATGCCCCCAGGAAAGCATGCAGAGCCACTGATTGGCGAGAAGCAACTCTGTGAGGACACCATCAGAATTATTTCTACGGGTCCCTCTGGATGCCGACTGTGGTGTATAACTGGGGTTCTCTTTTGGGCCTGGAGTTGACTATGTATCATCTGGACCACATCTACCGTGGAGGCCCATGGTGGAATTTCAAAGGGAAGCCTGTGATTATTCTGAGAAATCAGTGCAGGACGAGAGCATTAAGGCAATAGTTGGAGGCAGGACACCCTCATGGGTTGAGCCCTGAGTGCTTTCAAGAGCCAGCTCCATCTCGTCTCCTCCCAAGCGTGGGAGAGAGAGTGTGGGAGGAGAAAGTGGGGACGTGAGCCCCACCTGGGAGATCCGGTCTGAGTGTAGCAAGTGGACACAAGGCTGTTGGGCCCGGGGGGCCTCAGAGAAAGCGAGAGAACTCTGCACTCGCCTAGGCTGTAGTATTAGCCGTATGGCTCGGTAGATGCCCTGATACTAAAGCAATCTGTGGTAGGTAGGGAAGTTCTGGGAGGATGTGGGCCAGCCCGAGGTGGAGAGTCAAAGCGCAGCACCTGGATTCTGGAGCAAGCCCATACCATCAGAACTATTCACTATTCGTAAATCAGCTGTTGGCAAGTGATGGGGCCTCAAAAGAGACTTGGGAGTCTAATTACAGAACAGCAAGTGACTATGTGGTCAGAACTGTCCATTGTGAGTGTCACTTGTCAGCCCCAGTAAGGCAGTGACTCACAGTAAGAAGGAAGGGTTCCATCTAGGGTTGACTTGAGTGAGCTTAGAGATAGCTGAACAAACAGATGGCACAGATCCCAGGTTACCTTTCCACTGCTGGACCCATGCCTCTCCTCAGCTCACCCTGTGGTTTCATGGGGCTTCCCCATGACCAATCGCTAGAAGAGGAAAGACCTTGAGCTTAGTTCACAGATGGGTTGGCGCAAACCAAAGATACATAGCCGTTGTGGTACAGCCCTACCCGGAATGAATGGTGCTGAGGGGAAAACCTCTGGAGGGCAGAACTTGAGGCAGAGGATCACGTCATTCCTTTTGTGTGGAGGGAGAAGTGGTTCAAGGTAAGTATAAACACAGACTGGTGGGTATTGGTACATGGCTTAGCAGATAGTCAGGGGCCGGGAGGAGCACGGGTGAAAGACTGGGGATGAGGTGGTCTGGGGAAGGAGCACGTGGGTAGTCTTCTGCAAGCAGGAACAAGTCTGAGGAGCTCTGTACTGCATAGTGATGCCCAGCAGAGACTATCCACTGCAGAAGTGTCACTAACTAACCAAGTGGACAGGGTGTTAGCCACTTCTATCCTTGGCCAGCTCGCTGGCAGGTAGGAGACACTGGAACTTCTCCATCTGGAAAAAGAAGAAAAACCATACCGTGCAAGATTAACACATATTCTAGGTTTGGATTCTCCTTTCCTTTCCACAGTGCCTTCATTGGCATAGCTCTTGGAGGGCTCACAGAGTATCTGAAACACTGGCAGGAAGTCCTATAAAACATCACCTTGAGCCATAGGATGCACTGTTTGGCAAAGGAGCCATGTCACTGAGCACAGCATCATGGAATCCACTGGTCCTACCTGATGCCACACCATCTAGAGACTGCAGGTCTGATGTGAGGATGAAATGATGACCTCATAAGGGCAGCTTGTAGATGATGTCCTGTGGGGTTTGGTGTTACCCTTCAGGCTTCGATGATCCACATCCTGAGTCATGGCCTTTGGGTAGAATACATAAGTCTGGCCGCCTGAGGATGGCACTGGGAATGGCCCTGGTCCACATCACTTCCAGTGATCCACTGGAACTGATGTTCCCCATCTCTGTGATTTTAGAATCTGTGGAACTACAGGATTCCCAGAGGGGGGTTCTTCTACGAGGGTCACAGGAGCCATGCTAAATCTAAAGCTATGGCTGCGACTAGTCGTTTGGGATTCCTTATGCCAGGAGAAGAGCAGGCAAGAGCAGAAATTAGGGGTAACTGACCCTGATGATGATGATGACTTAGGGCCACTGCTATGTCATGGCAGCCAGGAGGAAAATGTTTTGCGTTCAGATGATTTGCTGTGGCAGCCCTTCTGCACTCAGTTCTAACTGAAAAAGGGCAACTGTAGCAACTCTCAATCTGACAAAGACATGATGAGCAGGGGTGCAGATTCTTCAGGGGTGAGGTCCGAACCTTCCATCAGTGGCATTACCTAGACTAGCAGGAGTGCCAGCTGCAGGGAAGGGATCTAGACCCTTGGTAGGAGAGGGTGGTGAATCGATGAGTATCATTTCTGGCTCAGGACCGACTGAGCAGCCAAGACTGGGATTCATCACGTGAATCTGCCTCTTAGGAGTTTCCCTGGAAATGTTGACTAACCAGACTTCTGGGGAAGCTGTGTCTGGAAGGATGCATGTCCTATGGGAAATGCAGGGCTCCGAGCAGTGCGAGAGGCAGCCCCCATGAGGAGCTGGTGGAGCCCTGCCTCTGTCCTCTTTACTGAGCGGTGTACCTGTCTGCAGCCGCTCAGGCGGTGGCTGCAAAGGGCTCCCAGCGGCATTCGTGTCCAGGGAAACGCCTCATGAGATGGGAGCTCATGCACATCTCTTCTGCAGGGTTGGCCCACAAGCAGTGACTGCGTGCATGGTAGCAGTGGTTGGTGCATTCAGCCTGGGTTCGTTCCGAATTACAATTCATGCTCCAGGGCTGCCCATGGCATGAGGATGAAACCTGACACCCACTGAGAGCACATCTTTGTTGAGCTGCTTTCCCTGTCCTTTCCTGCTCTTCCACCTCCGTTAGAGATTTCTCCCGACACTCCATAACCCTCCCTCTTTTCCTTCTGAGTTTAGGGAACCCAACCTAAGGCAGGCCAATAGAAGAGATTTTTTTCTGTGAGGGGTGGGGGAGGGCAGGCATCCCTTTTCAGTGAGCTCATGTGGTACCATGCAGCCCCCCAGGAGCCTTCCGCCTGAGGCAAGTGTGTGTGTTCATGCCCGCGGAACACACAGTCAGGCTTTAAGCCAGGCTACTCCCTGGGATACAGCCCTGCCCTCACCAAGTTGTTATCTTCTTAAAATTAAAGCCAGTAAGGTGGGGAAGTGGAGCCTTACTTCCTCCACCTGGCATCTTCTGGAATAATGTGACAGCTCCCCGTGGATTCCCCTCATCGGGCGCCTCAGGCTAGTCTTGTCAGCTTGAGAACAGGAGGGCAGTGGGTGGACAACACCTGGTGAATAAATTTACACACCGAAATAATGGTTTCCATGTTGATTTTTCATAATTAACTAAACAGGCTGGAGTTAAGTTTCATGTGTAAAAAACTTGTAAGGAACTCTTGACAAGAGGTGAAGGTTGATGAGGGCAGTTAAGGTTTATAAAAACTTTTTTTCCTGCTTGAGCTTTGTTCTCAGTCTCTTCCCCCCCCCTTCCCCCAACTCCTTCCCTCCTTCATCTTCTCCCCTCTCCCTTTTCCTTCCTCTCCTCGTAAAACCCGGTTTGAGTTTTCGTGTATCCCTACAATTTACCAGCATGTGTGTAAAAAGAAAAATAGTAACATCAACAGATTATCCTGGTGCTTCTGTAATTTGAAAATTACATCTGCAGATGTGTCTCTGATCTTGAAAGAAAAAAAAAAAACCTAAAGATTTGGCTAAGTTTCTAGCAAAAGAGACTTGGAAAATATATGGGATGACAGGTGGGAGCTGAGACATGACAGCCCAATGGAGGAAGCCACATCCTTACCTGGAGGGGACACTCAGCTTTCTCGTAGCTCAGCAGCTGATCTGGGGTGGGAGAGAAGCATGCCGTAAACATTTCCTTGTTTGTGGAAACAGACATTGTGCTTCTCCGTTTAGAAGAGTCTGTCATATTTGCTGAAAGAACAAAAGGCTTTATTTCAGTCTGGGTCAGATTTTGGTATGTGGAAACTTCCCAACTCACATAGCTGTCTGGGGGCATGCTTCTCTCTCCTGTGATTTTTATAAAGACCCAGTGAAAATGGTGTTAGAATGGCTAACTTCTGCCTTGAGGAGATTCTGCCTTTGTGATTCTGTGGCTGGTCAGCTGAAAGTACTCGGAAGATTAAGTTCTTTTATCTTTTATTATTATTATTTGCTTGGCAAAGAATGATGTTGGCATTGGCAGTGGTCACTTATATCTTCTCCTTTCACTGTCCCCTCAGGGTCAGAAGTCTTAAAAAATTAAGATCCACCTTTGCAGATGCCAGTGAGGCCTTTGAGACCCTCCCTCCTCTGTGAAGGTCTTTCAGAGATTGGGCCTCCTTAGCTGAGTGAGTTAAGTAACAACGTTCTCCTTGCATAAAGTCTATGCCTGCTGGGGGGTTTTTCAAGAGTGGGTTTTAATGAGTAATACAATGTGGGGTTCTGTGACTTTGACTCATGTTTGAGACCCAGTTTACTCTGACATGGGAGGCCTCATTCTAGAGTTTTCCTTTGGGTCTGGACACATGTGGCTGACACAGGCTGTCATTGGGTGGATTTGGGTGCGGAGTGGACAAGTTTGGCATAGGTGGCCATCTCAGGTATCCCCATTTGCCATCGGACACTGGTGTACTGAGATGCTGTATAAATATGCAAGTATGGAAGTCCTACTCACTGATAAGACAGATTTATCAATACTAATTAACACATTACTTCAGAGATCCCAAGTACTTGAAAATAAAGCAATTTTTAGTGCTGAAGAATTTTAGGACAACAAAATCTCTTTACCTTCTTCCTTATAACTTTTCTTTATTACAGTTCCTTTTATTAGAGAAATTCTCAATTTCATTCTCTAATTTTGCTGGATTTAGGAAGATGATTACTCAGCAACAGATCAAACAGAAAACCTGCATCTAGCGTATCCTTGAGAAACCAGATGGCCTGCTTCTGACATGGTCTTAACCTACCACAGAGCTTTTTCTCTGCTTTCCTTCATATACATGCTCTGCTCCATTCCTATAGCCAGCACCTGTCATAAGGTGTGCTGGTCTCTGCTCCCACCCTCATTTTCCCCCAAACTTGCCTGCCATTCAGGATTGAGCTCTCTTTCTTGTATCTGCCATAAAGACTTAACTGATTGTTCCAGTTCACCTGGCTTATTCTCACTCTGGACTCCTGTTACACTTTCATCAGTTCTATGTAGTTTAGTGTTTGTTCTCTAATAGCTTTATATTAATTTTTTCAAACCTTTGTATTTAGTGACAGTAGTGACAATTTATTGATTACCAATTTGGTGTTACCTACTATTACCTATTAGGTGTTAAGCACATTAATCATGTGCACTGCTCCTAAATTTGACATTGGCCCTGTAGAGTATGCTATTGTCCCATTTTAGAGTTGAGAAAGTGGAGGCAAAGAGTGGTTAATAACTTACCCAAATGGCAAAGCCTAGCTTGGAACACAAGACCATCTGATTGCAGTCTTTGTGCTTCCTCCTACACTGGGTTCTGTCTCTGAAGGACAGACATTGCATTGGCTATTTCTCTCTCTCTCTTAAAGAATTTATTTATTTGAGAAATAGAGCACACAAACGGAATGGTAGAAGTAGAGAGAGAGAGAGAGAGAGGGAGAAGCAGGCTTCCCTGCAGAGCAGGGAGCCTGATATGGGGCCTGATCCCTGGACCCTGGGATTAGGACCTGAGCCAACGGCACATGTTTAACCAGCTGAGCCACTCAGGTGTCCCTGGCTATTTCTCTTTTTGTTTCACATTATTCAGCATACAGCTGGGTATAGAAGAGGTGACATGTAAATTCCTGAATGATTCTGTAACAGGCTTAATTTAGTATTTGGTGTTTTTTGGTAATGATTTAACATGGATGTTTAAAAATCCATCTTCTGTTTATTTTAACATTTACTAGGCATCATCTCCACACCAAGCCCTATGCCTGGTGCTCTGGACATAGAGATGAGTGAGGTGGAGGCCTCGTCTTCAAGGTTACAAACCAACTGTGTACTCCAGTACCTGGTAGACATACAGCTGGTCTACCATATAGAAGTATTGCCTTATTTCCGGGACGGGTATTGGATTTACACACGTGCCACCATTCTCTCTTGACTTCATGATAAACATGAATTTTTGTGATGTCTGGGTAGATTCAGTCTATAAAAAATGGGTAATAGGTAGAAAATCTGCATGGATAGAAGGATCCATAGGAACTTCTAACCAAATCACCAGCCACACATAATTGATCCTTTGTGCTTTTGAGATACTTCCTGTGATGGTAGATGAGATGAGAGTTTGGGTGAGTTGGCCAGGGAGTATTTCAAATTTCTTTAAACAAAATGGAAGTGTTAACTACTTTGCAAGCACAGTATTTTAAAGAATTTCTTGTTCGGTGAAATCTTTATTGATGTTTCAAAAGTCCTTGCCTTTTTGAACTCTCAGGAGACTTTCTGAATGATGTTTACAAAGTCTTCACTGTGCTACCTCTCCTGAAAATAAAATGCTAAAGACTGGTGAAAGATATTTGTTTTTCTTTAAAACTCAAGACCTTTAAAATTTCCAGGTACATTCCTATATATATTTTGTATGGTTTGGTATATCCAACTAGAGAAGTAGTTAAGTTACACTCCAACACAATTGTTGGAAAGTTTATAGTGTATGAAAAGAATTTTCCACACAGCTTTCTTTAGGACAGGCATGCTTTTAAGGAAATTACAAAACTCAGGATATCTAAGCCATACCAATTAAAGGCTGGATATTTAATTTATGGAAATAATTATTCTATGAAATTATTAACTCTTAAATACTTAAAACATTAGTTCAATCTAGAAAAAACTGAACAAACTCCAGATTTTTAGAAGAATACAACCATGTGCATATTTATTTATCCATCTCTTCCCCCTCTCTGAATACATTTTATTTGATAACTTTCTTATAATGTATTTATTCATTTTATTTGTTGATATATTTATTTCAAGCTTCATTGAGATTATTGACATGTAAAATTGTTCAAGTTTAAGGAGTACAGTGTATTGATTTGACACAGTTATAGACTGTAAAATGATTACTACCATAACATTAGCTAATATTACTTCCATCACATCACTTCATTACTTTTTCTCTCATGAGAACATTTAAGATCTGCTCTCTTAGCAACTTTCACATACACGATATGGTATTATGAAATACAACCACCATACTTTACATTCCAGGAACTTATCTTAAAACTGGAAATTTGTGCCCTTTGACCAGCATCTTGCCACTTCTCCTACCCATCAGTTCCTGGAAACCCCTACTCTTTCCTGTTTCTATGAGCCTGGCTTTTTTTTTTTTTTTTTTTGATTCTACATTTAAGTGATATAACACAGCATTTGTCTTTCTTTGTGTGACTTTATTTGACTTAGTATATTGCCCTCAAGTTTCATTCATGTTGTTGTAAAGGTCAGGATTTCCTTCCTTCTATGGCTGAATAATATTCCAACACACACACACACACACACACACACACACACACACACACACACGCCGCCGCCGCCGCC
>LNAC01000149.1:55649-92897 GCA_002007465.1 Ailurus styani | reverse complement strand
CCCCGCCCCCGCCCCCGCCCCCGATCTCCTTTCTCCATCAACTGTTGGTGGATATTCAGGTTGTTTCTGTATGTTGGGTATTGTGAAAAATGCACTGCACATTGGAATGCAGAAGGCTCTTAGAGATCCTGTTTTTGTTTCCTTGGGAAATACACCCAGAAGTGAAATTGCTGGATCATATGGTACCTCTCTTGTTAATTTATTGAGGAACCTCCATGCTATTTTCTGTAGTGGCTGCACCATTTATATTCATACCAGCAGAGCTCAAGGATTCCCTTTTCTCCATCCTACCAACACCTGCTGTTTCTTGTCTTTTTGATAATAGCCACTCTAACAGGTGTGAGGTGCTACCTCCTTGTAGTTTTGATCAGGGCCTTCCTGATGATTAGTAATATCGATCACTTGAAATAACTATTTCTAGTACCTCTTCACTATTCATACATCCTCTGTTCAATTCCTCCGCCGATTTTTAGATTGGATTGTTAATTTTTTTGCTGTTGAGTTGTATGAGTTCTCTGTATATTTTGGATATGAATCCTTTATCAGATATATTATTTGCAAATATTTTCTCCTTTGTAGGTTGCCTTTTCATTTTGTTGATGGTTTCCTTTGCTGTGCAGAAACTTTTTAATTTGATATAGTCCCACTTCTAAATTTTTGGTTTTGTTCCTTGTGCTTTTGGTGTTACATCCAAAAATCCTTGCCAAGATCATTGTCAGGAAGCTTTTCCCTCTGTTTTTTTTTTCCCCTAGGGGTTTTATAATGTCAGTTCTTTTGTTTAAGTCTTTAATCTGTTTCAGGTTAATTTGGTATAAGGTAGGGGTCTAATCTCTTTCTTTTGCAGGTGGCTATCCAGTTTTCCCAGCACCGTTTATTTATGAGACTATCATTTCCCCACTGAGTGTTCTTAGCTCCCTTTTCATTTTTTTTAAAGATTTTATTTATTTATTTGACACAGAGAGAGAGATTACAAGTAGGCAGAGAGGCAGGCAGAGAGACAGGGAGAGGAGGAAGCAGGCTCCCGGCTGAGCAGAGAGTCCGATGCGGGCCTCGATCCCAGGATGCTGAGATCATGACCTGAGCCGAAAGCAGAGGCTTTAACCCACTGAACCACCCAGGCGCCCTTAGCTCCCTTTTCAAATGTTAAGTTGGGCATATATGTGGGGGTTCATTTCTGGGCTCTCAATTCTGTTTCACTGGGGAGATGATATGTTTTGAGTATAGCATGGTACTCCTGTGAGTTCATGATATATAAATGTGTGTACATGTGTACAAATGTGGACTTAATTAAGAGACATGCTAAGTGGAAGTATTTTAGTTTCTGTCATTTCTGGATCATCACATGCAGAATTTTACATTATGATTCTGTTCATTCTAAGCTCCTGGCTTGTAGCCAACAAGGTTTTCTTGAGAATTTACCTTCTTTTATTAAGTTGAAAGATTTGTCCCTCTTGCCTACCCTGGTCTGGGTCTTCCTAGAAGAAATTTGCAGCCATGCCATGAAAAATGCCTGTAGCACAGACATATGCAAAGTATTACCACTTTGCTTTAATCACCAGAGCAGACTCACTCCATGAATAATTTGAGCCACAAGCATCCTGTTGAAAATCAAGACCTCTGGGTTGAGTCATCTGTTCTTTCTGTGGCAGGTGTTAGGGTCAAAGCACTTTAGATCTTTACTATGGTTTGGAGAAAGGACAATGAGCCGTACAAATCCCAAAGCTACTGCAGTCAGTGTGCTTTCATTAGACAAATACTCATTTCTGATGGTTACATCCTGGACTACAGAATTTGATTTTTTCCCTGTAGACCTGGGTTTTAGGTTTTCTCTGTAGTATTTCATGTGGAAGCAACAGTTGATGGATTCTCGTCTCTCAGAGCTGGACCTTTTATCTGAATCACTAAACCACAAAGCATTTTAACATGCCTATAAATGTGTCAGGGTCTGTTTTACGGCAAGCCAGGTATGGACAAAGTTTGGAGAGACATGTAGTGCTGCCACCTAGATAAGTAAGTGGGAAAAAAACTATATAATATTGTATTTGTATTTGAGAGGATAGTATGAGTACCTGAAATACTGATTAAAAATGATATAACTCTGGCTGGAAAATATCATTCATTGATACATTTCTTTCTTCATTCACTTGTTCATTCAACCCATCCTGATGGGTAGCTTCAGGAGGCTTATGATAAGATACAGTGCTAATTTGTGAGTGGCTTAATGATTAATTTTTATATGTGTAGAAACCCCAGGAATTCCTGAGGACGCTTCAAATTTCTCCCCAAAGTTCTATAATACGTATGAATATAATGGTAGATGATTTCTTGAAATGCCTTTGTTTTGGTCTTTGATTAAGAGACTGAAAAAAAGTAGGAAAGCAACTATTCTGCCCTCTTGCAACCATGGACAGTGTCTGTTTTGGAATACCTTGTCTCTGGGGAATGAATCATTTCCTTAGATTTTTATGGTCAGCTAGACAAAGCCCCCAGCAACTTTGTTTGGAAGCCTTGGGATTTCCAAGGAAGGAGGCTGGAATTTCGTGTGACATGCTGAACAAGAAGCGTGGCCCACTCTAGGAGCTGAACAGGGCCCCCTCTTATGCCGCGTCATAGAACCCACAGGTCTACTCAGGGCAAATGGCAGTGTGATGTCCGGGACAGAACACTGAGTAATGTTTGTCCCCAGGAAAAAGGACCTGGGGGTGCAGACAGAGAAGATACTGCAAACAGAACAGCTGCCACCTTCAGATGGGTTGTGCTTGCTTAAACCAGGACCATCTCAGGTACCCGCTGAGATGCTTTTCAAATAGCAGAGGACATTCTCCAAGTTCCCGAGACTACATAAACCCCACGGTTGGCCTAGGGTCCCAGACACAGAGGAAGAGTCCTCAGCAAATGAATAAAATGGAGTTTCTCACTCATTCTGCTAAGAATGGGCCCAACTAGCTTTGATTGGATTTAGAATAGTGCTCCTGCAACTCTCCTGTGTGTACATATTACTGGCATCTTGTTGAAGTGCAGGTTCTGATTAAGTAGATCTGGGATGGGACCTGAAATTCTGCAATTCTAACTCACTCCCAGGTTGATAGAAATGCTGTTGGTTTATGTATCACATTTTGAGCAGCAAGGTATAGAAAAATATCATGGCATTTTTCACACGTGAATAAGGACAGATTTGTATGTACTTGCACATACATGTGTGTGTAGAGAGAGACATATGTAATAGACATGCACACACATTTTTTTCCCCAATAAAATCAAATGGCAGATGGTGTACCGCCTGCTCAGAACTAAACTTCCTAGAAGCATGTGTTAAGGATGCAGATCCCAGATCCCAGCACAGGCTTGCTGCATCAGAATCTGGTGGAGCATCCTGGCAACCTTAGCTGCAAATTGAGAACCTTTGGCTAGACTTGCAGATTATCAGTCCGGTTACTCCTTAAACTTATGTGGGGAGTTCTTTTAAGAAGATGTGTCTTCATTGTCAGAAATTCTGATTTAATTGCTCTGGTGCAGTCTGGGCTTTGGGCTATTTTTTTTTTTAATAAGATCCCCGGATGATTGTCATCGGCCATCAGCATTGAGATCCTTGAAGAAATTACAAACTGTGCAGTGGGAGCCGGACTTGGCTTTGAGGCCAGGCAGGCGTCCTTTCTAGCAAGGTGGCCTTCAAGAGTTACTTATCCTCTGAATCTCAGTTCCTCACCTGTAAAATGGGGGCATTATAATGAGAACCTCACAGATGAGAGAACACATGGTAAATGTGTGATTATAGCACTTTCTCCTGCTAATAAGAAGTGTTAGCCTGTGTATTTCCTCTTATAGTTGTATTCTGTATTTATGGATCGTGTTTCCTCTTACAGTTGTATTTGTGCCGTTCATGTATTCTCTCTCCTATGAAAGTTTTACCAAACAAAGCCAAACTTTATCCTTTGTCCAGATTTTTACAGAATTACAAAAACTTGAACTTGGATTGTAAATATTGTCAATATTGCTATTTTTAATGGTAAGGTTAACTACTCCTTTACTTCTATTACACTTGAAAGTAATTTGTCACTTAAAAAGTGATTTGTACTCACTATGAAAATGTTTGGAAGACTTAAAAGAATAAAAGAAACGTAGAATTCACCTGTGATCCTTTCCCTTAAGGTTAACTCTTAATGATTTTCATATATTTCCTTCAGGTATTTTTGAATACACATATAGAGTAATATGCATATATAATAAAATTTGTTATATGTGTATATTATGAAATTGGAATCATTACTCTATATAATTTGTACCATGTGTTTTTAACATTAACATTTTGTCATAAACATTTACCTATGCTATTAAATGTTCTTCAAAAATATGACTTTTAATTTCTACCTAATATTCTATTACATGGCACACTATAATTTACTGAATCTTTTCCCTTTTGTGGGGTTATAGCTGAGTGATAAATATTTTTGTACATAAATCTTTTACTACATTTCTCATTTACTTAGGATAGATTTCTAGAAGTGGTATTATTGATTCAAAAGTATGCACACTTTTATGGCTCTTAATATATATTGCCAAATAGCTTTCCAAGTTAAATTTTCAATAGCAATATATGGGAATACTTGGTTTTCTCACTAAATATTACCTTTAAAAGTACATTTCCATCTGCTAGGAATTTTAATTTGTATGTAAAGAAAGAGCTGAACATGTTTTCCTTTTATCACATGTTAATGTCTATTCTTTTATGACTTTTCTGCTCATTTTATTTTCTTTTTCTGTTGACATGAGTGTTTTTCTTGTTCATTTGGAAGAATTTTTTCATTTAGTATAGATACTATCCCTTTATCATATTTGTAGCTAATAATTTTTCCTGATTAATCATTTAACATTTATTTAAATTCTTTTTTAGTCTTGTGGAAGTTTTAAAAAATTACTGTATTTAAATGTTGCCAATTTTCACTTTGTGATTTGATTGTTTTATACTTTGAATGGCTTTCCTTAACCTCAGATAAATTTTCTTGTGCTATATTTAAAAAAATATGTGACTAACTTCTGTGAATATTGTTTTAGCATGATAAGATATAAGACAAGAGTCTAGGGTTTTTTCTAAATTTTATTTTTTATCTTTTTAAAGATTTTATTTATTCATGTGGCAGGGCAGAGTGAGGAGCAGACTCCCTACTGAACAGGGAGCCCCATGTGGGACTGGATCCCAGGACCATGGGATCATGACCTGAGCTGAAGTCAGACACTTAACCGACTGAGCCACCCAGGCGCCCAAGAGTCTAGGTTTATTCGAGTTGACTGGCAGAGAACCAAGCTCTGGAGCTGGAGGCTGGCATAGGTCTCAAAGGATAGGCTCTCAGAGACTTTTTTCTTTTCTTCTGCTGTTGAATTATCTTGTACAGAGCTAACTGAGAAGGGATGATTTTGTGCTAAACCTGATGAGACATTATTCTTGACATCTCTCCTTGCCCCACCTTGTTTGCTAGGTTGTTCATTTTTTAACACTGGTTGATTAATATCTAATTATTCTGTATTGTGTTTATTTATTTTTAAAGATTTTATTTATTTATATGAGAGAGAGAGGGAGAGATTACAAGTAGGCAGAGAGGCAGGCAGAGAGAGAGGAGGAAGCAGGCTCCCTGCTGAGCAGAGAGCCCGATTCGGGACTTGATCCCAGGACCCTGAGATCATGACCTGAGCCGAAGGCAGAAGCCTTAACCCACTGAGCCACCCAGGCACCCTGTATTGTGTTTAAAGACATGTCCTGCATTTTCCATTCATTGAGATTTCCATTGTGTCTCATCATGTAACAAAAAAAATTTCTTACTTATTTTATTTTTTTATTTTTATTTTTTTGGTCAAGATTTTACTTATTTATTTGAGAGAGAGAGACACACAGCGAGAGAAGGAACACAAGCAAGGGGAGTGGGAGAGGGAGAAGCAGGCTTCCTGCTGAGCAGGGAACCCAATGTGCGGCTTGATCCCAGGCCCCTGGGATCATGACTTGAGCCGAAGGCAGATGCTTAACTGACTGAGCCACTCAGGCGTCCCCTCATCTTATTTTTAACACGTGTGAAAGAATCAAATAGTTCTGTAGATCTTGTTACGAAGGGCGGTTGTCACCAATGGTCCCAGCTTTCTGTTATCACTGCCTTCTCAGAGGCCACCATGTCTGGCTTCAAGGAGATTTTTCTAGCATTTACCGCATGGCTCCACATGATATGTTTATATGGCCACTTCCCACAGTGGAGGATAAGGATTCATCTCTGATTTACCCGGGTACGTCCAGACCCACAAACATTCTTGGGGTCCTCCTTTCCCACACACGGATAGGCGTAGACACACATTCTCCATTTTCCTCTGGATATGTTTGTATATTTATGGGATAATTTTAATTTCTCTTCAGTGTTTTTGTTCTCATTTTGACGTCAATACTGTTCACAGCCAAGGAACAGTCTGATAGGGCTTATTGGTTATTGGTGTCCCTGTACTTTGAGCTGACAGGATTGTTTCCTTGGAGAACCCCTGTTGTTAGTTTAAGGCTTTCTTTTTGCACCGGTCAGATACAGACTCGCCTCATTTCCTGCTTGGAGGGGGCATAAGACCTGGTTGCCTGCGTTATGGGAACTGCTCGAGGAAGGAGGGGTGGTGGCGTTCAGAATGTGTGCTTAATCTCTTTATTTTCGGTAGGGTTCTGTACCCTCATCCTTTCCTGTATCCGATAACTTCCTGTGCAGGACCCTTCTGTTGTACTTTCTCTGGAGATGAAACCTCCAGCGTGAGGCACGGGTTGGAGGGAAGCTTTGGGGGAGGGATGGGCAGTCGCCCGGCCGCATGAAGGACTGGAGGGGATTTGGGGATCTCATTACTTGTTAAACAGACTTGCACCAATCCTTCTTTAGTCTGACCTTCACCTACCACTTACAGAGGTACCTGGTGCTGCCAGTTTCTGAGTCTTTTGGGTGTTCCTCAGGGTAAATTGGGTTTTTCATGGGTTTTCCCACTGTCAGCTTAGGATTCAGCTTTCTTGGGTCTGCTAAGTCAATTACCACGGGCCATCTGCTTTCCAGCTTCCACGATTTTGTTGCTGTTGTCTTTTCTCCTGTTCTCTTTATTCTAATGGGTTTATATCTTTATAAAAATCCCTTTATGTTGTGCTAGTAGGGAGTGTTGGGTGTAGTGTATTTAGGTGAAATATTTAAAAATCACCCATAATCTCACTTTCCAGACATACTCATTGTTAATGTCATTTTGGTATAGAGCTTTCAAGATAGATACATATTTATTTCTTAAGTATATTTGTAAGGAAATGGGATTATTACATGCAGGCTTTTGGTGACCTCATTCAAGGTCATCTTAACCTGGGAATAAATATAAGTTTACTTAAATATTCATAATACTATTATTTGAAACAAGTAAAAAAGGTGGTCTAAATAATTTTGTAAATATGTTTGCAATGCTAATTATAAATGTCAAACAATGTTCAAAGATAAATAAGTTAAAATAATTATCTCATAACTATATTTTAGCTTGAAGCTACCAAATTATAATAAACAAGACTAGGACATGGAGGTAAAGAGCACTATAGAGTACAACCTGCCAAATCGCTTCTTTTAGATAATGGGATGTTGGGAAATTCCATTTCATTCTTGATTTTGATAATTAGACAAAAAGAGTTTCGAATATTTTGTTGTGTTTAATTCATGTAGTGAAGACACAGCAAAGACAATGTGGGGAAAAATGCAGTGAATCAAATACAAAGGAAAAACACAAAGACAAAATAAATGGCGAAATAATAATTTCTTAAGCAAAGTGTTCTTTTTCCATTTGTGTAATTTCCCGTCAGTCTCTTGCAAGTTAGTTAAGTTGATTGGACCCTGATGCCAACCGTGGTAAAAGCCAGCTTTCTTATTCTTATTTCATGTAGGAGTGATTCTGTCAGTTGTTTTGTTTTGTGTCTGAGTGTCATCTCTTCGAGGGTCTCTGGTAAAAATGTGTATGGCTGGCAGCTCAAAGACCTTCATAAATCACAGGACAATAGGTTAGAATACATGCATTTTTCATTGTGGGTCAGCTACATTATGTTCTGTATTTTAAAATGGACATCATTTATTTTGTTTTTGCCTTTATTTGCATTTGTTTGCCAGACATTTAACAATGTATGTACATTATTTGTACATACATGTATGTATTTGTATAATACATATGTATTGTATTTATTGTAAAATGTTGTAAAAATAAACATACATTATTTGCACATACAATGTATGTAACAGTGTATGCACATTATTTCTAATCTTTACAGTCAATGCCAGGTATGTGTTATCCAATTCACTTACTATGTAAGGAAGTGAAGACTCAAAGAGGTTAAGTAACCTGCTCAAGTTTACTTAGCTGGTGGGTGGCAATTTATGGACTTCAACCAAGGTCTTCTGAGATCAAATTCTCTGCTTCTTGGTAAGGTGAACTAAAGGCTCATATATTTTCCCCCAATCAAAATAGTGATCTATTCTCTAGTGCAATTCTCCCTCTACATGCCAATATTTGGAAAGCTGTCAGGTTGTTCCAGTTAAATATTCCAATGCTTAGAAAAGTGTAGGGGTTCCTCCACAAAGCAGTGTTAAAGAAGTTCTTCTGTGAGCCTTTAAAATGCTGGTGTGTGTTGTGAATCATCAGAATGGAATGCTATGTACCCATTTTTGTGAACTGACCTGACTGTGGAACCCCTTTTGTTTCTGATATACCTGGAGTTGACTCAACTTAAATAGTCCTATGGGGAACACTGATTTGGGACGTTATGTTGCAGTGATGGTTGTACGTTGCCCTGTTGGATTGTATGTACTGAGTGTTGTGATTTTTTCCCTCCCTGTGAAAGAAAGAAATGGAAGGAAGGAAGGGGAGAAGATAAACGAGAGAAAAGAAGGACTATCAAACATAGGTAATGTCCCCCTTTTGCCATCATTAGGTCATGTCAGTCAGAGAGATTTTCTCTGAATTTAGAAATTCCAATAGGCAAGTGATACAAGCTTTCATGAGTGAGAGTCTGTGTTTTATTTGACTTTATGTCTATGCTGCCTAACATGGAACCTGTCATGGTATTGGTGCTCAATAAATGAGTGAACAAGTGAGGGGATGAGTGAACCAAACTGCAAAGTCTGAGGTATGGAAGTACGGGGTGGCGGGGTGGGGGGGGCTCAGGCACCTCCCTTGAACTCCCTGCTCTTCCTGGGTGAAACAGAGACGAATTCTCTGTTGCAGGGTGTTGAGAAGGTAACACAGGTGCTAAAGTCCTTACCACAGTGTCTATAATAGAGGAAGAACCTGCTCTATCTCAGTCACCTTCCTGTTTTCTTCTTGGTGGTGATTTCGTGCTTGATCCTGGCATCTTAATTTGGGAGTCCCTCTTTCTTAGGGATATTAAGGTGAGGTGAAAAGATGACTATAAATTAAAATGTATTCTTAGCATTCAGCCGTCTTGTTAATATCTCAAGGATTTTTCCTTCGAACATGTAGTCCCCAGCCCATTCTGTTATACGTGCAAGATAACGAGATATCTGATATATTTGTGTAAGATAATGGCCTATCTAAATTCATATGCTAATTATCAATTGAAGCTACATAATATACAAATTTCTCCTCAGTATAAATATGGGGATTGTCTTTGTAACCATCGCTCAACTGGTAATCAGCAGGGGAGCACTGTGTGATGCTTGGTTAGGAAAGTTAACGCATAAAAAAGAACAGGCTCTTCATTACATGAGGCACCCAAAGAACCCCTTGGGAAGAGACAGGCAGGAAACAGTAGGGGGTAGGGCAGAGTTCATGGGCTAGCTCATAATTATCACGGCTTCTGGCTAAAAACTAATAGATTCCATGCAGACACTGAGTGCAACATTCTCATTCCACCATGTTTTCTTTCATTCTTTCTCTCATGCCTGTTCTCAGCCATGGTTGTGTTACCAAGGATTGAAACTTAGCTTGCGGGCGCCTGGGTGGCTCAGTGGGTTAATGCCTCTGCTTTCGGCTCAGGTCATGATCTCAGGGTCCTGGGATCGAAGCCCGCATCGGGCTCCCTGCTCAGCGGGGAGCCTGCTTCCCCCTCTCTCTCTCTGCCTGCCTCTCTGCCTCCTTGTGATCTCTCTCCCTCTGTGAAATAAATAAATAAAATCTTTAAAAAAAAAAAAAACTTAGCTTGCTTTTCCTCCTTACATCTACTTAACATTTGCAAAGGAAACAGAGAGAAGTGGTCAAAGGACACCTAGTAATCATTCAGTGAATACAGTGATTTTTTCCCCCTCATCATCAGGTGGAACAGTTGTGTACAACTTGCATGTGTGCCTGTGTCATGACACACACAGAAAGAAAATGCCCTTCAGAGTAGACCACAGAGTGTCTGATTACCCAACCAGATAAGACCTACGAATGGAAAGAGGAGAAAGAGAGTTAATTTTGTGTGCCAAATGCAAATACTTTTTGTTGTCTCTGTGGCCCTGCATTCCGAAATGGTGCTCAGTTGGACCTTCTCAAATTTCCTCACACTTCTCAGCTTGGTTTTTGAACTGATGATATGTTGACATCTCTCTCACCAGCAAGGGCAAAACTTTCTCTATATATGCTTCTTTGGTTTCCACGGATGGATTATTTTCTTCAAAAAGGCTTTAACTGCTACAGATGGATATTCTTTTGAGACAGCGTTTTCATTATTTTTCACAGGAGGTTGAGGCTACGGCCTTGGACTGAGAGCATGTCTGTCCTTGAAGTCCCAGCAAGCCATAGAGCATGTATTTAGTATGTTTGGGATATCTCCACATGGTCAGTGCTCAGCAAATTAACTGCTTTTGGGATAAAGGCCAGATTCTCTTCATTCTGTTCTTAAGGCCTGCCGTCACTTGGCCTCCCCTTCCTTACTACCACACCTCCTTTCTGGGCCCAGAAGTCTTCCTTTCTTCCAACACTGTTCGCTGAGGCATCTGCCACAGGGACAAGCTTTGGAAGTCATGGAACTCAGTGCTGGAACACATGAGGGGCTCAGCAGATTCTAGTTCTTCTTCAGAGACAAGTGTGGGAGAGAGATCTCTGGACTGTGAGTCTGAGATCTGATTGTCCCACTTACTGGCTCTGACCACAGAGGAAGCCAGAAGTCTCAGAACTAACATTCAGTTTTATCATCTCTACAATGGGTACTAACATTCCATTTTCTTTTTTTTTTTCAAAGACTTCATGTATTCATTTATTAGAGACAGAGAGAGAGAGCTTGAGCAGGGGGAGGGGCAGAGGGAGAACATTCCCAGCAGACCCCTCACTGAGCACAGAGCCCAGTATGGGTCTTGATCCCATGACCCCGAGATCATGGCCCGAGCCAAAATCAAGAGTGGGATGCTTAACCAACTGAGCCACCCAGGCACCCCCTAGCAGTTTTCTAATCTGTAAGATGGGGTCATACCATCTGGATATATGGTTTTGGGAGAATCAAAATAATAACAATGGTGGTGAAAGCACTTTGCACTTGGGAAAGTCTTGGGCTTTCATAGCTCTGGTAGCTTAAAAGCAAAGATGTCCCTGCTGATGTTCTTTGCCCACTTCTCTGTAGTCCTCCCCTTTCCTCTCTGCCTCTAAAATCCTTTCTATCATCAGGGCCCGTCTTGGTTTTGTCATCTTTATAACAGTTTACCCAGGGGCTTTGCTCCTGTTGGTTTTTCATTGTTCAAATCACATATCACATTTACTAACAATATATTTTGTTGCTTAGGAAAATAGAGCTCTGTGTTTGGTTTAACTTCTTCTCAGCTTGTAACTCATAATAAATTAATCCTACCTCTCATCAGAGTCAGAAGCATCATATTCAGACAATACATCAGTTTGAGGTTGAAAATACATTGAACATCTATTAGATTTTCACTCCAACCTTTCTGCAAACCCCGGGTGGTCTGGTGTTGCATGGCAAACCCAAGTGTCTCCCCCTCTGACGGCGTCTCAGCCTCTCTGCTCCCCCTTAGAACTCCCTGTGCACCACAGGTTGGCGCCTGGCTCTCCAACCCATTTATTCTGTCCTTCCCATCTCTTCGTCTTTTTCTCAACTCGTGGCTCTCTGACATTTCTGACACAGATGAAGTCTGACTTTTTGGCCCTTGGGAGACAAGGGAATAATGTCGAAGCTGTCACAGCCTGGCTCTAGGTCAAGGCTCTCACCGTCTGTGGGGTCAGTGGTGGGTAGGGCTGTAGGAAGGGGGCCTAGCTATCTTGCCCTGCAGTCTCCTTCTCCTCTGGAGGCTCTCTGAGTTGACTAGATGACCAGGGCTCACAGAGTTGCTTTTTCTGGGGGGAGGAACTTTCAGAGCACATCTCCCACAATGTCATTTTACCACCCAGACAGACCCTTGGAATTCTCACTTCTGCACAGAACTCCTAGTTTTCAAGCCAATTTCATGTGCATTGTTAGGATTTGATTCTCAAAACCACCACGGAAAACAGTGCAGGGTTCTGAATCTCCCCTTTCACAGGTGAGAGAAGGGAGACAGAAGTAGGAGGTTTCCTTTCCCTCACTGGCCACAGAACGTACATCTGAGACTCTGCAGTATACGCCTATCCCAGTCCTTTGACTTATTTTATCTAGTGCTTCCCTATTATTTACTAGTTAAATGGATGCTCTGGCCCATTTGTGCTCTACCTTTTCGGTTTATCAGCACCGGCCTGCCTGAGCTGTGTATTCTCCAGAGGGCAAACTCCTACCATCCTAGTCTCAGGGAAGGGGATTCCGCAGACTCTTTTGCATAAATTAGGGAAAATGCTTCTGTCTTGATGGTGTTGACAGTTGCATATGTGTTGGAAGCAGGATTTGGGGTCACAGATGGTGACCAAAGGAATGAGGATCATGTGGAAAGAGTCTTCCTTGGCATGTAACAAGGGGAAGGTGCACCTGGACTTTTATTATTTGGGGTGGTGGGGATGAAGGGGTAATGATCCCAGGAAAGATGCATCTCTAACCAGCTCCGTGCGCTTGATCTGGATTCACACTTAAACCTAAGCCCTGCACCAGCCCCCCATGGTTCTGTGAACTTAATCTGGTTAAGAGACACAGACCTGCCTTTTGATAAGTTAACCAAACCTGTCACTGTTCAGGTTCTAGCTGTATTTTACTGTTTGCAGCCTTAGGATCAGTGTTTGCAGGTTTGAGCCATGAAAAAGTGGATGGTTCCTTGAAGTCATGGGTCAAAAGCTGGTAGGCTTTGGGCCTCATTTAACCTGCCTGAAAGACTCTCTGCCCCAAACTCTTTTCTTTGAGCTCAGCATTGGGCAGCAGGGACATGACTTCAGGCTGAGGGACAGAGGGGAGCAAAGGAGAAAGGGCTGACCAGGAAATCTCTTTAGATGTACTTTCACTTTTCTTTTTCCATTCTTGTTCTCTTCTTTTATCGGTAGCTTGACTCAGACCAGAGTGTTGCAGCGCAGGAACTTGGAGGAATGCCACTTTTGTCCTGTGAATGATAGGTCAGGACAGGGGTTCTGAATTCTGGTTTCACACTAAATCCTATGCAAACAGTCAAAACACGCCAGTTCCTGGGCTCTGCTGCAGACCAGTGGGATTGGAGTCTCTGAGAATGGAGCCTGGATATCAGTAATATTTAAAGGTCCTTGAGTTTTCTAATGCTAGGGTGGAGAACTGCTGGGTTAAGTCTTCGAGGAGGTTTACAGGGGGCCATTCAGGTCTTTGAAATTAAGAATGCTCTACAATATCTCACTAGGCAGACAAAGATGTGCCTTAGATAATACACATCTATCTGTGTGTATCTATGTGTATCAACTTATCCTCCCGAGTTAGGAGGTCATGCTCCTCATTACTTTTCCTTTCCAGACTTGGCTGGGAAGACTGAAGGCAGATTTCTTCCCCATCAAGATAAGGGGTGCCATCAACATTAATGTCCCATCACAGTGGAACTGGTGTGTGGAGGCAGCAAATGCCATTTACTGTCACTCTCCATTGGCCAGATGCTCAAGTTCATAAAACTTTTTCAAAGCACTAAGGATTCTTGAACTCACACACGGAACTGCTGGTAGAGTAGTAACAAGGATGTCTCCTTCCTCATCCCTAAATAAAGTATCGGAATAAAACAAACATTTCTTTTTGAGGCACCAGGGTGGCTCAGTGGGTTAAGCCTCTGCCTTCATCTCAGGTCATGATCTCAGAGTGTTGAGATCGAGTCCCGCATCGGGCTCTCAGCTCGGCAGGGAGCCTGCTTCCCACCCACCCCCCTCTGCTTACTCGTGATCTCTCTCTCTCTGCCAAGTAAATAGATAAAATCTTAAAAAACAAAAAACAAAAAACCCCAAACATTTCTTTTTAAGCTTCCAAACAGATCCCGGAAGTTCCACCCAGGAAGTTTTATAGCTAGATGTGGGAAAATAGGATCAATAGACAGGGCTTGTCTTCCTGGTACTAATTCTAGCTGGTTTTCAAATGCTACTTCTCCCTCCTCAGGTCAGAGCCACATGTGTGAGTAATTCTCAATATGATGAATAAGTGATATGTAGCTAATGAGTACCTCCTGCACGGGTTACCTCAGAGGTTCCTAATCCCTGCTGATCTATTTCTTTGGACACTTTGGAAAGCTACCAATACTTTGAGCCCACCTCAGACCTACTGCATCAACATTTCCAAGAGCATGGGGTCTGGGCATCTGTATCTGTATTTTTTTTTTTTTTTTTTTAATCAGCCCTCCTCATCCTTAGTAGGTCTCCTCATGTGTGACTAGCAGGATTGTAAGTTGGTGGACCCTTGTTTTAGAGGGCAATTTCATTCTATCAAAATGTAAAATCCATTTCTCTTTGAACCAGCAATTCTTTTGCATCCTTTAAATGTATCTGCGTAAGTATCAAACATAAATGCAACTCTATGATGACAAAAAACTGGAAACAATCTAAAGATTTGTTAATGGAGTTAAATGAATGAAACACTTGTACACAATGGAATACTGTTCAGTAAGTTAGATCATTTGGGAATGATCTATGTAGATGCAGAAAGATATGCGCATATATTTTAAGGGAAAGTGAGTTGCAGAATAATTTGATTCTCCGTGCATCTCTGTATGTATAATACATACAAATACATGTTCAGACATGTAAGAATATACATGCATGTATGTCTGTACGTACATCTTAGCACACATAAACATCTGTGCATATACATAGTTACCTTCTGGAAGGACCTACCATTTGTTAATCATTTGAATTTATTTACTTTGAGCATGTTTCCTACGCCTCTCAGTGCTGCTCAGGCATGTCTGAGAACCAGGAGTTGAGCTGCCAATGTTTCATTCTTAGGTCAAGCCAGTGATTGTTGGAGTCTCCTAGGAGATATTCTTTCAATGTCCATTGTTAACTGAAGAGAGAGCCATTGCTCTGGTCATGTTAAGGGAGCAACTGAATTTGTTTAGGGGTCACCTTGAATGATGGGGACCCCTTGCCAAAGTTTCAAAGGTAGTATCTGTATTTATTTCCAGGCACATTTTTTTTCTCTCTTCTCTCATGGTTGAATTAAATTTGGATATATGTTTTTAGAATCAAAGAGGTGATCTGGATTTCCTAGTAGAAATAACATTTAAATTTTTTTGATCCTATAAATCTTATTGTATAGGTTATTTTATTTTTATTTTTTTCTTATGTTCAGTTAGCCACTGTATAGTACATCATTAGTTTTTGATATAGTGTTCAATGATTCATCAGTTACATATAACACCCAGTATAGGTTTTTTTAAATTAAAATTTCCTTTTACATTTTGTCAGTGTAAAGAGGTTTATAATGATGATAATTCATTTGAATGACTTCTTTAGTTTTAAGAAAGCAGGGTGTGTGCGAAGATCCTTCTTATTGATGGTATATAGGACATCAAATGATGGGTCATAAACATTGTTTCTTATTGAAATGGAAGGACTTTTGTTTGCCTTGATCCTACCATCCTCCATTTCCTTCCAATTCTTCATTTTCAGATGGCTAGATACCCAATGTACAGGATATGAAGAAAGGAAGAAAAAAATGCTCAAATATTAGGTATTGCACTTCCTATAAATTGCTTTATCGTTTTCCTGAATAACCTTGCATAGAGGTGTTACTGTTCTCATTTCACAAATAAGAAAACACTGAAAGGGATTTTGTGTGGCCCGAAGTCCATCTTGTCCAGTTAGCACATGTTGGAACTAGCACTGGGCCTCCCTAGGCCCATATATCTTTTCCACTGCGTCTACCAAGCAAGCCCCAATCTAATGATTTCTGTAATAATATTATCTTGGGCATTAAAACAACTCGGGTGTCACTTTATCAAGATTGGAAAATGCTGATAGTGTCCTAAAGTGCTAACATTTTCCCAGTCGAATTCCAAAATAATCCTTTTCATATAGCTCTTTCTTAAATTATATGAAATGGTGGAAGGATAATGTTCTTGAAGTTTTCCCCCGTGCATTTTGGCCCTTTGACCCTTTTTCAGTTCAGCCAAGTGGATTAGAAGTATTGATTGCCTTAGGGAAGGAATATTATGGTAGCAATAATAAAAATCTATATTAGTTTGCTAGGGCTGCCGTAATAAAGTACCACAAACTGAATGGCTTAAATAACAGATTTTTATTGTCTCACAGTTCTGGAGCCTGGGAGTTCAAGATCAAAGTGTTGGCAGGATTGGTTCCTTCTGTGGGCTGGGAGTGAGAATTTGTTCCATGCCTCATGCCTAGCTTCTGGTGTTGGGCTGGCAATCTTTGATCTTCCTTGGCTTGTAGGTAAATTATCTTCACACAGTATTCTCCCTGTGTTTGTGTCTCTGTGTTCAAATTCCCCCTTTTCACAAGAATGCCTCGTATTCAGGTAGGGGCTTGACACTTCGGTATGAACGTATCTTAACTCATTATAACTGCAACAACTGTACTTACAAATAAGGTCACATTGTGAGGTACTGGGGACTAAGATTTCAATACACGAAGTTTTGGAAGACACAGTTCAATCCATAGGATACTCCCTGACACATTTGGAGGAACTGAGAGCCAAGGAGACCTGAGCCTTATTTCTTGAGTAGATGATAAGACATCAAGGTATAAACGATCAGGTGTTGTGTCCATACAGAGAGGTCTTGGCTTAGAGGGGTGAGAGCAGCAGAATGGCTTTGTGTGGCTCAGCGGGACCCAGAAGAGACATGGCCCTAGAAGACCACGGAGGTTCCTGAAACCCCATGATGATGGTGGAGCTGTAGATTGTGCTCATGAGCCAAGAAGACTCTCCCTCAACTTAGAGCAAAGTCCAAACTGAAAGGGCCTTTGGGATGGGAATGAGAAAGATTGGAGCTGCCATCTGCATGGAAAGATGGAGGAAGGAAAGTGACCTCAGTTATCTGTCTGGAGGAAGACCCAACCCTTCCCTCTTCTTTTCACAGAAGGAGTTGTGTCTGGATTGTGCACTTGAGTGAGCCAAGCTTGGCTTGCTCCACTAGAGGTGAAGCCCACAACAGTTGATGCCATCAACCCTGAAAGAGAAAAGTCTTGAGAGGGCAGGGCAGCCAGGCCAACCTGAGGTTCCAGGTCAACCTAGGTGTTCCCAGTCACTGCCAGAGGAAGGGAAAATGGGGAACTTCCCAGGGTGGCTGTTGAGTGAAACAAATTGATCGGCCTATTAGCCAGTAGTTCATAGCACGTTGGGGAAAAGCAAATATGAACTGTGTTCTTCCTTATTGCTATTTATAGGTGGAAACTCTCTCCTGATAAAATGCCATGAGACACTAGAAGCCAGGTAGATCACTGAATTCTTCAAATGAAAGTAGGCTTTTCTAAACTTTGGCAACAATTTCCTTTGTAAATAGGTTTAACCTTAGACTTCCTGTCATCTTGCATTTTTACACAGGAAATTAATTTTCTCCATCCTCTTGGTGTTTGAAGGAAGAGGGGAAGAAGTTGAGAAAGTCCCTGGGATTTCGAAAAGCTGCCATATAAACTTTAAAATTAAACAGATGTTATGTGAATCACATGTAAATTGGAGCCATGGGACCCTGGGTCATAAACTGAATGGGACGTTCTGAGGCAGGAGAAGAAGTGGATTTTGGGGGGCAGTTATTGGGGGCCTTGTGGATCAAAAATATCAAATGAAGATGGATCTTTGTGTTTCAGCAAGAGCTAGATAATATCCCATGTCATAAATCCTTTCTAGGAGATTAGAAACTTCCTGAGGGCAGAGGACATGTCTTTCTCCACTTTGTTTTCTCAGCGCCCAGCAGGTGCCTTAAATGGAGCAGACACCCGAGCCATTTACTGAATTCAGTCCTCTGGGAGCAAGCAGGTAGTCATAGGAGGTAATTGCTCAGTGCTGAGACCCCTGTCGCTGACCTCACTTTCATTCTTCACTGTTTTAGTTTAGATTTTCCCAGAAGCAGAGCCTCAGGTGTGGACTTGTATATAGGCAGTATATTGTGGAGGTGACCCCAAGTAGTAGTAGTGAGAGAGAGGTGACAACAAGATGGGAATGGAGGAAAAGAAAACATTAGGGAGAATTATGAAAGCTTCTGCTGTAGGCAGTGGTGGGGGGTTTGCTTCATTGGAATCCCTTTGAAGGGTATAGAATGATTCCCAGAACTTTCCATCGTGATGGCAGAGTATTTATCTACTCTTCCTTTTCTTCACATTGCCAGAAGTCTTCAAGGCAGAGAGAAGCACCTTCATGCACTTGAAGTGGGACACTGTTGTCATGAGTTCATCACAGTGAGGGATGGAATCAGAGGTGGCCTAGGAGGGTGTAATATGGGGCACCAGGAGGCTGTTCCCCACTGACTATAATAACTTTCCTTCTCTTTCTCCTTGTTTGATCTATCCCGGATGGTATTTATATATGCCTTTGAATACCATTTAAATATAAGCACAGTGGCCCTTTATTTCAAATGATTAATTTTCCTGTATGGAGTAATACTGAGGGACTAAGGATATCATTAAAGACAATAAGTATATTCTGCCTCTGGAATCCCTATGTACTACCATATCCTTCATGGGGAAAGATTCCTAGAGGCTCTTGCCATCCTAAGCTGGTCCCATTCAACCTTGTCTTTCTCCCTTTCTTATTGCTTCCCTACAGTGAGCATTGGCCCTCCCACTCTAATCTCATTTCTGCCTGAATCTTTGCTGATTTAAGTTACTCATCATTCAATTCACCTGAAAAGCTGTCTCTCCACTTTCATATTCCTGTTAAGGGTTGAATTGTGTCCTCCTTCCTCATTCATAGGATGAAGTCCAGACACTCCAGTATCTCAGAGTGCGACTTTATTTTAAACAGTGTTAGTTAAGATGAGGTCCTATTAGAGTAGGGTGGCCCTAATCTAATTAGAATGTTGTCTTTAAGAAAGGGGAGACTTGGACCCAGGGCCAGGCAAGTATAGAGGTAACAGTGTGAAGAAACAGAGCGAGATGGTAACCATCTGCAGGAGGGAGAGAAAGGCCTGGAACACATCCTTCCCTCACTACCCTCCAAAAACTGACCCTGCCAACACCTTGACTTTATACTTCTAGCCTCCAACACTGTGAGACAATAAATTTCTGGGTTTAGACCGCTCAGTTAGTGGTACTTTGTTATGGCAGCCCTAGCAAATGATTACATTAGCCATTCTCCATGTTCAGCTCAAAACCTTCCTCTTCTCTGAATTTCAGTGGATTATAAAGAGTCCTGGACCAGGTATTAGAAACTCTGGGTCCAGTCCTGGCGACAATCATTAATGAGTTGTATAAACATGAGCAAGTATCTTAACCTCTTTGGGTTTCTTCATAGTGCAAAATAAGAGTAATATTAACTATCCTGCCCCATTGCCTCAGAGTGGGGATCCTCACATCTGTATGAAAAGGTTTGTAATCTAGAGAGCAGTAGGTTGATGCACAGAGCGGGCGTAAAGGAAGGAACGTGTTGAATTTTGATCTGGGCATCAAGGGGACTTTGGAATAGTCGTTTATTTCCTTTCAGCCTCAGTCCTGTCTTCCGTAAATTGAGGTGACTTTTAAGGCCCCCTCTAAGCTCTCAAGCTCTGGGATTACATGGTATTATTATTAGTTATTTATGGATTCAACAAACATTGATTTTCTGCTCTGCCAGGTTGTGCACGAGGCACAAGGGAGTGAGTAACTTCAGTCCTGGCCTTCCAGGAACTTTGTTCCTCCAAAGTTTTCCTTCTCAGTAAATCCCGTAGTGGCCACCTCCACCCTTAGATGACATATTTTCCTCATCCTTAGAGGAACAAAGTCTTGGAGAAACATAAAGATGGGATAAAGAAGGGATGGTTTGGAAAGAGACAGTTTCCAAAGCCGTGCTGTTTTGTCAACAGTTAGGGAAACGATTGGCTATGGATTCCTTTGTATAGGCCAAGAGTGACATTTTATTAAAATTTCATCTTCCAAAACGTTCTAGCTCAGCCTGGCTTCATTTTGTTGGCGTATCTCTGGTTTTACTAACAACACACAGCTGTTTAAGGTGTGGCGAGAGCATATCTTCTCCTCGAATGATTTCTGACAATTAGTATTTGTGTTGTCAATTGTGTCTCCATATCCTCTTCAGTTTTCATTTCATTTTTGTTATATTTTGCATCACGGATATTCCATTTACTAGAGAGAGAGGCTGTATGTCCTTCTTTCATCGAGGTAAAGCTCTCTGCACGTCTATCTCTGTGGTGGACATCAGTTCAGATAGACATTGGATTTGAAGTATTTTACTTAAGCAGCCAAAATATTTTTAGAGGATCTATAGCCATCTGGCTCAGAGTAGCTGGGAATACAGAAGCCACAAGTCAAGGAAGCATATTATCCCCATGGAAAGTTCCATTCTGCTGGGAAATAAATATGTAAACAAAGATAACAGAAGAACAAAACTGGAGGCATCATGTGCCCTGATTTCAAGCTACACTGCAAAGTTATAGTGATCAAAATATTAGGGTATTGGCATAAAAACAGTCACACAGATCAGTGGGACAGAGAGTCCAGAAATAAATCCAAGCAGGTATGATCAATTACAACAAAGGAGACAAGAATATGTGATGGATAAAGGAAGTCTCTTTAGTAAATAATGTTGAGAAAACTAGACCGCTATGTTACACCATACACAAAAAACTCAAAATGAATCAACAACTTGAATGTAGGACCAGAAACTATAAAACTCCTGGAAGAACGCAGGTGGTAAGCTCTTTGACATCACTCTTGGAGATATTTTTTTTGGGATCTGAGTCCAAAGGCAATGGCAACAAAAGCAAAATTAAACAAATGAGATTACAACAGGCAAAGTTTCTGTTCAGTGAAGGAAACCATCAACTAGGTAAAAAGACAAGGTACTGAATAGGAGAAGTTATTTGCAAATCGTATATCTGATAAAGGGTTAATATCCAAAATCTATAAGGAACTCCTATAGTTCATCATCATCATCATCAATGACAACACCCCACCCCAAAAAACTCCATTAGAAAAAATGGGCAGAGGATCTGAATAGAATTTTTATGAAGAAGACATACAGATGGACAACAGACGCATGAAAAGATGCTCCAAATCATTACTAATCAGGGAAATAGAAGTCAGAACCACAATAAGATAGCATGTCATACCTGTCAGATTGGCTCTTAACAAAAGGGCAAGAAATAACAAGTGTTGGTGAGAATGGGAGCAAAGGGAACCCTGGAAAATTAAAAGTAGAACTACCATATGATCCAGCTGTTCTGAGTATTTATCCAAAGAGAACAAAACACTAATTTGAAAAGATAGATGCACCTTTATGTTCATCGCAGCATTATTTACAATAGCCAAGACAAGGAAACAACCAAAGAGTCCACTGATGGATGAATGGATAAAGATGTAGTGTACACACACGTATACACAATGAAATACTTCTCAGCTATAAAAAGAATGAGAGCTTCCCATTTGTGACAACGTGGATGGACCTGGAGGGTATTACGCTAAGTGAAATAAATCAGACAGAGAAAGACAAATGTCATATGACTAAACTCAATTATAGAATCTAAAAGACAAAAACAATGAATGAAAAAAGTAAAACAAAACTCACAGATACAGAAACTAGATTGGTGTTTGCCGAAGGGGTAATGGGTGGGGAGGATGGGTGAAATGGGTGAAGGGGGTCAAAAGGTTACAAACGTATAGTTATAAAATAAGTCATGGGGTTATAACGTCCAGCATGGTGGCTGTAGTCAGTAATACTGTACTGCACACTGGAAAGTTTCCGAGAAAGTAAATCTTAAAAGTTCTCATCATAAGAGGGATGCCTGGGTGGGGCAGTCAGTTGAGCATCTGACTTTTGGTTTTGGGTTAGGTCATGATCTCGAGGTCGTGAGATTAAATCCCACCTCCATGCTCAGCCAGAGTCTGCTTGAGACTCTCTCCCTCTTCCTTCGCCCCTCCCCCAGCTGTCTCTCTCCCTCTCTCAATGAACAAACAACCAAATAAATAAATCTTTTTAAGACATTTTATAATTTTGTATAGTAACATGGTAACTAGACTTACTTTGGTGATGATCTCACAATATTTGTAGTTAGGCAAATCATTATTTTATACCTGAAACTAATATAATACTGTATGTCAGTTACGTTTCAGTAAAACAGAGATACAAATAAATATATAAGGAGATGAGTTAAGTTCAGAAAGTAAGTGCCAAGGCCTTGTGCTAGGAAGTGACAGAGGGAGGTGGGGACCTTGGATGGTGTGGACTAAGGAGTCTGTTCTGGGTGGTAATATTTGAGCAGATACTTCAGTGAAGAGGAATGAGATGTGGGGAGCTTTGGAGCATGAAATTTTTGCCATGCATAAGAAGAAGAAAAGGGAAGGACCTCAAAGAGGGGAAGGATTTGGCATGCTGAGACAATCAGGAGAGGGTATGGGTAGGTTGTAGAAGCACCTGGATTACCAGTGTTATTCCTGAGGGCATCCCCATCCCTAGCCCCATTTCTCTGCTTCTCTTTTGTTTGAATGACTTCTTCAGACCAATTGGTCACCCAGTTGGTCTGTTTAATAAATCTTCTACAATGTCTGTAAACCTTGGTCCCTGAGAATTGGATTTATGAAGCCATGACCTAAGGGGAAGTGTTTTGGGGGATAGATTTAGTTCGGCAGCCATGGGGAGGCAGGATATCTCAGGATATCTCAGGTATCTCAGGCCAGAGTCATTCAGTGATAAGAAAGATGAACCCATTTGAAATAGTATGAGAAAAGGGGCATTTCTCTTAAAAATGGAGGGGATCTTCATGGAACTCAGGGGCAGGAGGTATGCCTGGGTTTTATCGGCTCAGGCACTTCCTGTCTTCATTGTTCTCTTTGTGGAGGGCTTGTTCTCGCATGGATGATTTCTGCCTTTCTGCTCCATTCTGCTCTCTGCAGCATCTTGCTCTGCAAGGCATTTCATTATCTCAGCCCTGTAACTTTGGGTTACACTTAAGTGTAGCCAGTAGCCAGGCAACTCGACCTTTTGTGCCCGCCCTGGTCCCAATACCTATAGATTTTAGTCTCAACTGTAAGATTCTGGAATAATGACGGTGTGGCCTGGTAAGGGTCTGGCATTCATCTTTGGTCAGTTTAGATTTACATGATATAGGGGTTCTTCTCTGGGGTCATAGGGATAGTTGTTTGGTAGGGCAGCTTCTCTAATGATGATGCATTGATAGGGATAGAATCAAGGCCGTCTTTAGAAAAGGTAGTATAAGTAGAACGTCCTTGGGATGGGAGGATTCTCAGTGAAGGATGAAATGTGGTCTGGAACGAAAACCAGTAGGGAGAAGGAAGAGGTTAGATATTGTGGGAGGAAGTACAGTGGCCATGAAGATGAAGGTTTAGATTTCATCTGACATTTTTTATAACATGTCCACATGTGTATGCACGTACGTGAACTTCATCTTCCTTAAGTGATGTCATGCAACTTACAGAAAAAAATTAAAATTCAGAACTACTTTAAGCTAATTTGTTCTGCTTTATTGTCTACCTTTTATAAATAGACTGGCTTAATTGTTACATATAATTTTTCATAATTAAGATTTAATTATTTGAAGCTGTTATGTGGCACCAAACCCCACTTTTTTTTTAAAACTTCATCAGCATAAAGGAAAGCTACATTTCCCAGCCTTTTCTGCAGGTCCGTGTAACTAGGTTGTGGTCAGAGATACATTGGTGTACTTGCATCCCTAACCCCTGAAATCTTTCTACCCAATCTTCATGTTCTGTCACTCTTCCCTTGCCCGCCATTTCAATTCTGAGGACACAGTAAAGCATTCCAAGTCTGAAGAGTTGGTTCAACCATGGGATGGAAAATTCTGGATTCTTAGATGACTCCATGGAGCAGAGACCCTTTATGGACTTGAATTAGATTAAGATGTGAGTGATAAATGAGCAACAGCACTGATTTTTAATGTTACTTGTAATGACTCTTAGTTTTATCCTTACTAGTACATTGAGGATATTTCTTCTTTTTTGGAGTTTCTGCCTTCTCTCCTAATGGTGTGGTAGAGATATATGCATATTTTTTTTAAAGACTTATTTGAGAAGAGAGAGACGGAGGGAGATAGTATGAGAAAGAGGTGGGCCAGAGGGAGAGGGAGAGAGAGAATTTCAAGTACATTCCCCACTGAGTGTGGAGCCTGATGTGGGGCTTGACTCATGACCCTGATATAATTACCTGAGCCAAGATCAAGAGTGGGACCGTTAACTGACTGAGCCATCCAGGTGCCCTAAGATGTATGCATATTTTAACAAAAAGCTAATAAATCCATAAGATGGAGTCGTAAGGTTACAATGGAGTGAAAATTAACGGCAAAGAGGATATATAAATCTGACATAAAGAAATTCCTTTAATAAATGAACTATCCAGTGATGTACCTAGATGTTTAATCTTCAGGGATGGCATATAATTCATTTATTATTTTTTTTGACCACAGAAACTGTTTGGTTTACACAAGAATGTTTGCATTTTACCAGTTTCAAGTCCATCCCAGAATGCTAGCTACAGTGCACTCTTTTATTTACTAATGCAGTGCAGGGAGAAATTTTCTTAAGAAAAAAATTTCTTGTATTTGCCAGTTAGCTTTCGGTAATGGAAATGTAAATAGAAGCACAATTCATTAATGTTGAAGTATTCTCCCTGTCATCCATAAAGCTGACCTAAACATATAGCATAGTGTGTGAAACACACACACACGCACACACAGCCCCCTATGCTAACAGGTCACATGTGTTGGTAATGGCGTATGGTTTGTTTTATTTTGCGGCTTTGGAGTTTCTGACAGTCTTGTACTAACCTATTTTGTTTTATCATTAATTCTGAGTTTGCAAGTTAGCGAACTCTCTAAAAGTTGTAGAAAAAGCCCTGGACAAGAGTCAATGATTTTGGTCTCCTCTCTGCCTCTACTTGGCCTGTGACCCTAGACATTACCTCAGTTCTTTGGATCCTCATTTCCATAACAATAAGATGAAATGAGACTCAGGGAATGGACTTTGGAGTCAGATGGACCTGGGTGACTTTGGACAAAGTTTGTTAGCCTCTCAGATCCTCAGTTCCTTAATGTATTGCATGGGGTAAATACCTTTTCCCTCTCAAGGTCAAGGTGAGCCTTAATGAGGGCATATCTCAAGGCCTGATTCACTGTGGGTGTTTAAATATTTGCTTTCCTTGCCTTGTTCTCTGGATGTTTGGCAGCTGACCACTTTCTTCTTAAAGGAGCAGCACATGTGGGAATCTACTCTTTGTTATCTTGGTGGTGGTCAGTGTGGACAGGCTGGACAGAACTGGACTTATGTCCTCTTTGTGATCAAAGAAAATATGCCTAGAAAAGGAGTGTGTGAAGACCTCACCTAGCACACATCACATTCATGATGAATACCCATAACAAGTGAACGCCCATTTGTGTGCAAGAGCAGGGATGTGCGTGTACAAACACACACACATACACGCACGTGTGTGCATGCACTTTGAGCTCAGTGTCTGTGAGACTGAGTCAGACATTACATATGCTTTCTGATCCTCTTGTTCACTCCTCTGTAATACCGCAGATTGAGAGAAGAGGTGGGACGGAGAGTGGGTTTGTTGCATGGTGTTTTGGTGACGTCAGAGTAAATCCACCAGAAAGTCACCAAAGAAAAACAATGAAGAAATGTCGTTAAAATCCATGGCTTATAATCTGTTTTTAGGCTGTTGGTTTCTTTCAGTAAGTCGTGAAAGATCAAAAACAGCCCTGTCTCCTTCAGCAGTGCTTTCATTAGTGTGATTAAGAAGTGTCCCAAGTGACGTGTGAGGTGAACAAGGTGAAAAACCGTTTCCTGTGTGGTTCTTGGCCTTGTTATATCCTGGAAAGGGAGAGAATACAGGTGTCCACTCATTGTCCTTCCTATCGTCATAGGGATGGAGAACTGATCTAGAAGCAGAGAGCCCTATTTCTTGTCCTAGCTTTGCTACTCAGCACCTTGTAACTCTCAGCTAGTATTTTCATTTTCCAGCCCTCAATTTCCCCATTTTTAAAATTGGGGAATTTTGGGTATCATTTAACTCAAATCTTTAGTTCTGTTCTTATATGAAGTGAACATAGGATTTCTCTGAAGTATGCTGTAATGCATACGTCTCATTCACTCACTTTTATGTCTGCTTCCTATTTTTGTCTTTATGCATTACCTAGATAACCATACACTCAATATTTTTTCACTTTTTAAACTCACCCTCTTCTGTAGTAGTAATATTCATGGGTGAACAAACTTGCACACACACACACACACACACACACACAATCTCCAGCTATTATCTTTTGTTCTTCCATGTAATAACACCTTTTGTGAAATTCTACTATGGTATCTTTTTTTGAGAGAGATTGATGTGCAACTATTCAAAAACTTAATTTGTCTGTCTTAACTAGCTTATCTGTTATGCCAAAATGAATGCTGTGTCCTAGGGCCACGTCCCATTAGCCCAAAGACGAGCTGAAGTCATTTTGCTCTAACCAGCTTTGAGAAATGGCAGTCTTCCTCTTAGCCGTACCACCTGTCGATCCACACCTGGAGTTCTGTGTAACACAGATGTAACATAGATTGTAAGGTGGAAAAGCAGAGGCAGGGGCAGAAGAGGGTTAGAAAAATCATTCAGATCAAGTTATGGGTAATAGAACTTTTTTTTTTTTTGTACTAAGAAAGCATTGGATCCTATGACAGAGCACGTGTATGTCCTTCTTTGTCCTCTATTTTGACATTGGAGCTGAGTTGCACATTCATTGGAGCCGAGTGAAGCCCCCTTTTAGATAATTAAAATATTTAATGTGCTTACACTTATTAATTGATTTTGGAAAATGAGTTCCTTGCATGTCTTGGTTTTGAGAGAGTTCTGTAAAGAATTGGGATTCATGAAAAACACAGCAAGTCTAACCTAGCCTTCATTTTAAGATCACCTGATATCAATTAGCATTCCTCCAGTTTGGAGCTGATTTATGATGCCCTTGTAAGGCCCTGAAAATATGAAAGCAGAGAAGCAGTATTTCAAAATGCAGCATAAAATCAACAATAAAATGTATATTTATAACCTGAAAAGTATGATTTCATCCTGGAGAATTACCAACCCAATAGTAGTAATAACCATGATTTTCATTGTACCATATTGTACTTATTAAGCACTTCAGGGAACTTGTGAATAAATCAAGTTGTGGGATCAGTTTTGGATATCTGAACGTATTTTTAAATATTGTAAAAATGTGGAAAAGTATCACAACTGGTTATTATTTGTTCATGTTTTCCAAAAAAGGTTTTAATCATAACCTTATTCCTAACATCCTCCTACAAGCTGGACTGAGGCTGGAATGGCCTGTAAAGTGACATAGTTTTAATAAATGCAGATTTAATATGGTCATGAGATAAGATTAGACCCTTCAAAAACCCTATTTAAATACCACAGTTTCTGACTGATGCTCATAAAAGTCAGGGAGAACTAGGTGGTTTGGAGGATACCGTGTTATCAGAGAATTTAGGGTGATATATATGTCTGCTTTTGATTTAAAATTTTAATAAAAAAATCAGTCTGGGAAGTGAAGGCACTGAATTGAAATACCCAGCTTACTCTGGTCATATTGTATTGGCTTCCACAAGTCAAGGCAATTCAATCCAACCAGCATTTACTGACAAGGTACAATGTGTCAGGCACTGTGATAGGCCCTGGGGTTTACAAAGTCAAGGGAGTAGTAATCTGGGAGGATACTCCCTGGCATTCAGATCAGTGTGAGGGCGTGAACATTGACATCAGAGCATGGCCTCCCCTGATCTGGTTAGTATTCTGAATTTAGAGCATCGATTCCAGTGGGACAGTGATGCATGGGTTGGCCTGGGTCTATAGAGGTCGTTATGAGTCATTTTAGTGCCACCCTGGGTTAAGTTTCACCCTAGGTTAACCTGGACAGTCTCACTGAAGTAGGTTTAGAGGGATGGTTCATCTAATGAGAAGTGCTTACTACTTCTTAGTGGGGACAGGGGTGGTGACAGGAGCATATCCAAGGAGTTTTATGATCAGGACAGACAAATAAGATTTAAAAAAAAAAAATCTCATCCTGATGACATTCCTTTTCACAGGGCAATTAGATCCTAAGTTTTGTATCTGAAAGTAAAACAGACCCCTTTGTCTCTGATGTATCCACGGCAGGGTGTGAGGCTCCCCCCATGTTTCCAAGGGAAATGACAAACAGGAATACATCTCAAAGAATTGGCAGGTGAGCCCTAAAGGGTGCTGCTGGGAAGGTGATTGATATTGATGCTATTGGAGGAGGATTTCTCTTCCAAGTTGCCCAGCTGCTTGCTCATGCTGAGTACCCAGTTCAGTGGTGGAGAAGGCCGTAGGCTCTGATCATCAGAATAGTGTATTAGGCACTGGGTGCCACTTGGGCTAAGGCTGCCTTGTCTTATATCAATCCTGGCTTCAAAATCACTGACCCATAGTCTCTGCAAGCCATACAACAATGCTTAGAGAGACGGTCAGGGAAGTAGCTTTCATCCTGTTCTTTGTCTCTTTATAGAGGGTGAAAAATTCTAGGAGGTGATGAAGAACAAAGGAAACCAAGTGAAAGAGGTTATTTACAACACTTTTGATGTACTTCCCAAAGGGTTGCATTTTTAGCTCCAAACTTGCCTGGATACCAAACTCTCACTCTGACTAAGCAAGAAAATGCTGTGATAGTTGGAGAAATAAATATAAAATCTGATGAGTGCCTTCCTATATTTAACTATTGTTTTCTCCCTTGGTAACATACAGTGTGGAACTCTGCTGCCAGGGAGGTGCGGACCACACACAGGGGCCAAATTTCAATTTTACAGCAACCAGTTGCACAAATAGTTTCTTAAACAGATCCTCCAAATACCATTTTCTTTCTTTTTTTTTTTTTTAAGATTTTATTTATTTATTTGACACACAGAGAGAGAAATCACAAGTAGGCAGAGAGGCAGGCAGAGAGAGGGGAGGAAGCAGGCTCCCTGCTGAGCAGAGAGCCCGATGCGGGCCTCGATCCCAGGACCCTGAGATCATGACTTGAGCCGAAAGCAGAGGCTTTAACCCACTGAGCCACCCAGGCGCCCTAAATACCATTTTCTTTTGTGAATAATAATAATGACAGTATGCCTGACCACCATGGGTTTAGTACTTACTTTGTAGGGAGATACTGTGCCATAAATTTTATATAATGTGCTTATTTCATTTAATTTGAGCCTTACAGTATTCCTGTGAATTAGCTATCAGTGTAGCAGTATACTTCAAAGTAAAGCTTAGAGAAGTTAGGAATGGAGTTAAAACAAGGATTTCAGGGCACCTGGGTGGCTCAGTGGGTTAAAGCCTCTGCTTTCGGCTCAGGTCATGATCTCAGGGTCCTGGGATCGAGCACTGCGTCGGGCTCTCTGCTCAGTGGAGGAGCCTGCTTCCTCCTCTCTCTCTGCCTGCCTCTCTGCCTACTTGTGATCTCTCTCTGTCAAATAAAATAAATAAAAATCTTTAAAAAAAGACAAAAACAAAACGAAACAAAAAAACCAAGGAATTCAGTCTAGCCGTTGTTCATTCATAGCCCATCCATTTTTATTATTATACTCTATCGCTTACTTTGGGAGGATATTTTAAGTTTTTTTATTGTAATTGTCATGTTTTGTGAGACTGGAAGTATACTTCTCAGTAAAACCCCTTGATGGGTTTCTGGAACCTGGAAGGAAAGATCTTAAAAGAACGTTTTTTGGTCTGGGTGTTATGGACTGAATGTTTGCATCTCCCCCAAATTCATATGTTGAAGCCCTAACTCCAGTGAGGTGGTATTTGGAGGTGGAATATTCCAAAGGTGATTAGATTTAGATGAGGTCGTGAGGGTGGGCCCATCTGATAGGATTAACGTCTCTGTCTCCCACTGTGTGAGGACACAGGAAAGAATGCAGTCCTCTCCAAACCAAGAATAAAGCCCTCACTGGGGTCCTGAATTGGCTGACACCTTGATCTTGGGCTTCCTAGCTTCCAGAACTGTGAGAAATAAATTCTTGTTGTTGAAGCCACTCCATGCACGGTATTTTGTTATGGTGGCCCAAGATGACTAAGGTACTGGGTTTTAACTGATTTGAGTCCTGAAATCAATTATTAGTACATTGTGACCAGTATGCTTTTAAAAAAGGAAATAGAGGAGAGTAGAACTGAAAATATCTGTGTAAACAGTAGTAGGGATAACTGTTGCTCAGTGAAATGTTTTGTATTCTTGTGTGTACATACACTGGTACACACACACACATATAATTTAATTTTTGTATCTGTATGACGCGTGTGCACACACAGGTGTGTGTTTACAATATAAAATGTATCTTACACTATGAATTTCACTAAAAAGGTGGAAAACCACTGCTTTAGGATATGGATGCATTGGGGAAATAGGATTGAGAGATCTAACTTATCCTGCTTAAGGAACAGAGAGGGGTTAGGGGTATTTGCGGGTGTTTGAGCCAGGGAGGATGGAGGAAGAGCAAGGGGGTTCTAGCAGAATGGCAAGAGACTGAGCCCTGAGTAGGAAAAAAAATGAGTATAGTTTTCTGGGAGGAAGAAATGGTTGAGGGGTTTTTAATAATAGGAATGCCTTGTTCTTACATTATATTGTTTACTGTGCAGTCCTCACTGCACCTTATTTTTCTCCCCACCTTCTCCCTGTAGCTAGAAATCTTCAGAACAGTCACCTAGGTATATGACCTGGGGCCAGGGCTGAGGTATGGTGTAAAGAAATCAGTGAGGTATCCAACAATGCCAAGTACAGAATGAAAGATGTGAGCAGAAGCAGGAACCTGGGGGCTCGAGGTGACCCACAGTTACTGGGGAGAATTCCGGGTTTCCTACTGCATCCGAGGAGATGAGGGTTGAAGTCGCCTTGACTTACATCTGGAGGTACAATATGCTTCTAGTAAGCTGGTGCCTTGGAGATGTCCAAGAGGTTAGGACCACATGTTTTTCCCCATCCACTCATGCCTCCCTTTTCTCCTGCCATTCCAGTGCCTCTCACAAAAAAGTAATGAGCAGGAGGGACGGGAGAATGTACGGTCTGACGGACAGATGCAATAACTCAGACTCAGTTGCAGACAAGAGCAAATTGTATGCACGTGCATTTATCTGCATTTGTGCAGGGCCAGGTGCGCACATGGTACCAAGACTTAAAGTGTGTATGATGCGTGGGCTTCGATGTCCCTGACACAGTTCTTTCCTGGGGAGATTTTATTTTCATCAGGCGGCAGTTTGGAATAGTGAAAAGCACATGGGTTTGACCTCCAGGGGCATGGATCATCATTTGCTCTTGCCCTCTTTCAAACTACCGTGAGCAGTCTGTCACTCGGCTCTCTTTCTGTAAAAGGGAGCAGTAAGATTTCATTTTCTTCTGGCCTCTAGCAGCTCTAATGTCTGCCCAGGGGAGCACTGGTGTTTGATAGGAGTCCTCGGAGACTACGTGGAGATCTTTAAGCAGCTTCCGGATGGACGTGGGGGAAGGAGGATCCCTCCCTTGGGGCTGTTTGCTCTCCCTCTCTGCCATGCTCCACAGCTTCACCAAGAACAGCCCTGCGTTTCCGTATGTTTCATGTACTAAGATTCTCTTTGCAAAAAGAAAAAAAATGTACAAAACCACTCTACTGGATAATGCACAGGGAGGCTGTTCACTGTCAATGACTAAGAAGGGGTAAAAACTGAAACCAATAGGAAATGAAGCCATGGAGAAGTATTTTCCATGAAAAAGCTTCAGAACTACAAAAGGGCATAAGAAAAACAGGACAGCCTATTTTATGGAAGGTAGGGAGCAATATTATTAGTGATAGTGTGTTCCAAATATTTGGACAGTATTTGATGGGCTATCTTTACATGTTCTAAAATTTCTCAGGGGCGACATGAATCAATTGTCTTTCTACAGTTAGGTGACCTATGTAAGTGAATATAGCAAATGTAAGAACTTATTTTATACTGGAACTTGTCTAGTTCAAGGTGAACAATTTGGTCCAGGTCTCTCACAGATAGAAAACTGTCTGGTTCACTTTTGATGGGATTAAAGCTTCCCACTCTGAAAGCTTCAGGCCAGCCAGTTCTTCCCCAAATCTACTTTGGCGTTGACTGGATTGAAGGTGACTTGAGCAGAGAGGAAATGATCAGCAAGTAAGTCAGGAAAACCATGGTCTTGGAACAGATGAAAAGCCGTCAAAAACTAGAGCAGGAATGTGACATGACGGAACAGTGCCCCAGAAAGACCAAGGAGGCCACAGTGCATACGACGGATGTGTGGAGACCGGAAGAGGGGAGGTGCCTGGGGAGGCTTCACATAATCTGCTCGGGGACAACAAGTGCCCAGAATGGGCAGTGGGACAAGCGAAGAGGAGGATAGAGTAAACCTGGTTTTGGAAGTAGAGGCAAACGATTGGGAAGATGGGCAGGGCCTTGGATCGAAGAGGGAATGTGGAGGAAGCAGCTGAACTCGAGGGTGCGAGGATGCGTCTGTGACACGGCGACCTGACTGTTGGGAGGGACGCGAAGAGCAGATGATGATGAAGCAGGCACACTTGCAAACATGAAGCCTGTGCCGTGTCCTTGAGTGAAGGGACTAACACCTGCTGAGGCAGGGGACCATACGACAGTGTCCAACCAGGCACTAAATAGAAAGTTTTATCTGGGTGACTGTGGCCAGGTTTACGTTTTCATCTTCATTTCCCCAGCATCGCCGCTGAGCGCCCTGAGGAGGGAGGCGCTGCCCACTGGCCTGTGAGATAGTCTAGACTGGGCATCTTAAGAGTGAATTAATATAAATATTTGGCTTTGATTGAATATTATTTTAAAACAGGGTTATGTTTGTCAAACATCTGTTTTGTTTTAGAGGAGAATCTTTCCCACTGAAGTGACTGATGGTTTTAACATCCTTTGGACATAGTCATGTTTGTCAGGAGAAGAGACATCAGCCTCTAGCTGTCTTGGCATCAAGAACCATTTCAGGGTCTTCTCCATGGAGGCCACCCTGAAAGTAGAAACATGATCGATGTCTCGTGATAGGATTAGCTCTGGGGGTAACATCTCTTTTATTTGGGTGTGTTTTTGGTGGTGGCATAACTTTTATTGCTCCTAATTAAAGTTGAACTTTACAGCCTAATTTACAAGCATGAAACCACATGTTACTGAACATTTACTTCTCTGACTTTGCCCTTTCTTTGGCTCTTCTGGGCCAGGTTTACTCACAGTATTCTGTTCCTTTCCCTGATTGGTGGTGCTGATTGCAAGGGCTTGAGATCAGAGACTGGGCCAGAGTTCTCCACCAAAGCACTGATTGGTCTCCATACCATGCACGTGAGCAGATGTGTTGATTCTGAGATGTAGTTCTTGCTCTAGCTCAGTGGCGTGCAAAATGGTAAGGACCAGGCCCTGGAACTGGACCTAGCCCTCTAAGCTTCAGCAGCGACATTTGAGGTGACTTGTTCTAGGAACATAGTTTAGTGCTTTGCAGGCTTGTAATAGACTGAATTACTCTCCTTTGTATCTCTCCTAGTCTCACAGTTCTCAGATCTATGGCAGGGAACACAACAACCAAGCCACTGAAAGCAAAGCCTTGGCAGGCTTCTCTGCCATTAAATGCATTCCCTAGGAGAGCTCTAGTAATAAATTCATCTCCATGATTGACAGATCAATTGGCACACCATAAAACCATATCTTATTAGGTGGGGGAAAGTGTCATAAAAGTAAGAGACCACATTTACATGAAAAGAGAAAATTCTGAACCATATGGATCATCTCTCTGAATATTGGATAACCACTTATTCATTATTTAGACTTTCAGAAATTTTAAATATATGGGCATTACTTGTGAGATAAGGCAATATATGGGCATTACTTGTGAGATAAGGCAAGTAGGATGAACGTGTTCTTTGCTTGCTTTATGTCAGTTACCTTATTTCTTGAGTTTGTTTACTATCAAAAGCCATTCATGGCCCTAGAGATTTAACTAAATCCGCAGGACCATATAGATTTCTAGGAACGTGTGGTTAAATATGATCCTTGTGGGACATGGGAGGTTAGAACTAGGGCTGGAGTGTAGGTGTACCTATGGTGGGGGCCACACTGACAGGAAGAGGGTCATGGCCAAGAGCGTATGAATGAGAGAGTACAGGCCCTCTTGAGGTCAAAGCAGCCCTTTTTGTGGAGTATGAGAAGCATTCTTGTAGCTCAGGAATACCAATGAGGATCCAAGGGAGAAAATACCTAGACAATCTCTGTGACAAAGTATAAATCTTCCTTGTGTTGTCTGTACTATTTTTATTCCTATTTTTCAGATGAGGAAACAGAGGATCTAGAAGTCATCCAGCTAGAAAGTGAAGCTGAGTATTTTCTATTTCAGAGGCCATATTTTTGTCTACAGAAAAAACATCTCCGAACCTGTTTTTTTTTTATTTTTTAAAAGATTTTATTTATTTGTTTGTCAGAGAGAGAGAGAGCACAAGAAGGCAGAGTGGCAGGTAGAGGAATAGGGAGAAGCAGGCTCCTTGCCGAGCAAGGAGCCCGATTCAGGACTCGATCCCAGGACCCTGGGATCATGACCTGAGATGAAGGCAGCTGCTTAACCAACTGAGCCACCCAGGGGTCCCTGTTTTGTTTTGTTTTGTTTTTGTTTTAAAGGTTATTTATTTAATTGGTTAGATTCCCAAGGCAGTAATCAGTTCTTACCTGGTTCTAATATTGTGTGGTCCTCTATGAAGAATGAGGGTTTACTTGGTTTAGTTACTTAGTAGACTTGAAGACCGCCGTGAAGTCATGCACTAGATTTTTCTTTTTTCAACTTAGGAAATGTGACTTGAAATTTTGGGGCTCAGAAGCCTCAGGCATTTCCGTTCTGCACTCTTCCGGCACCCATCTATTGGTATGGCCTCAGATTATGGTCCCACATAGGGTCGTGTGGCATAACTCCAGGGGCTGCCATTCATGTGTCATCTGTGTAAACGCCTCTCAGTGGAGTGGTGTGATGTCAGGGCCCTGGTCCCAGTGGTGCCATTCTGTTGAGCCGCCTTCCTGGTGTCACAACTGCCATTTGTTCAACCCTCTCTCTGTCGGCACAGTCTGGCTCATCCCAGTGTGAAGTCCGGGTGTGGATGGACCTAATTCTGCATGATTCCTGAGGCATGGCTCTTAGAGCGCTCTAGATTTTGAGGCGGAGCACTCAGCAGCAGGTCAGGGGCCATCCAAAGGTCGGAATCAGCTCTGGAGTCCCAAAGATGTCATGCTTCCCCTGGTGATTCTGCCAGAATATGCCATCAGTGTGCACATAGACCTCCACCGTTTGGCGACCATTTTTTTCTATAGTGTCTCAGAAATGTGGGATTTTAAGAGGGGGTTGTAATGTATTAATATGACATCAGATGTTTCCAGTATTGACAAATGGTCATGGAGAAAGGGGGCAGGGGCAGCAGTTTTCCAGAGGATGTTTTGCGTTTTAGTCCTATTAAAATAAACAGTTTCCTATGGGGACGCTGCAATTCTCAACTTCACTTCCACAGTCAGTTTTGCGTGGCCTGTCGTCTGCACAGAAGGTGTTCAGCTTCCTGCCCTCTAGGGATTGAAGACCCATTTGTCTGCCAGTGGATAACATTTTTACCAAGGAATAATTTACTGAAATTGAATTTACTTATACTGATAATATGTGTGTTCTTAACACTTCAGTGTACCTCTAAGGTTAGACAATAGGGCGATATAACTAAATGACTTCTTAAATGAGAAAAGTTGAAATTGTGACTATTTTATAATTTCCCAGAACTGTAGAATGGATTTTCATCTGAAGACTTCATCTATCTGATCTTGGTTTTCTTACTCCCCATTTCTTGGGTTGGACAATCCCTCTAGGGCTCTCTCTTGTCTGGCTGTAGGACTTTGGGACTTTTCATTTCCCTCTAATCAACCGGGAGCTAGTCTAGAACACATCTTTTAACTCCCCCCAGAACTCTGTTAACTCTGTTAACCTAATCTGCTGAACGGTTCATAACTGAGGGGCCTTGCTTGGTGCCCAGTCTGCTCGTGCAGAATTCTGATTCTGCAGACAAGTGGAGGCTTCTCCCCTTAAGAAGGATATTCCCCCGGAAGTGCTGTACCCATCACCTGCATGAGGGTGCACAGGCATGGCAGTGGCCGGTCTTACAGCCCCAGCACCCATGCTAGCCCCTAGCAGCATTTGTCTGGTGGGAGAGTGTTGTCTTTAGCAAACATCGGTAGCAGATTTCAAAACCTCTGCGGGTTCCTCTTCTTATTCAGGATGCCCTGAACTATCGCCCTCTAGGCAAATGGTATATGTTCCCAGATACTAATATGAACCCAGCATATGAATTGTAGGCGCAATTGATTTAAAATATATATAACCTGAAAACTTAGAAGTTGGAAAAAATTTCTGCACTCTTTTTTTAAATAGGAAAGATATAAAATGCAAGCTGAGTTTTTGAGATGAACTTGGTGCCCCTCCGGGTCTTTGACCTCTTTAATTAAATTGGGCCAGAGGGTTTCAAGATAGGTGCTGAAGTCATGGTTGGGCCTTCTAGTAAGTCAGGGACTCAGTTGGCTTCAGGTATATGTTCTGTTCTGCTTGCTGTGATTCTGCCGCTGTTCCCTAGCTTACCTCCACTGGTCTGAGTTAGCCAAGCTCACTCTCTTGTGTGAGGTCTCCAGTTTGCCTTGGCTTCCTATGTCATTACCTGTTCTTACTCTTGAATCCCAGGTCTTCTCCCATTCTCCCTATGCTTTAGGCATGAATAACT
>LNAC01000149.1:1578-52071 GCA_002007465.1 Ailurus styani | reverse complement strand
GAGTGATGTTGAGCACTTTCTCATGTGTCTGTTGGCCATTTGGATGTCTTCTTTGGAGAAATGTCTGTTCATGTCTTCTGCCCATTTCTTGACTGGGTTATTTGTTTTATGGGTGTTGAGTTTGAGAAGTTCTTTATAGATTTTGGATACAAGCCCTTTATCTGATATGTCATTTGCAAATATCTTCTCCCATTCTGTCAGTTGTCTTTTGGTTTTGTTGACTGTTTCCTTTGCTGTGCAAAAGTTTTAATCTTGATGAAGTTCCAATAGTTCATTTTTGCCCTTGCTTCCCTTGCCTTTGGTGATGTTCCTAGGAAGAAGTTGTGACTGAGGTGGAAGAGGTTGCTGCCTGTGTGTTCTCCTCAAGGATTTGGATGGATTCCTTCCTCACATTGAGGTCTTTCATCCATTTTGAGTCTATTTTTGTGTGTGGTATAAGGAAATGATGCAGTTTCATTTTTCTGCATGTGACTGTCTAATTTTCCCAGCACCATTTGTTGATCAGAAAATATTTTGAATAAGGTGTCAGATTTAGGCTGAAAAGATATTTTATCGAGCATGTTCACGTGTCATGTAGTTTAGAATAGGCTGTTCAGCAGTGAACTTGGTGTTCAATCTGAGTAAGGGTCTCTTTTCTCTTGCTGTGCAGAATGCAGGTCATCACAACAGTGTCAACTGGGATCTTGTTGGCAATTCAGAACCTCAAGTCCCATCCCAGACCTACTAAATGCAAGTCTGCACTTTAAAAAGACCCCCATGTGGTTGGTGTACAGTGAAGTGTGAGAGCTACTGTGCTTTTAAAACATACAAGATACAGCACAGTGCATCAGGGATCTTGATCAGAGGACTTAATTCTGGCCGCACATTTGAATCACTTGGGCAGTCCCACCCCTGCGCAATTAAATCGGATTCTTTTGGAGTACGGCTGAGGTATTGGCATTTTCAAAAAGTTCCTTAAGGTGCAACTCGATCGTGGGTGCTCCCTACGAATGTGGGAATGTTGCTTTGTTGGTGGAAGTTCTGAAGTAGTTGGCCCTGAGGCGGTTCTACTATGTTCGTTAGTCGTTGAGAATAAGTACAGGACACATGGTTCCATCTGCCAGTGATGGGCAATTGCACAGAACTGATAACTAACCTCCTGAAACCTATCAGCACTAAAATGTTAAGCTGCTGTGACAAGAGGGGAGAAAGTGTGGATGCATCACCCAGTCCTGCCAGGCACAGAGATCATCCATCCTCACACATCAGAAAAGTACCCAGACGTCGAAGTGAACTGCCTGTGAACAGTGATTTAGTGAAGGAGGGCCATGATTCAGAAGCAGAGAAGAATCAGAGCATGTGAAATGCGGGGAGCAAGAAATCCTGGGGCCACCTTTCCCTGGTACTCGGTATGGTTAGGACTCTCTCAAGATCTGCTCCAGTTAGGAAGCTGGTGCTGATGTACAGTTATGATGAACTTCGGGGACGTTCAGTGCACACGAATAAACACCAGGCATGGAGTAAAGTAAGAAAGGCTGATCTTATCTAGTATGTTAAGAAGACAAAGGGGAGAGCTTAACATTTTTCAGTTATACAAAAAAGTGCTTTTTTATGAAAGTTGGTGATGAGTTGATCTCTTCCATCAGCAGGAGAGTAGGATAGAGAATGACTTTAGAAAGAACTTTCTGATAAAACGTGAGAAGAGTGTGAAGAAAGGGTATGAGGAAAGGAACCTATATATGCTAATGTTGTTTTGGGACTCAGGAGACAAAAATGAAACTTAATAGTATATCTGGAATGTAAGGCCCTCCAGAAAGGGTAAATAAGACACTTCTGTAACTTGCTCGCTCTGTATAGGGCGTGAGACATGGTCCTGGAATTCCGTAGTCACACGCTGACAGAGTTGGTGTCCCTTGAGTTTGCTGAACACCTACGTGAGCTAACTTTGATTTTAGCACAGTCAGTCTTAGCTTACGAGGTCTAATGAAAAATGTATTTATTCTGATAAAGGGCATTTACAGATTACTTTCAGCAAGCATCAGACTTGATGAAAAACATGTGTAAACATTATCTTTAGGATTGCAAATAAGACAGCGGTGCCCTCTGTCACCACTCTGATTCAACATTGGTTTGGAGTTTCCAACCAACATGTGAGACAAGGAGAGATTAGACATATATAAATGTTAGAGAGGAAGAAACAAAGCCATGATTACAGATGATATGAATAATTAGGATTTATTAGAAAACGCTAATGAATCTATAAGTAAATGATTGGAATTACTCAAAGTTTAGTTATATTGCTGGATAGAAATGCCAGTTGGGTAAAACTGGTCCCATTTCTGTATAACCATTATAACTGAAAATCAGTTTTAAAAAGATAGCATTTTTGGGGGAGTGGGTTAAATGTTCTAAGGCTTATTGTGTTTGGAAAACAGTAACAGTGTGAATGTATGTTAGATTTTAATTAATTATTTATTCTTCCTGTACTATTTTTTTTATCTTCCAAGGTTTTTTTATTGTGTTCAGCTAGTCAACATATAATACATCATTAGTTTTTGATGTAGTGTTCGACGATTCGTTAGTTGTGTATGACACCCGTGCTCGTCACAGCACATGCGCTTCATAATGCCCACGACCCGGTCACCCCCTCCTTCTCCCCCATGCTTGTTACTGTTTTCCAGACGTAATAAACCTTAGAACATTTAATCCCCCCCCAAAAGATGAGTGAAAATGTCCAAAGACAAGAATAAATTATGTTTATATGGAAAGGCCAGTGCCCACCTCTGAATTCACATAAAAGGTAACTTCCTATGACATTTATAGTTGTAAATGACTTTCACTCAAGTCTTGTTGGGGCTATACTCCTCTGGTGTTTAAATTCTACTAGGTTGTGTGCCTTAATAAAATAATCTAAATAACTATTCATATCCCTTGTTTAATGGATTAAGCAATATCCGGCTATTTGTAGCCATTGAAAGTTTGGAGCTGAAAGAACTTTGGGAAAGTATTTAGCATTTGTATCTCTCATCATTTTACAGATAAGGAAACTGAGGCCCAGCAAGGGCACCAATTGAACAGTAACAGGGATGAGGTTCTCCTGACACCTGTTTTGGGATCCGGGTTCACTTAGGAAGACTGAAGAACCCCCTCCCTCCCGGGTTCATGGACATATCATTTGAGTGTGTCATATTTAAGGAAAAGTGAAATTCAGTTTTAAAGAAAATCCACTGTAATCCCCTGCGCCCTTTCTTATGTTCCCCATATGAGTGAAACCATGTGATAATCATAGGAGAAGGGAGGGAAAACTGAATGGCATGTCATTAGAGAGGGAGAAAAACCATGAGAGACTCTTAACTATAGAAAACAAACTGAGGGGGTGTCTGGGTGTCTCAGTAAGTTGAGCATCTGCCTCCAGCTCAAGCCATGGTCCGAGGGTCTTGGGATCGAGTCCTGCATCAGGCTCCCTGCTCAGTTGGGAGCCTGCTTCTCCCTTTCCCTCTGCTGCTCTCCATGCTTGTGCTTTCTCTCTGTTCATCTGTCTCTCAAATAAATAAATGAATAAAATGTTAAAAAAAAACCCCAAAACTAAGGGTTGCTGGAGGGGAAGTGCATTGGGGGATGGGGTAATTGGGTGACAGGCATTAAAGAGGGCACGTGGTGTGAGGAGCACTGGGTGTTACATGCAATGGATGATTATTGAACACTACATCTGTAACTAATGATGTACTATATGTAGGCTAATGGAATTTAAACAAAAAAATAAAGAAGAATAAAAGATAGGATTTGTAATAGCATCAAAAAAGAGTACCAGAGTTTCACTTTCAGTGATGGTGGACAAGAATATTTCAGACCAACCTTCAGAGAAAAGCTACACAAAGTATATAAAAAAAATTAGTGTTGGAAGGTGCAGAGAGCTGTGTAAGCAGTGAGAATTTTCAGGTCCCAAATCTATATTATGAGGGAAGCTGCAAGAAAAGTGAGCACAGCCCGTGAAAGTTCCTTTTAGGTTGTCTTCAGACGACTGTAGACTCTGAAAACAGAATCCATAGCCAAGAGATCCAGAAGCTGACCAGAGCTTTCAGCAGTCTTCCAGAGATGGAGGGACAAGTAGTAGAGTTCAGGGCCTCGTAAGAAGAGGTTGCCCTGATAAACACCCCCAAGCCTTCAGTTAGGACCCCAAGAAGCTGCACAGAAGGAGTAAGAGTGAACCAGAGCCAGGCAAATGCTCACAGGACTAAAGATCAAATCAGTTTAATCCTCCCTGGACCTTAGCTGCCTGGGAGATTAACTGCAGTTCAAGTCCCTCTGGAGGATTACAACAGCCAGAGCTGCATAAAACATGTCTTGCGTGCTATCAAAAAAATTAAATATACAACAGGACAGGACTTGACTAAAAAAAAAGAAAAGAAAAGAAAAGAAAATTACATTGAAAGCAGACCCTGCATAGAGGTAGTTGTTTAAGTTACCAGATACAGGCTTTAAAATAATTGTGCTTAGTGCATTAAAATAGTTGAAAGAAAATATGGAGAAGGTTGACAACGAAAGAAAGTTAAAAAAAAAAAGAATCAAATGGGTATTTTAAAATGGAAAAATGCAACACTAAAATTAACTCAGATGTATTTTAACTTCAGATTAGACACAGCAGATAAAAGAATGAGTAAATAATAGATCCAAATAAAATGTCTATACTGAAGAATGAAGCGGAAAGGGATGGACAAGTTTAGAAAGAGCACAGATACATGGGACAGAGTGAAAACATCAAAAAACAAAGGTGGATGAGAAGGAACATGGCAGGAGGAGTTATGGAGAAGTAATGGCTGGAAGTTTATGTAACAGATGTAAGATCGCAAGGCACAGGTTCAAGGAGCGCTGTAACTTTTCCAAACAAGAAAACTACGAAGAAGACCACATGTGGATACATTATTTCCCCTTGTTTCCTTGCTTCTGATGTTTCTTTTAGATTAGCTATCAGTTTTGGCCTGTGAAGGTGGTGCATCTCTTTTCTTATGACTTGCTCTATCCACTAGGTAGTTTTTGGTAGAGGAGTAGAAAATAGACGACTGGCGTATAAAATGGAGCCATGAATATAAAGACGTTTGTTACATGTACTTGGAAGAGTGAAAGAAAAAGATTGTTTTTTTGTTTGGAGTTTTTATTTTTATTTTTTTAAGTTTTTTTATTTTGATATCAGCATAGTTAACATAGGGCTGTATTAGTTTTAGCTGTACAGTACAGTAATTCAACAATTCTATACGTTCCTCAGTTCTCATCATGACACGTGCCTGCCTTCATCCCCTTCATCTGTTTAACTCAACCTCCCACTCACCTCCCCTCTATCAATTTGTTCTCTATAGTTAAGAGTCTGTTCCTTAGTTTGTCTCTCTCTCTCTCTCTCTCCCTTTTTCCCTTTGTTTGTTTGTTTTGCAAATTCCACATATGAGTGAAATTGTGTGGTATTTATCTTTCTCTGACTGGCTTATTTCACTTGGCATTATACCCTCTAGATCCATCTATGTTGTTGCAAATGGAAAGATTTCGTTCTTTTTTATGGCTATGTACTATTCCATAATATACATTATGGTACGTGTGTGTGTGTGTGTGTATACACACCACATCTTCTTTATTCATTCATCTATCAGTGGACACATGGCCTGCTTCCATAATTTGGCTATTGTAAGTAATGCTACAATAAATATAGGGGTTCACGTATCCCTTTGAGTTCACGTTTTGTATATCTTGGGTAAATAGCCAGTAGTGTAATTCCTGGACCATAGGGTAGTTCTGTTTTTAAATTTTGAGCAACCTCCATACTGTTTTCCGCAATGGCTGCACCAGTTTGCATTCCCACCAACAATGCACGAAGGTTCATATTTCTGCACATCTTTACCAATATCTGCTTTTTCTTGTAAATTATTGATTTTAGCCATTCTGACAGGTGTGTGGTGATAACTCATTGTAGTTTTGATACACATTTCCTGGATGATGAGTGATGTTTAACATCTTTTCATGTGTTTGTTGGCCATCTGTGTGTCTTCTTTGGGGAAATATCTGTTCATGTTTTCTGCCTATTTTTTCATTGGATTATTTGTGGGTTCATGTGTGTGTGTGTGTGTGTATTGAGTTGTATAAGTTCTTTATTTAGTTTGGATACTAACCCTTTATCAGATATGTTGTTTGCAAATATCATTCTATAGGTTGTCTTTTAGTTTTGTTGATTGTTTCCTTCACTGTGCAGATGTTATTTTGATATAGTTCCAGTAGTTTACTTTCGCTTTTATTTCCCTTGCCTCAGGAGACCTATCAAGAAAGATAGTGCTATGGCTGATGCCAGAGAAGTTACTCCCTGTGCTCTCTTCTGGGATTTTTATGATTTTGTGTCTCACATTTAGGTCCTAAATCCATTTTGAGTTTATTTTTGTGTATAGTGTAAGTGGACCAGTTTCATTCTGTTACATAGAATGTTCCAGTTTTCCCAACACCATTTGTTGAAGAGACTGTCTTTTTCCCATTGAACATTCTTTCCTGCTTTGTTGAAGATAAAGTGACCATATAATTGTGTTTTATTTCTAGACTTTGTATTATGTTTTACTGATTTGTTTTTGTGCCAATACCATACTATTTTGATTGCTACAGCTTTGTAATTTATCTTGAAGTCTGAATTGTGATGTCTCCAGATTGGTTTTTCTTTTTCAAGATTACTTTAGCTATTTGAGGTCTTTTGTGGTTCCATACATATTTTAGGATTGTTCGTTTTAGTTCTTTGAAAAATGCTGTTGGTATTTTGATAGGGATTGCATTAAATATGTAAATAGCTTTGGATAATATAGACATTTTAACAATATTGGTTATTCCAATCCATGAGCATGGAATGTCTTCCCATATCTTTGTGTTGGTTTCAGTTTCTTACATCAATATTTTATAGCTTTCAGGGTACAGTCCTTTGACTTTTTTGGTTGAGTTTTTTGCTTGGTATTTTATTATTTTTGGTGCAATTATAAATGGCATTGTTTTCTTAATTTCTTAATTTCCATTATTAGTGTAAAGAAATGTGACATGTTTCTGTATTTGATTATGTATCTTGTGACCTTACTGAATTCAGGTGTCAATTCTAGTAATTTTTTGGTGGTCTTTAGGGTTTTCTATGTATAGTATCAGGTCTCCTGTAAATGGTGATAGTTTTACTTCTACCTTACTAATACAGAAGTCTTTTATTTTTTTCTGTTATCTGATTGCCATGGGTAGGACTTACAGTACTATGTTGAATAAAAGTGGTGAGAGTAGACATCTGTGTTTTGTTCCTGAACTTTGTGGAAAAGCTCTCAGTTTTCCCCCATTGAATATGATGTTAGCTCAGGGTTTTCATATAAGGCCTTTATTATGTTGAGGTACGTTCCCTCTAAACCTATTTTGTTGAAGGTTTTTATCATGAATGGGTGTTGTACTTTGTCACATGCTTTCCAAATTCATTGTATGAGGTTAGCATTACCCAGATACCAAAATCAGATAAAGACACCACAAAAAAGGAGAACCATAGGTCAATATGTCTGATGAGCATAGAAGCAAAAACTCTCAACAAAATATTAGCAAACCAAATCCAAAAAAATCATTCACCATGATCAAGTAAGATTTTTTCCCCAGGATGCAAGCAAGGGTAGTTCAATATTCATAAATCAACCAATGTGATACACCACATAAATAAGAGAAAAGATAAAAATCATAAGATCACAGCATTCACCAAAGCACAAACCCTCCCCAATGTCCATAACCCAAAGAAGAAGAAAGAAAAAAAAATCATAAGATCATTTCAATAGATACAGAGAAAGAATGTATTTTTAATAAATGATGCTGAAACAATTAGTTATACATTTGGAAAATAAATGACATTTGATTCCTACCTCACATGATACTTGAAGATTAATTTCATGTACACCAAAGCTCCTATGTAAAAGGCAGGCTATATTTTTTAAATTAATATAGGAGAATATCATTAATGACATTAATATAGGGAAAGACTACTTAACATAGAAAAGTATAACTAATAAAGGAAATACTGACTAAAATAGTCTACAGTACAGTTAAGCATTCCTGTTCATTAAAAGATATTACAAATTGTATAAAAATATCATTCACAATATATAAATTCCTACTAACGAGTAAGACAGGGAAGCAACTCAATAAAAATATGGGCAAATGAAACCTAGAAGTTTGATAGAATTATTTTCACATGACAAATGGATAAATGGTTACTTTCATTACTAGTCAGGGAAATGCTAATTGAAATAACATAAGCTTAATTTCATACTCTGTTGTTGGACAATGCCAAGTATTAACTAGGACAAGGAGATACAGGAATTCTCATCCGCTGTTACTAGAAGTAGAGATGGATGTAACTGTTTTGGACATGAGGTTGATAATGTTGAACCATGAATCAGCATGTCCTCTATGAATTACATGACCAGGTATGTACTTTAGAGAGAATCTTGTGTATGTCTTCCAGGAAATATGCACAGAAATATTTAGGATGGCATTGTGTGAGCAAAAATATATATCACATATATATTTATATAAATTATGTACATAAATAAAACATAAAATAATGTATAAATAACCCAGTAGTTTTTGTGATGGTTAATCTTGGGACTGCACCATGGGGTCCCTAGATTAAACATTATTTCTTGGCATTTCTATGGGGGGTGTTTCTAGATAAGAACAGCATTTGAATCACTGGACTGTCATATAGATTGAGCATTGCCCAATTCATTCAAAGCCTAACTAGAACAAAAGGCAGAAAAAGGAGGAAATCACCCTTTTTGCTCCCTGCCTGCCTGTTTGAGCTGTGACATAGGTCTTCTCTTATCTTTGGGCTGGACTTACAAGAGTAGTTCCCCTGGTTTTTAGGCCTTCAGACTTGGTCTGTAATTATACCATTAGAGTTCCTGGGTCTCTGACTTGCAGATGGCTGATCAGGGAACTTCTCAGCCACCATAACTGCATGAGCCAGTTCCTCATTTTATATTTATATATTATCTATCTATCTATTTTTCAATCACAGAACCAATAGGATATATACTGGTTCTTTTTGTCTGGAAAACCCTAATAGATTTATCTAAAGAAAGATGGGTACTGATGGAGTGAATTACTGTTCAGCAGAGAGTGGGAAGCACATATCTATGCATCAGCAGTGACAATCTCACAAACACAATGTTGAATAAAAACTGGTCACTAAAGAAGAGTATATCGGTATAATTCCATGATTGTAAAGTTCAAATACAGACAACTAAACTGTACACTCTTTTAGAACACCTGCGTAGGTGGTAAACACTGTAAATGACCAACGTGGTTACCTCCAAGGAGGAAGGAATGGGTGCAACCTGGGATGCGTAGAAGTGGGTTCTGGTGTGGCGGTGGTCTTGAAATGGACGCTGGATGTTCATTTAGGAAAAATACTGCAGCAACTTCTCTGCCCTGTGCCGGCAAGGATGGTATCGCCCAGAGTGTCTGCAGTCACCCACCTCCTGGCAAACGATGAGGGAGCTAACCATATTCGTTGTAAACTTCCTTTGAGTGCTCTCTTCTTAAAAACTATCAGCTTCGTGGGCATTTGAAAACTAACCCAACCCATCACATTTCAAATAATTTGTGACCAAATTGCCAAAATAGCATTCGGGTGCACCTCCTTGTTTTCACAAGTTCTTTGGAGACTATTTGTGACACCATTTAAGGGTGATTCTCCTTCTGCCCTGCCCAGCAAATTCTGAAAAGGTTGGGATGAATCAGTGTTCCTAAACCAGAGGCCTCTGTGCAAGGTGAGATGACGATTCTCTCTCTGTTCTGATGGTGTGAGCATTAGGGTCTCGCTCTCCTGCACCGGGGGGTGTCCGTCAATTCTCCTGAGTCCAGGGGCAGAACTTTTGTGTTCAACAGCAGGAGGTCAGTTCCAACCCAGAGCTTTGGAAGTCTCCCTCTGGCAGAACAGCTTGGCGTTGCACAGTAGCTTTCAGTTCAAAGGTGACACTATTCCTCACCCACCAACATCATCCATTGTTTGTACAGGCTACTGGGTCTTCCTTTGTTTTGAGTAGGAGGAGGGCTGAGAGAGGGGGAGGGAGGAGGCTGAGCTTTCGGGAAGACCGTGTTCTCCCTCTAATTGTTTACCTACCCCAGTCTTAACCCTCACGAACCTTTCCTCAACGTGGTAAAACACAGTGGCTCGCAGCCTGGCTCACCTTTCCGATCTTTTGGTGCCAGAATTTACCTTGAACATCATATGCTCCCTAAAACAACGTGTTCTCCTCAAAAATATGGGGAGGGATGGAGGGGAATTATAGCCCCTTTGGGTAAGGGAGGACTGTTTGTGTTTTCCAAAGACAGCTGCATTAAGCTTTAAGTCTGCTGGCCTTTGCTGGTTGGAAATCTTTGGCAATAACCCTTGCTTATTTCCTTCTGCATATTTGTGATTTACCATGAGGTCTTTTATTAAGCTCACAGTACTGGTTGCTCAGTTTTCTAATAAAGGAAGAAGATGTTGCCTCAGGGCCTTGGGCATTTGAGGAGGCCAAAGAGCATAAACTGCTAACGCCACCCATGTCCCTACCTCAGATCCCATTACTGCTTAACAGCTGGAAAAAACAGGAAGGAATTTACATGCTCTGAATTGTCAAAAACAAAACAAAACAAAAACACTGCAGACTATGTGATAGGCTTTGTGGAAGGAGAAAATCTGCAAAAGAAGACAAAGCGAGCGGGTTGGGGCGGGGGGAGCAGTTGTATGTGGCTTTTGGAGACTTTGTGGTAGTGTGTACTTCTGGATTCCCTTGGGGTTATTTATCTATTTAGACTGTGTGTAAAAATGGGAAGAGTGGCCTAAGTGTTATCCAAGTCCTTTACCACTTGTCTGATTGAAAATGCTTTTTGAATGCTTCAGTTAAAAGCTGTGCGTGTATTTGGCTCAGGTAGGGGAACAGCAGTTCCTTAATCCAGAAACAGAAGGAGTGGGAGTGGGCTGGAGCTGAGTGTGGACCAGGGGAGAACCTGCACTGCGTGGACCTCTGGGTGCCCCCTGTCTCCTTGCCTGAGGGGCGCCTTTGCTAGGACCACTGGAGGGCAGAGAACCTGTGACAGCTAAATCACGGCACATGGGTTGGGGGGAAGGCCCCGGTGTCTGCTTGGGCCTGCGTCTGTTTTACAGCCTGATGGATTTGGGCCCACTCTTTTCCTCTGCAGAGGCCTACAATCCGCACCAAATGTTTCACATTACTCAGTGTGAAAAACCTCCTATTCTTTCAGATTTTTTACAAGTTCATACATCCGTGGAAACCTGATATTCCATATTTCATTCTGCTTCGTGGATGTCATTGTGAGGGATGCGGGTTCACATGCAACAGGCCTCTTCTGGCTTTGATCAGCTTGACCGCAACTAATTGTAAATGGAGAACAAATGAAAGAAATATTTACAAATTTCATGGGAATTCAGGCGGGGCCTAAGCCGATTCTAATGCCTCCATTCACAGTAAATGTTTATTGAATACTTTGACTCTACTGTGCACTTCAGTATTTATACAGTATTAGGTTTTAGCTTGTTCTGAAGGGATCCAAAGAATTAGTAAAATGACCTTCCCCTTCTTCCCTGTTTTGCCCCCTTCCCTTCTGCAAACTTCCTTTCTTTTGCATCACAAAATCTGCTGCTGGAGAGAAAACCAACTGAAATTCCAAAGCTCCAGCTGTAAGAAGGGGAAGGAGGAAAAGGGAGAGAGATAGGGGGAAAAAAGAACCGTAAAATTTAAAACAAATTTTGAATTGCATAGTCGAGTTGGGAAAAGTCAAATGAAAATGTTCGAGATTTGTTCAAAATAAAGTCATAAATGCTTGGAGCCAAGTTAAGCAGCTGTTGGGTCAGGCAGGCTAAAGCCTGAAAGGCAGCACCAACGAAGAGCTAAATATTATGCAATTCATCAGCAGTTGCCTGGTTATAAAGCAACATGCATAACCCTGTTGGAGGATTTCGCATGTAGGCCTTCCCATTCCTAGGCATGCTTTGTCAGAATGATTTTTGTTTACTCCGGAACCAAAACAATCTGTGTGAGTTCTGGAGGTTATGGAGAGGAGGCACTCTGTGGCTTGGAAAGGGTCCGCTGACCCCCCTCCAGCTTTCCTGCCTCAGGGCATAAGCTGGAGCTCCATCAGACCCTGGCTTTCTCCCACTGCTGTCATGGACTGCTGGCATTTCTAGGATGGCTAGACCAATGATGGTCCAGATGCCGAGAGGAGAAGTGGAGGCACCCTTTCTCCAGAGAGTCCTTTGGCTTCCAGCTTGGATGGCAAATGCTTCCTGGGTTGACCAGCATTATCCTACTGAAAGCTCTAACAACTGCGCATTTAATTAGCATTTCCCATCTATGTCCACTGTGCTGGGGGCCCGTTCCACTCCAGGAACTGGAAAAGTCAGGCTAGATCCCATTATCCTTGGAGGCTGGCTTAACCTCTCATTCTCTATCTTTCCACCCCCACATGGAAGACCTGATTCAAGGATCACACAAAGTGGAGGGTGAATGACCGCATACAACTCAGAACAACCCAGAAGTCTGAGAGAGGGGCATGCCGAGGAGGTGGCTGAAAGTGACTCAGGGTAAAGTAGCAGAAGGCTGACAGCAGAGATGGGACATTGGAGAAGGAAGTCCCCTCCAAAGCTGACCAAAAAAGTAAAAATGCGAATGGGATCTCAAAGGAAAGTTTTCAGAGCAATTTACTACTAATACACATTTACTTTATAAGATCAGACTTTCACTTTTACACAGTGAGCAGACATGCAGTGAAAACAAAGCTGTTATTTTAGGGGCACAAAAACTGGAAATCAGGGTTATAGATTTTACACCACAACTCTTTGTGTTTTGATTGTGTAGCATCGAGCAAAACCTTACTTAGAAAGATAAGTAGCTTCAAATGTTATGATTTTAAATGGTTCACATTACAATTTCCAGATTATTTTTAGAATTAAACCAATTTAGAACTTTGCAGGAGGACAGCTCAGTGGTTTTGTCTCAAAAATAAATGATGAAATTTCTTTACATAATTATAAAATTCAGATCAGCAGCCCAAAAATATACATGGCAAAAGCACATAAATACAAAATCACAGTGAACCACATAAAATGCCCACCTGTTATTGTATAACTTTACCATTGTGTTTTCGTGAAAGAGTGGCAGACGTTCATTAAGCATAGCACACACGTTCTATGTGAAGAATGAACTGATCTGTCCAGTTTTACATGAGTGGAGCTCACAATCACAAGGTCTGAGTTAGAGAAGAACAGAACCGTGCCCAGTTACACAGAATTCTTCCATTATTTCCTGTACTGTAATGTGTAGATGTGGACATTGAGGTGCTTTTGTGAGCATATCAAGCCCTTGGGAACAACTTTTACGAGGGAGAGATGTCAGGGTGGAACGGAAAAATGTAGAGTATCCATCCCTGTGGTCTTTCTAGCCCTAGACCTGGACTTCCAAAACTGGGGAAGGGTAGGAAAAAGATCTGGTGAAGGAAAATGTAAGCCTAGTTCTGTGGACCTTTTCTGCAGGGAGCGGGTCTGTCTCTCTGATGCTGTCAGAGAAAAGTAGCCCACGAAGACAACCTTGGTACGTTATCTCCCAGATGAGACCATTCTTGAGAAGCAGTCTTCTTATCCTCAGCTCCCACTTGCCTTTCTGCGGACCCTTCTCTTCTCATTCTGGAGATTTTAGGAGGCTAGGGTACTGGGGGAAGCTTGTTCCAGGCTGGATGGAGGCATGCCATGCACCAGCTTTGCTCCTCTGACCCTTGGTTTCAGTGCAGAGCTCCAGCATCCTTCTGAGCAGGACTTAACAGCCATCAGTAGATGAGTTACTGAAGTTGTGCTAAACTTGGAGGAGTCAGTCCCTAAAAATCCCAAGTCAGCCTAACCTGGCCAAGTGATGTTCTTCCTGTTCTCCTCTTGCCTCTGGAGCTGCCACGTTTTATTCCGTGTGCTCTTTTTTCTGAGTGCTCTTCTCCCCCGCCCCCCAAATACTCTCTTCCCATCAAAATTTGCTCTTATAGCCTTGTTTACTCTGAAAGGTAAATGCATAGTGATAACCAACGGTTTGCATTTAAAAGATTATTTGCAGGGGTGCCTGAGTGGCTCAGTGGGTTAAGCCTCTGGCTTCGGCTCAGGTCATGATCTCAGGGTCCTGGGATTGAGCCCTGCATCGGGTTCCTTGCTCAGCAGGGAGCCTGCTTCCCCCCCTCTGCCTGCCTCTCTGCCTACTTGTGATATCTCTGTCAAATAAATAAATAAAATCTTAAAAAAAATAAAAGATTATTTGCAGGAAACTAGATGGACAGAGCTGGAATGATGGAATTTCTTAGCAGGGCAGTAGAGCAGGGAGCAGCTGGAACCAAACTAAGCACATCCAAACAGCTCGACCTTGCCCGTGGTTAGTTAGTAGAGGGCAGTGGTCTGGGCAAGTGAGGTAGTGCTCGTAGGTCAAAAGGCAGGATAGCATGTAGCATGGTGTTGAAGGACTTTGATTCGGGAGCCGTATCGAATCTGACCTTTTCCACTTCCTAGCTGCGTGATGGGCAAGTTTCTCAACCTCTACCTAACTCAGATTCCTCGTCTATAAAATAGGGCCAATAATAGTGACAGCCACATAGCATTTTTTGAGAACACAATGAGTGTAACTAGCACCAGTACGTGAAGTGGAGCATTAATATTAGCTGTTTGTATTATTTCAGGAGGCAAGAGGTGTTTTCTTTATCAGAACATTCATGAAATTCCCACTGCCATCTTAGCAATAGAAATATTCATTTAAGTTAATTTTTTTTTTAACTTTTCTGGAGAGAGTGTCTACTTCAGGGCCTTTCTGGCCCTAACAGTCCTATCAAGTCATACTCAGGGGGCGCCTGGGTGGCTCAGATGTTAAGCGTCCTTTGGCTCAGGTCATGATCCCAGGGTCCTGGAATCGAGCCCCATGTTGGGCTCCCAGCTCAGCGGGGAGTCTGCTTCTCCCTCTCGCTCTGCCTCTCCCCCTGCTTGTGCTCTTTCTTTCAGTCTCTGTCTCTGTATCTCTCTCAACTGAGTAAGTAAAAATCTTAAAAAAAAAAAAAAAAGTCATACTCAGGAGTTACTGCTATGTTTTCATGTAAATGTTTTAGTTATTTATGACTTTAATTCAATACTGTATTTTAAATCAAATATTAAATATAAATAAATATTAAATATAAATATACTTGCCATCTTAAGAGCCAAATGGAGAAAATCCACCAACAGTGCCCTTGTGGAAGAATGTTCACCCAGAAAGGTCCTCAAACTTTCCTTAGTGGCACGAGCGTGCATGGAACAATTTTCTTTGGTGGGTCTTAAGCAAAAAAATGGCCTTTTTCCTAATTACCTTTCTAAAGAAGCCGATCATAATTTTCCAGTGGCCTCATATCAGATGAACTGTTCGGAAACAAAAGGCAGGCGTTTGTTAATCAGTGGAAGCCAAAGGCAGGGGCCTGGGCCATCCCGGGGAAGTGTTATTTACTTTTGCTATTAGGAACGTGTCTGGACTTCGCCAAGTTGGTGCAGGAGACATTTATTCTGCCTGCAACTTGAGCCGTGAAAATTGTCCCGTGTCTGAGTGTTCTTAATGCCACCGACGTTTTCTTGAAAACCGCAATTTAAAGAAGTAAAACAACAACAAAAAAAGCAGCTTGAGAATAGTGCCTCTCTGCACGACGGACAGCATTCCAGATGGGGTTTTATGGGGCTCCACCTGCGTGAAGAGGACCAGAATGGGGGGACCCAATGACAGTAGAGCCCTTTATCGTATTGTTCTGATGCAGAGCAAGTGACATTCCTCAGGCCCCTTTCCATGCAACCATCTGCCACAAAATATGTCAGGACTCTCTTTACCTGCAGAACTGGGTTATATCAACTCCAGCACTTTGAGACAGATCTGATGGCAAATGAAAGCTGATCCTGGTGGCGAGGATAATGACAACCCGGTGACCAGGCTACCAATGACCTCTGGTTCTCCAGTTCTCTGAGCAGTTTCAGTTTCAATCTGGGACAGTGTTTATACGTAGTGACCCACACAGGGATCCATGAAGAGAGTCATATAAGAAAAATACGCCTACGTGTTTTTTCAAATGATCTGTATTCACAGATACTGCGATAAGACATTATCCCATAGTTAGGTGTGCACACGGGTTTGTGTGTGTGGCTGTCGAGTGCACAAAGCCCCAGAGCCACTCACTGTGTGAACTCTAGTCATGTAATAGATAAACGCTGCTGTTCTCCTAAATGCTAGGATTGCTGGGAAGGGGAGGCATTCTTGGAATATCTTTTACAACATTCTTCTTGATATCATGATTTAATTGTCCTGGAATGTAGCATGAGATACATTTGCACCTTTTACCCCCTTGAGCACTGAGAACATTACAGGCTCTGCCAAAGGGACAAGGAGACACGGATCTGTCCAAGATGAACAATCTTTAAGTTAATAAACAAATAAAATGAAAGATTTGGTCTAACCAGGCTTATAGGGGTTGAGTAGTTTATTTCAACAAGTGAAGCCAGCCAGGTGAAGAGAAACTAGGGATCACCTGCCTCAGTGAACAAATATTTACTTATTTGTGATAACACAAACTTTATAATTATCCAGTAATTATGCAGATATTTCTGGACTTACAATGGGTGAGTCCCAATAAACCCAGTGTAAGTCGAAAGTCTCTAAGTTGAAATGCATTTAATACACTGAACATAGTGAACACCGTAGCTTAGTCCAGCCTACCTTAAATATATTCAGAACACTTACATTAGTCTACACTTGGGTAGGATCATGTAAAACAAAACGTATTTTACATTTTGACGGCCCGAGTTCCCTGACCCATGATCTCAGAACACAGGCTCTGCTGCATTAGCACTTCCAGCACTTTGAGAACCAGTTGAGTACAAAGAATTATTCAGTGGTGCCTCCAGGAACTCCTGCGAGAAACACCAAATTTGCTCTGTAGCTGGTGTGATAACAGAACTTGAGGGGAAATAAACATCGAATCAGAATGAATCGTAGACAGATTATTAGAATAATACTTGATGCTCATGGTGATTATGGTAGAAGATAGTTTTAAGTATGTTTTAAACATTTGTCTGCTACTGTCTATTTGCTGTATAGGCAAATACATTGTATTTTTGTATTCCACTTAGTATTTTTATAGTCTAGGGAACTATTTTCTAAGACCGGTTTTAGATGTGCTCTTAGTCCTAGGTAAAATTCAATTTACCAGACCTGCTTGGTGGTTAGAAGGAAGCCAGAAGCTGGCTGATATTGAGATAGTGAATATTGAGATATTGAATATCTCATGTAATTTACTGAATACTGAAATGAAAGTAGAACTCAGAGTCGTTGTATGTGTACAGAGTGATTGCGGGTACACAATCTTTGCGGAGCTGGCTGGGGGCCCTGGCTCACGGTGGCTGCCCGGCATCATGAGAGAGGATGGTACTGCATTTGGCTAGCCTGGGAAAAGATCAAAAGTCAAAGTACGGTTTCTACTGAATGCAATATAGCTTTCACACCATCATAAAGTCAAAGAACCATTAACTCAAAACTTCACTGGGAATCTTCTTGCTTATGCTAATAGACACATTCAGTGTATCTAAACTGTCAACTGCAAACATTTCCTAGAACGATTTTCTACAATCACATGTGCTGCCTACGGAAATTATATCTTAGCTGCAGCCTTAAGTAAATTTCAAAGAATCACAGATCACTGGAAGTGACTCTAGATGTCATTGAATATAGGAATTGAAAACTGGCAGCCAGCACAAGAGATTTTGCCTGCATTTGGGTTTTGTTTGGCCACTTAGTGTGTGTGCAAGTCTTACGAGGCCTAATTGAGACACAGTAAACTGCACATATTTAAAGTATTCAATTTGATATGCTTAAGTGAAGGTATATACCTGTTAGACCATTATGACGATGCTAATAATGGACATAATCATCACCACCTAAAGGTTCCTTATCCCCAGTGCCTTCAGGCAATCCTGGATCTGCTTTTGGTCACTATAGATTAGTTGGCATTTTCTAGATTTTTTTTGAAAGATTTATTTATTTGAGAGAGAGAGAGAGCATGCATCTTTGGAGGCGGGGAGGAGCAGAAGGAGAGAATCTCAAGCAGACTCTGTGCTGAATGTGGAGCCTGATGTGGGGCTTGAACTCACAACCCTGAGATCATGACCTGAACCAAAACCAAGGGTGGGCGTCTCAGCTGCCTTCACCACCCAGGAGCCCTGCGTTTTCTAGAATTTGTATTGCATGGTGTCATGCACTGTGTGCTCTTTTTCTGTCCGATGTCTTTGGCTCAGCATAATTATTTTGAGCTTCATACAATAGTCCTAATAATTACAAGGTTTTTCTCCTGTGTTTGTGAAAATTTTTTAATTTAGGTTTTACAATAAGGTCCAAATTCATTGGAAGTGAATTTCTTAGATGGTCTGAAGTTTACATGGCAGTTTATTATTTTTTATATAGCTATCAACTTGTTCCAGCATCATTTTTTGGAAAAACTACCCTTATTGCATTGAATCACTATGGCACTCTCTCACCCTGGAGCAATTGTAGGGCTCACCTCATTTTCCACTTCTCAGAAGTTACTGTTCCTCATTCACTGATGCTCAGAATCTTGAAATCATTGTTTTGCATTTTTTGTCTGTTTTTGTTTATTTCAGAGGGGAGGGTAAGTCCTATTCTTGGTACTCCATCTTGGCCAGAAGCATGAGTGTCCCAGTCAGTGTGTTTTCATAATAATTTGTTTCTAACATACACAAATTAGGAGGTATCCTCTTCACATATGGATTTCTGCCTTTTCATGAGAAATCTACAGATTTGTCGAAACGAGATGTATATTCCACACAGCAAGAGTTGACTGTGGAGAACCACAGCTACCCAGTCTTTCTGAGGCTGGTGATCCCTAGTTTCTCTTCACCTGGCTGGCTTCACTTGTTGAAATGAACTACTCAACCCCGATAAGCCTGGTTAGTCCAGATCTTTCATTTTATTCAGGAAGAAAGAGAGAGAGGCATATTGAGATGGAATTAGACTCTGGCTATCTGGCTCCAAATCCAGTAGCAGGTCCACAGAGATTTGACAAGTATACTGTACTGTTGATATGGAGATGAGCAAATTGATGGCCCCAACAATTACCGATAGGGTTAGATGCTCAATGTCTGTATTTCAAACTCTTCTTACATCTCTTGATATTAACCTGTGAAGTGTATTGTAATTTATCTGTTGCCATGTTTGGAAGTGCACTAAGTCATGAGATTTAACTGGTACTTAATTAAAGGAATCACTCATTCCACAAAACTCCCTTTTGAGGATTATGTTCATTTTGTTTATTTAAAAAAAATTTTTTATTAACATATGATGTATTACTTGCCCCAGGGGTACAGGTCTGTTTCTTTAGACATGTTGCTTGAACGCCCGTTAAGACTCCCTGAAGTCCAAAACCGCCAACACCAAGTGATGGCGAGGATGTGGAGCAACAAGAACTCTCATTCATACCTGTTGGGGGTGCAAAATGGTACAGCTGCTCTGGAAGACAGCTGGGTGGTTTCTTAAAAACGAAAATTCTTAAAAATGAAAATTCTCTCACTCTCTATCTGATTTGGCAGTTGTACTCCTTGGTATTGACTCAGAGGTGCTGAGAACTCATTTCCACACAAAAGGCTGCACACAGATGTTCATAACAACTTTATTCACAGTGCCAAAACTTGGAAGCAACCAAGATCTCCGTCAGTAGGTGATGGATGAACAAACTGGGGTACATCCAGAGAATGAAATATCACTCGACACCAAAATGAAATGAGCTGTCAAGCTGTGAAAAGACATGGGGGAAACTTAAATGTGTAACACTAAGTGAAAGAAGTCAGTCTGAAAAGGCTGCATAATGAATGATTCTGACTCTGTGGCATTTTACTCCACAACTGTAGAGACAGTAAAAGGATGAGTAGTTGCCAGGGGTTGTTTGGAGGGGGCTACGGGGGAAGGGGTGAATAGGCAGTGCACAGAGGATTTTTGGGGGCAGTTGAGATACTCTATAAGATTCCATAATAATGAATACATGTCATTTTACGTTTGTCTAAACACACAGGATGTACATCAGTAAGAGTGAAACCTAATGTAAACTCTGGACTTTGGGTGATTATGATACATCAGTGTAGGTTCAGGGATGGTAACAAATGTATCACTCTGGGGGGGGTGTTGACAATGGGGGGGGCTGTGTGTATTTAGGGGCAGGGGGCATACGGGAAATCTCTGTACCATCCCCTCAATTTTGCTGTGAACCTTAAACTGCTTTAAAAATAGTCTTAATAAAAGTAGAACTAAGTTGCCTATAGCATTTGTATTGTTTCAAACTCTTATTCATTCCCAACATAAAGTATTATTGAAATGACTACAGAGTAGAGAATATGTTTTCAGTATTTCTCATTGATTCATGACTTTCTCTTATATTATCAAAGATATTTATGTCAGTATAAATGGAGAAATTTAATCTGTTAGCTTGGGAGACTGTGTGATAAAAAACTATTCCTACCCCTTTCCTCTCCCAACCGATTAGCCAAAATATTATTAAACTTGTGTAGCGTGGAGGAAGAAAGTTCAAGAAACAAACCACAAAACCACGAGGAATCATGTGAAGTCGATATTTTCTTAGTAGACGTGTCGCAAAAATGCATATAATGCATATTTGGAAAGAAGTCCAATATCTTATAGAAATCCGTCTCCTCGCTCTCAGATGTTAGATGGGCAGAGATAGTCTGTGTAGAAGGCTTTATTGATTTCAGATTCTAGTTGACCCAAATAGGCCCTGTGCAAAAAGTAGAACTGAAAGCGTACTAAGGAATTATTTGGGTTTTGTTTTGACTGAGCTATCACAGATGACTATTTCTGATTTAAAAACGGGGACTGTTGAACTGTCTTACTTTCATGTTGAGAATTGTATTAGATACCTACCAGGAACTGCTGTAAGTGCTAGAAAGAGCTATTAACACTGCCCATGCGAGAAAGAACACAATAGGCCATCCCAGAAGCAAAGTGGGGACGTGCCTTTCCTGAGCTAGCAGGTCACGGCAGGGCTCAGGCTTCCGGGGAATATGTCCCCTGCCACCCAGCACTGGACTGATGGTGGGACAAAGAGAGAAACTCAAGGCACGGGTTTCTGCTTCCTCAAGCTGGTGGTATTTGAGTGGAGGATGGTTTGTTTAAGTTCCCAGCTGATAAATTCTGCTCTTCTAACAGGTTTTCAAAGGAGTGTTGGTTTGAATCACCAGGTTCGTTTTTTTTTTTTCTTTTTTTCACCTACCTTCTCTCTCTCTCTCTCTCTCCATTCTCATGTTCTCTCTCTCTCTGCTTTTCCTGTTCCTCCTCTGCTTCCTCTTAGCACTTGCTTCTTTCAGATTCAAGCATGCCTCTCTTTCTCTCCTTAAGAATCTGCACTTAAATTCTGCTTATGAGTGAAGTTGTATGGCATTTGTCCCTGACTGATTTTTGCTTTGCCTAATACCCTCTAACGCCATCCATGCCATTGTTAATGGCACGATTTCATTCTTTTTGAAGGCTGAGTAATATTCCATTTTATAAATACCACATCTTCTTTATCCATCTGTCAGCTGATGGACATCTAGGCTCTTTCCATAGTTTGGTGAACGTATAAGGAGGACAAAAAAAGGACAAAGGGCAATAAACTGTCAGAGACTCTTACTGATAGAGAACAAACTGAGGGTTGATGAAGGGAGTGGGTGGGGAGATGGGGTAACTGGGTGATGGATGTTAAGGGGGACACTTGTTGTGATGAACACTGGGTGTTGTATGTAAATGATGAGCCACTGAATTCTCCTGAAACCAGTATTGTACTCTATGTTAACAGACTATAATTTCAATAAAAATGAAAAAAACAAAAACTCATCACTTCGCCATACCTCTGGGCAACCCTTGTCCTCAGCAGGTCTCTCTTGTCAGCCTAAAGAAGAGGTTCACACCCGCCCTTGTCATCAGATACAGCCGTGCAACTGGGCTCTGTCCCCTCCGAGCTCCCTCTCTGGCCAGCATCTTCCGGGGCCTCCTTGCATGGGGACAAAACCCGTCAGACTGAAATGGTTACAGCAGGCACGTGCCTCCTGGGAAGACTTCATTCCTCTCCTCTCTCAGCCTCTCCTCTCTCAGCCTCTCCTCTCTCAGCCTCTCCTCTCTCAGCCTCTCCTCTCTCAGCCTCTCCGGAGACCTTGTCCTCATTGTATTTTTTTTCCTTACGGCTTAATTGTTCTTCCATTTCCTCAGCCTTCTCTTTCTTGTCTCCTCTTACCTGCTCACCAACCATGTTGGGCTCTTCACTCAGCATCAGTTTCCTCCCAGAACCTAGCTCTTCTTACTGCATTTCCTGCATCTTCACAGAGAATCTGAAATTTTTATTTTTGTCGTGGCCCCCAAGCTTGGAACTATGCTGGCCGGTTTTTTAATAGTTGGGTTCTTTCACTCTCTCCCTTCACGCCCCATCACTCTTGTATTCCCTTTAGTAAAACTCAGATCGTTAGCCTTGCCGCTAGGAGAGATCATTTACTCAGAGTCCACTTTCTCTAGCAAAGACCTTTGGTTGTGAGAATCCCCTTTGCTGCTACTCTTGGCAACCATTCAGGTAGGAGACACTTCTTTCTTGATTCAGTTAGGAGAGTTTGTGACTCTTTACCATGTTCTCCCTGGTCTCTTCTTCCCCCAAATCCATTCTTAGCCTGACTTTGACCTTCTTGCATTGGGGGAGGTTGTGGATGGCCTGGAGGCGAAGTATTTGAAGGGGCTCCCCTCCTTCCTCGAGGTCCTGGCTTCTGCTCTCAGAGAGCAGAAACTCCAGGGAGGATTATGATGTGGGGAGGAGATGTTAGGGGAGCAGAAGGTGGGTGAGGTGGAAAGTGATGATGGAGAGAGACCCCCACCCATGCCAGGAAGAGAGACAGAGGCTCATGACAGTGGCTTCCATGACAGACGGTGACTTGTGATCCACTTTCCCATATGCCTTAGGGAGGGACAGGGCAAGGGCAAGAGTGGGGCAAATGAGGCATTTAATTCAGGCTTAAAATCTGAGCAGACTCCAAAAATCTCAGTAACCCACATAAATGATATTTTAGTGCCGTATTTAAAAAATAAAAATCAATGCTAAAAATCCATGATGAATTAAATATCACAGTTTTAAATACAGACAGGATTTACAAGGGGCTGGAACTCCAAGGCGATGGTGGATGGTGTGCCCCTGGTGTTCACTCCGGGCACCTCAGCAGTGTTTCTGAGGCTCCAAGGGCATTGATAGAGCAGCAACCCTCAATTCCTAGGGATCCTGTGGGGTTGGGTGGAAGGCCACTCAGCAGTAACCCATGTGGAGAAAGGGACAGAGGGTCATCTATAATCATTTTTTGATGTGGAAAAACTCCTAGAGACCTTAGTCTAGCTATGGGTGAGAGCCCCAATAATGGTAAAAACTGGGACCTTGCATTTGGATTGATTTTTGACTACGAATAAAGAGAAACGAGGTGGTTCTTGCACTCATAGCTTTACTGTGGCTACTTCATGCTTGAATACACTGCTTCGGTCTGGAGCTTTGCCACTATCTCAAGTGAAGAATGGGAAGGGAAGTTTTTTTTTCTCCCCAATTCCATGTTGTCTTCTCTTCCCTTTCACAGAGGTCCAATCCTCTTGTGGATGTCAGTGACTCACGGACCTGGCTTCCACACATTGAAAGATCTGGAAAATATAAAAACCAAAGACCTCTTCCACTTCTTGCTTTATTTACATCCTTAAGATCTGACTTCTTCAGTGTTGAAAGCAGCACCTTAATGTGGGCTCTGCAGGGCAGCTTGACAGAATGGTTGTGGCCCCAGTGTTAGGAGCCGGGGATGCTAGTCCTGACCCTGTTCTGAATCTGCTGCACGAACATCGAAAGTAAGGATCTGTCCCACTCTGACCTTCAGGTTCCTCATCTGTGCAAATCAGGGGTCAAACTAGATGAGCTGTCAGGTTTTTCTCTGGTCCAGCATGCCATGGGGTGATTTTCTTTGTGACCAAACTGCCTGTTTCTGGCCAATCCACTTATACTCGCTCTAAAACAGCTCAGCTATGATCCCATTTCTCACCCTGGACTCAGGCATCATGGTTTCCATTTTCTCCATCTGTTGGCCTTCATTCGTCTTCCCTGTTGAAGTTCAGGTCCTCACTCTAGGTTATCAAAGGAAAAGTCTCTGATCAAGTCTTTGTACTTCTTGGATGTAAATCTTGCTTAAATGTTAAAGCAGAAAAGAAATGATAAGACTTGGGGGCCAACCATAAACTAATTTCTTTGTGAAATAAAGAGCTTTCATGACATGTTCTTTTAAGCTCTTTTTAGCTTTAGATTTCTAAGTCACTTCAAGTGGCATGATGATGGTCTTAGATTTTTGAATAAGTTTATGATTTCATTTTTTGCCCCAATCATTGGCTTTTAAAGTTCTATTTCTTCTAACCATTATTGAGAAATTTACATCAAAGTATTAGACTTCCCAGCTGTAGCTGGGCCTATCACCCTTCTGTAACTTGGTGTTTTACACATGTTGTTGCTTTGTGAAAAGTTTGTGGGCTGGGGGGCGTTGCCTGGCTGGCTCGGTCAGAGGAGCCTGAGACTCTTGATCACTCTTGAACATGGGCCTCGTGATCCCATGTTCGAGCACTACGTGGGATGTAGAAATAACTTAAATAAAAACTTAAAAAAAAAAGGTTGGGAATTTCCCTATATGTATTCCCTAGATGTGTTTTAAACACAGATAAAAATCTGAAGAAGTCTTTTTTAAAAAAAATTTTTAAAGTAAAAAGTGGTCTTTCTAGCCACTGCAGAGGAGAAAGCTATGAGTATTTTCTGCTTTATTTGCAAAGAGAACTGCACGGACTTTGTGCATTCCCGTGCTTGGGGACGGTAAGGTACAGTTTCTAGAGCCTTGTGTGAAAGGTGTTGCTGGGGGTCTCCTTGCCACCTGGTGTGGTTTCACTTACAGGGTCTCTGAGCGGTTCTGGGTTGTTGACTCAGGTCTCCAGTTTCTGGGGCTGCTCAAGAGGCCATTGAAGAAAGGAGGCCCCTCCTGTTGAGTCCTGGCCGCGTGGCTTCTGGTCCACAGGCCTTCCCCACAGGCCATCCACCATTTCTCCCTCTTCAGCCGGAGCATATCAGTTACACAGACACGCACGTTAGGAAACAGCGTGAGGAGGGCCCGGAGCAGTTCCTGCAGTCTGCACAGATCGCCCCACGCTCGCCCTTCACATTCCACTTCGGTTTGAGAAGGTGGTAAATTCAGTAGGGGCCACAGACCCTCAGGGACAGAGTCAACTTTTCAGAGGCTTTCTACATACAAGCAGATCCTGTGATAATGTGTGTGGACTTGTGAATTCAGAGATGCCAGAGCTTCCTAAGCGGACGAAGTGAATGTTCTAGTCTACAGTGGGGATATTCTGGATCCAGTACTGCAGAATGGACAGGGAAAATGTAGTGCTTTTTTTTTTTTTAAAGATTTTATTCATTTATTTCTTAGAGACAGAGACAGAGAGATAGAGCATGATCTGGGGGGATAGGGACACACAGACTTCTCGCTGAGCAGAGAGCCCAATGTGGGGCTCGATCCCAGAACCCCGAGATCGTGACCTGAGCCAAAGGCACATGCTTCACTGACTGAGCCACCCAGGCGCCCCAAAGAAAATGGCTTCTTAATGCCATCTTCTGTCATTAGGCATCAGCCCTTGAAGAACAGCATAGAACAGACTTTAAAAAAACATTAGAAATGCAGAAGTGGCCACATGAAGCTGCACTGGTTGGAGAACGTCCGTGGAGAGCAGCTTATAACTGTGTCACATATCATTGTTAGACAGCAGGAAGACATGTCACTTTTTATGGCAAATCAAAATTGTTGCCTCTCTAGGAACAGTATTTAATAAACTCATTTTATTTTCTTAGTTTATTTTGTGCAAGAGAGCACAGGCACACGAGCACGTGGTAGGGAGGGGCAGAGGGAGAGGCAGAGAGAGAATCTGAAGCAGGCTCCATGCTCAGTGTGGAGCCCGATGTGGGGCTGGATCTCAAAACCCTGAGATTATGACCTGAGCCGAAATCAAGAGTCACCCAGGTGCCCCAATAAACTTGTAAAAACCCAATGTGACTATTGTGGATAATGCTGCCAAAAACATTGGGGTGCACATGCCCCTTTGAATGAGCATTTTTGTATTCTTTGGATTAATACCTAGTAATGCACTTGCTGGGTCATAGGTAGTTCTCTTTTTAACTTTTTGAGGGAACACCATACTGTTTTCTATAGTGGCTGCACCAGTTTGCATTCCCATCAACAGTGCAAGAGGGCTCCCCTTTCTCCATATCCTCGCCAGCATTTGTTGTTCCCTGTGCTGTTCTGACAGGTGTGAGGTGGTCCCTCGTTGTGGTTTTGATTTGTATTTCCCCAATGATGAGTGGAATGGTATATGTACATGATGAGTTATTGCTCAGCCAAGAATGATGAAATCTTGCCACTTGCAGCAATGTGGATGGAACTAGAGAGTGTCACTGGTAAGCGAAATAAGTCAGAGAAAGACAAATACCATGTGATTTCACTCGTATGTGGAATTAAACAAAACAGATGAACATAGCGGAGAGAAAAAGAGAGGCAAACCATAAAACAGACTCTTAACTATAGAGAGCAAACTGGGGGTTGCTGGGGGGTGGGGGGGTGGGGGGATGGGCATGAAGGAGGGCACTTGATGTGACGAGCGCTGGGTGTTGTATGTAAGTGATGAATCACTAAATTCTGTACCTGAAACTAATATTGTACTGTTTGTTAACTAGAGTTTAAATAAAAATGGAAAACTAAAAAAAACCTCAAAAACCCCAAAAGACAAAACTCAACATGAGTAATGATTGGTGGAGCTGGCAAGCTAGTGATAGGAAGATGTTAGATGAGCATTTTGAAAGACTGCCAAGTTCATTGTGATGGAAGTTAGAAAATACCTCATTTCAGTAAAGTCATGTTAGTTTTATCCGTTGTAACTTTTGTAGTTGATGAAAACCATTAGCAAGGGGCAATAGTGAATTTTGGATGGAATTTTACTCAGAAAACCCATTTTTAAAGAATAAAACCAATGGTAATATTGATATGAGAAACCTACTAAGAAATACAAAATACAACCGTATTAAGAAAAAGTAGGTGCTCTTTTGGTAGCATCTCCAACCAAAATAAAACAACTAATCCAAACCATCCTATTCTCAATAACATAAAACAGTCCCCACGTGATGACATGTGAATAATTTTTTGAACTGGCCATATTGATCAAGTCTCATACATTTTGAAAGGATCTTCTATCCTACTATTTCTTTTTATAGACAATGTATAATTTTTACTATCTGTTAATATTCAGGGTTTGGGTTTTTTTTTCATTATAATTATGTGACTTTTGATGACCATGAAGCATTAAAGGATGTCTTCTCTTTTTAAAGTTCATATATATTTATTTACATGACTCCTACCTGTTTTTTTTTAATTTATTTAAATTCAATTTAGTTAACGCAGAGCGTATGGTTAGTTTCAGGGGTAGAGGTCAGTGCATCATCAGTTGCATACAGCACCCAGTGCTCGTTCCATCACGTGTCCTCCTTCGTGCCCATCCCCCAGTGACCCCATCCCCCACTCTCCCCTCCAGCAACCCTCAGTTTGTTCCCTGTAGTTAAACGTCTCTTACAGTCTCCCTCTCTGTTTTTATCTTATTTTATTTTTCCTTCCCTTCTCCTTTGTTCATCGGTTTTGGCTCTCTAATTCCCCCATTTATTAGACTTTTAATTAAAAAATGGTACTACATGTAAATAAAAGATGGCGATGTGGAGACGCTTGACGTCTTCCGGTTGAATCTTTCGGTGCTTGGATTCCTCTCGGTGGACAGGAGCAGAGCAAGTTAGAGCAGGCCTCTGTGTTTTCTTGATCGCTTCTGTTGTTTTAGTAGCTACCTCTTCTGTAATGCTCTTCGGGTGAGTTTTCTTTTGAAATAAAGGAGAGCGTGCTAGCATTTTTGTGGAAGAGCTCAAGCAGAAAGAAACCATAAGGAGAGGAAATTCGCCAAGGAGTTGCAGCTGTTGACCTCCTTTGGCCCATGCTGGGATTCTGAACCTTGATTCTGAGCTTGGGTCTGCCCAGTCCACGTATCCATACACAACACCTGGAACAGTATCTTTAGCATGGGGCTTTTTTGAAGGTTAGCGAATGAAGCGTTAGGCTATAGTCAAGCGTCGAGCCAAGTGTGCCTCCAGATCATGCCCATCGGTCTTATCTGCGTGTGCTTGAGATCCTGCCCTCCACCACAGTCCCACTGAGTCTGGAACTCTGGGGGTGCGCCCGAGAGCCTGCAGTTTGAGCAGGATCCCCAGACAGCTCCCACTGAATTTTGAGTCTCTGCTCTTGTACCTAGTTTCACTGTCTCTGGGTTCAAATCCTACTCTTCCCCCTTCTTTCTGTGTGACCTAGAAAAGCTGTATGCGTAAGCTCTTCATGTTCAGCTTTCCTTCTCCCTGAAATAGGAATAGCTGCAGTACCAGCAACTAGGGTTGTGTGGAGCATTTCGTGAGGTAATGCTGTGGAGCACTTACACAGTATCTCGCTTGCAGGAGACACTCATAAGTTTGCAAGGTGATTCGTATCATTATAAAAAATGTTACGATACCAGAATATCCACTCTGGAGAACAATAGCAAATGTGGGCTTGAAGGGACGAGCACAAACTATAGAGTGGATTCTGACGTTGAATTGTAGTGTTTCTTTACCCGGGGGGTTCAGTTACTTCCTCACCGATTTTTCTTGTCCCATGTGGTGCTGAGGCTCTTTGGGTGCCCTGTGTGGTTCTTGTCCCTCCGAGGCAAGGAGAGAGCTTCTCTGTTTGTTTTAAGGCCATTATTCCTGGGTTTCTGCTTTTGAAGCAGTTCCTAGGAGAGTCTTTAGCCGATGATTTACAAAGAGGCCTTTGATGCTGTGCAGCCTGCCCTGCAAATGCTGTCAGTTTTCCTCACTCATTGACCCTGGTGGCCTGTGAGTCCAGGGCCGTGCAGCTGTCTCTGTCCGGTCACCATCCTGTCCCAGCCTGCATCCCTTCTCTGCCGGGCTCAGCTTTGTGTGGACCCCAGCCCCTCGGCTGCCATCGCAGAGTCCCCATTTTCTGAGATTTGGGCGGGATGAATCCTTCTCCTGGGGCCATCGGCGCGGCAGAGGTATTCCGCATGGTGTCCAGGGTGACATTTTCTGCCACGTATCATCAAGTACTATGTGAACTCTCTTCTTCCCACGACTGGTTTTCTTGACTGTGGCATCACTTTCAATTTGTTGGGTTCCAGGGGCTCTCTTATTAGCCAAGAATCACTGATTCTGACACCTGGAAAGATGGTCGAGCCATCATTTATCGACTCCTTTCCAGAAAATATTTTAGGACAAATCCAGATCTTTCAGGCGTACAAAGTATAATATGTGATAATTCAGTTTTTTTTTTTAAAAGGTGACTCTGGCAGCACCATGCATGTGATGGCAGCTGGGAACGACCGAAGTTGGTGGGAACCCCGATCGTCAGCCCCGGCAGTAAAGCCGGGTATTCGGGGAGGCGGAGAAGGACCCCACCTCCTAGCACTGTGCATCCGAGTTCGGGAGCTGGGACTCCTGGGTGAAGCAGCTTCACAACAAGGCTACTTGAGGGCAGGGGTGCGGAGAAGGCAGAGGTGTGAGCAGACCCACGTGATGTCTTGGCCATTTCCCACCTCTGTCCTCTGCTTCACCCCAGCTGACCCACCGCTGATACGGTGAGGGTTTTGTCACAGGCCCGTGGGCTGCGTCCCCAGAGGGCAGAGGCTTCAACTTGGGAAGTTGACCCTCATTTGCTGCTGCATTCTGTTGGCAAAGAAGGGGAGGGCAAGGGGTCAGCACGGAGGGCTTGTGCGCGTGCTGGGCCTGCCCCGCCTTGTCCCCTCCCGCAGCAACCCTGCGAACCCTGTGGGCAGGGGCGTCCTTCTCATGTAGCAGGCCCAGGAGCTGAGGCCGATGGTTCGGCGACTTCCCCAAGTTACCTTCAACGAGTGAGTGGACTTGAGGTAAAAGTCAGGTCTTCTTGATGCCCCCCCAAAACCACCCTCTGGACTGTTAATATTAAAGAACCAGGGTTTTCATGGTCAGCACTTACCCTCTAGGAAAACCGCCCCAAGTCTAGCAGGGACCTTATACGCCGGGAAATATTAGGAGGTGAACTGTGAGGGGACCCAGGAGAGCTCCAGTCCCTGAACCATCACCATTTGCGATGCATCCCCTGGGGCTAATGACCTCCCCTCCTCCCCCCTCCCTCCCTCTCTCCTTCCCTTCCTCCTTCCAAGCTGTTTTTGTCAGTGTGGACTGCCATAACTGAATAGCAGAGACCGGGTGGCATACACCACGAGTTCATTTCCCACACTTGTGGGAAGTACACACTCTTGGCAAGTCCAAGATCACGGCCCCAGCACATTCAGGGGCTGGTGGGGGCCCTCCTCCTGGCTTGCGCATGCCTGTTCCCTGCGCACATCCTCAAGCAGCGGAGGGCGGGAGAGCAAGAGGGAGACTAAGATAGCATTTCTCTCCGCTCTCTTCTTATAAGGGTGCTCCTCCCATTCTTGAGGCTCCAGCTCATGATCTAATCCCTCCCAGGGGCCCCAGCCCCTGACAGCATCGTACTGGGGGCTTAGACTTCAACATAAGAATTTGGGGGGGATGCAGACCTCCAGTCCATAACACGTGCTGTAGCTACTGTGAGAGCTGGTCATGGTGCAGCTTTGCAGAACCGGGACACTTTGAGTCTGCTAGTTTGGCTTGTGATCAAAAGGCAGACGTGAGACTTTGTGCAGATGAGGGTGAGCGAGCCCATCGCTCCTGCAGCCTGGGAATGACTCCTTGCCCAGAGCACGCGTTGTCATGGGGCCACGGAGGACCTCAGGAGGGGGATGCATGACCTTGGGCGGAGAAGCAGGAGACAGCAGGCCTCAGAGTGAGTGCGGACAGGGTCAGACCCAGCAGAGGCTGGGGGCTCCAGGCCAGGTACAGGCACCTTAAATTTTCCCTGGTTGTGCTGGTCAGTGAGCCCCCTCCTCCCCAAAGCCGTGGGTCCTGGGAACTAGAATGAGCAGTCAGTCCCAAGGTTCCTTAGATAGTTGGAACGGAGAGCTGCAAGGTCTGAAAGAGAGCCTGTGACACCAGAGGGCTCAGGGATTTCTGTTCTTTGGGACGTCTGTGTCATGTGGGACAGGATGCAGGCATGGCAGAGTGTCAACAACAGTGATGAGTTTGGGAGTAAAATCTGGAATCCAGTCCAAGCGCCTGTGTTTATTAGCAGTATGCATTTAGGCAGCATGCAGTCCCTGGAACTAGCATTTCCTGCACGTCCACTCTGTGGCAGACGCTGACACTATGGACACCTTGCAAGTATTTTTAAGTGAAGGTATGTTAGGAGGTGGACTTTGTTACTGACCTCATTTCACGGTTGAGGGAACTTAGGTACAGAGAGTGCAAGAACTTGCCTAAGGTCACACAGCAAAGATCGCAACTCAGGGAATGTGCCTCCAGCACCCATGCTCTTTTTTTTTTTTTTAAGATTTTATTTATTTTTGTTTTAGAGAGAGAGAGAGAGAAGAGAGAGCATGAGCAGGGGAGGAGCAGAGGGAGCAGGAGATCATCTCCATCAGACTCTGCGTGGAGCTGGGAGCCCGACATGGGGCCTGATCCCAAGGCCTCGAGATCATGACCTGAGCGGAAATCAAGAGCAGGTCGCTCAGCTGACTGACCCAGGCGTCCCAGCACCCGTGCTCTTAACCCCGAAGCTGTCCTCCGTCGGTCTGTTTCCTTCCCTGTAAAACACCGACAGAAAGAGGTCCCTCTGCAAGGTGAAGAGGAAATGAAATGAGATGCTAATGGATGAAGCCCTCCTCTGCGCCTGGGTGGGTCGGAGCCGGGGCTCAACTGTGAGCAGCTCTAAGTCCTGTCTTCCTCTTTTAAGATAGCAGGAGCACTCCGTTTTCTGCACAAAGCTGGAGGCTGTGACGCGGGCCCAGCTCCCCTTTCCCTGGCCCGCTGCCATGCTTCCTTTCCTACCTGCTACTGCAGCTCCTCCACCTCGGTTCGGCACAGGTCCGTGCTCCTTGCGGTTCCTGAGTGTGAGGCTCTGCTGACGTGACCCCGTTCCCGGCTGGCTGCTCTGTAAGTCGTCAGGTCGTGTACCCAGTGGTGCTTCTCTGCCTCACGCTGGGGGCCGGATTATTTCTGGGAGGGGCGTCGCTCTTTGTGCGGCTTCTTGTTAATTTCTCTTTGAGGGACAGTCCCTTCCCTGATCTTTCCTGGTGCCCCATTGCCACTGCTCCTGTCCTTCTTGCAGGCTACCTTATTTTAGTCCTGGTTCCAGTTAGGTCCCAGTCGCTCCTGCAGCGAGTGAGAAACCCTACGAGAAGTGTCCCTCCCAAGTTCCTAACCACGGTGTGTCCATCGCTGTTTTGGGGAGGATTCATCCTGGGTAATTTCCATTGACGACCGACTCTTATTACCTGTGATCTTACGCTTTCCGGCCTCCAAATGGGGTCAGCAGATGGAGAAGGCACAGTAGCTGCCGCCCTCCCCGACAGGCTCTGAGTCTCAATGGGATTCCAGTGACACCGGCTCCTTCCTGGCCCCTTTGCAGGCCCTGAGGTGCTAATGTCTGCGTGCATCGGGGTGACCCTCCGCCCTGCCCGAGGCTCTATGCTTAGACCCTCATGAATGTCTCTGCACCTCAGTGACAGGAAGTCTCCACCCCGCTGGGCTCTAGACCAGTGTGGTTAGAATGGAAAGGCCACTGGGCGATGTTTTCCACCATCCTCGTCTTTACAAGCATAGATCTTACTCTACTGAGTGGAAAGATGAGATGTGGAAGGATGACACAGTGTCTGCAAGTACGTGGCTGGCTCCTTACTGTTAGAAATAGGAGGCTCTTGATCAGGGTCCCATGAGGAGCACAGCTAATGGCGAAGGTTCTTTTAGTAAGGAGCTCTGCTTTGGAGGCCAAGCTCGTTTAATTTTTTTAGTTTTTCTATTTTTAAAGGATATTCTAACCGTGTGACTTTGGGGCAAATCATAATTCTCTCGATCTCACTTATTGAAAATGATGAGGCTACTGACTTGATGACATTTATAGAAGCCTTTAGGTCTAAAAAGGTAAATATCAGCCAGGAGGACGCTCTCTGGAGCAGGGACAGTTGGCTGAGGGTCTTCCTCTCTGGGCAACAGGTGAAGGCTGCCCAGGCACTTCTCCAGCAACCCCTGATTTCATCCCCTGATGATTCTATTTGGGCTTTGAGCCAGCACCCCATATCGGATCGGATTTCTTTGCTGCACATGTTTCCCCCAGGATGATGAGGCCAGGCGAGACACGAGGCTCCGGACTGGATACCTCACTGCAGCAGGGAGGTCCCGCACCATTGCCGGGGTTAGTAGCACAGCAGCAGTTAGGATCTTGCTGGGGGAATTGACCTTTCTCAGGGTCTGACTTCATGGCCAAATTCACAGTCTTGAGATGATGATAAAGGAAAATATTAGGGATTAAAAGCAAAACGACGTCTTTTGCCTTTCCTAGTTCCAGTGTGGGTTTGGAAAAAGAAGGAAGAGGATTATCGGATGACTCCACTCTATCAGGCAGTGTCCTAAACGACTTAGGTACACCATCTCAACTAATCCTTGCAGTCGCCGTATTATCCCCAATATACAGATGGTGACACTGAGGCTCAGAGAAAAACCGTACGTTGCAGAGGGACACATAGCTGGAAAACACCTTAGTTGTGGCTGTGCCAAAGAATTAGGTCTAACTTTTTCAGATTGGTTGAATCTTAAGATCATGTCCAACCTTCCCAGACTTAAGGTAGATGGGATATTTCATTTACCCTTCTCTTAGGGTCTACTTTAGTAAGTTTGCTTATTCTTCTCTCTTATAGATTTAATTTGATTCCTGGTCTTTTGCCAGCTGGAAGATTACTTAGGTGTCTTCAGGTTTTACTTCCCAGGTTATTGGCTGTCTTTTGTACTTCTCCAGAAATTCCTCTACGAGGGCCTCGCCAGAGAACTGGAGAAACAAGGAAGTAGAGGTTTCTCAGCAGTGCAAGGCCATGACCGTAAGCAAATGCCTCCTTGTGCAGGGAACCCAGAGGAAAACTGTCTTCACTGTATGGGTCACATCCAAAGCCACTCTGCCGGTAATCCAATACCTTTCCACCTCCAGTGGGCAGACCAGGGTAGCTTTTTACTTGAGATAACATCAGTCACCTTGACAAAGTCAGATCTCTCATTTCCATTTTCTCTCAGCCTTCACATTCATATCCGCACTCATGATAGCATGACTGTTGCCTTAATCTACTGGTTGTTGAAGTAGTTTCTAACTACTCTGATGTGAACAACTGAGTTGAAGTAACCATTTCTTAGGGAAATTATGGGCCATTTGTACTAGAATTTTTATATCTCCAGTGCTAAAACAGAATCATCCCTCACTGGTTGGGGTGGAAACTCTGCTCTGGAAGGATGTTACTTCAGTGTATATGAGGGAAGGCATAACTCAAGTATGTATACAAAATACCCCATGGGTTATGTACTTTCAGTTGGTCTCATCTAAAAATAATTACAGTAAACTCACACTTTCTGTATCTTGTGATGAAAATATTGATAATTCATGCAGAGCATATTTGAAACAGTTGGCCTCAACAGGCTTTTCAAGTTCTTATTTATAAATAAACTCACTCCTTCCTTCCTTCCTTCCCTCCATCCCTCCCTCCCTCCCTCCCTCCCTCTTTCTTTTCTTCCCCTCTCCCTCCCTCTCTCTCCAAGACAGAATAAGAAGGAATGCAACTCACCTTCACTCAGCAGAGGGGAACATGGAAAAATCTAACCTCTCTGAGCTTGGTGGTGTGCCTGTTGGCCTATCTCAAGAGCAGTGGTTCTCCTCGGGAAGTCAGTTTTGTCCCTAGGGACATTTGGCAACATCTGGAGATATTTTTGGCTTGACACCTGGTTGGCTGGTGGATGGGGTCCTGGCTTCTAGTGAGTAGAGGCTGGGAGCGCGAGTGAACATCCTACACCGCACAGGGCAGCCCCTGCAACGCAGAATTATCCGGCACCAAATGTCAGCAGCACCGAGGTTGAGAAGCCTAGCCTTAGAGGTCGCGGCGAGAGTTAAGTGTTTCATAAGTTGTGTAGAGCTGTTTGAATATAAAGTCTTAGTATAGGTGCTGCCAGAGTGGTGGCTAATTCTGACCTGATAAGTAGGTAGTTTCCAGCATGTCCTGAGCACCGTTTAAACTCTGGGACTTCATTTCTTTCTTAATAAAATGTGCTAGGCTTCCTGATCTTCAAGATCCTGTCTGGCCTGGAGCATCTATGAGAGAAAAGCATTAGATGATGCAAGGACCCAAAGCTGACAAAGTCAGTAGTTGCTAATTTCAGCACTTTTCGCCCTCATGCAGATCACTGACCTGAATCTTTTCTCCCAAACGAACTTGAGATTGGCTAGGAGGAAAGAGAAAAAGACTTCTTAATCTTCTTCTTTTGTTAGGCAGACAAGATTTATCTATGGCAGTGTCCCCATTTGTACCCTGTAGAATAATGCCAACAGGGACAGACTAACCAGAACAGCTATTACTTCTATAGGGCCCACCTGGTGCCAGGCGCTTGAATACCTAGTGTGTGGCAGGCCCTGCCCTAGTACTCTCGCTACCAGATCTCATTTCATCATCAAGCACCCCTCGACTGATGGACTGTTGGTATTATTGGTCCACTTTTACAAATGAGGAAAACAAGGCTCAGAGAGGGTGACTAACATGGCTGAAATCACACAGCTAATGAGTCATTGAATTGTTTAAAAATATAAGGCCTGGGTACTTTTCCCTCCTCTATGTTCATAGTCAAGGTGGTCATTTTAATAAAATTGCAATGGAGGATGAAGAAACAGTAAAACGAGGGCCAAGAAAGCAGGTGAAAGCTCCACTGTTTTATAAGTTGTCATGCTGTGCAGACAGATGTGTGTCATTTGGTACATTGGAGAAGAGACTTTCAGTAAATGTTGCCAGCAGCCTGTGCTGTCAGAGAGCAGTGAGGACAACACTTATCAGTGGCCCATCTCTGCCTTCTTTCAAGTACTTCATAATACCTATTTATAGGGTTAGGGCAGCGTGCCGGGGACTAGTGACAATGGTATTGATTGGTGATGATTGAGAATTCAGTGCTAATACCAAAGTGCCATTGGGTTTTCAGGGTTTTCCCAATTATTTTATTGTCCTGATTTTTCCAAGATTTCATTATATTCTATTTAACAAGAACAATAAATAGCACCCAAATGTTTCTGGATTCTGTCTTTAAACATAGCAGATTAGGAAAAGGGTTTCAGATTATGACTGAATAGGGCTTTGATTATAAAGAGATTAGATATTCTGCTCTGATGGCAGTAACCCTTCTTGTCCATCGGTGGTTCTCAGTCTTGGCTGCCCCTAGGAACCTTTGAATAATCTTGATGCCCAGGCTACGCCTAAGCAAATTAAGTCAGAATCTCAGAGTAGGATTAATATTTCTTAAAGTTCCCCAGGTGATTCCAGTGGGTTTAATGTTTAATTCAGACACCCCGTGTCTGGTCAAGGTGACATATAAAATTATCTGTCACAGCCCTTTCCATTTAATTTTACCTCTGATTGTTCACATAGCATCTGATGTCTTCTGAATTGCTGTGTCTCTAGAACTGCCTTTGTTGTCATTACAACAGTCCCCATGTTCCAGAAACATACCCCCCTCCAGCTTCCTAGAACTCATATGGTCATGCACTGCAGTGGCTCTTTGAGATGAATAACTGAATCCCTGAAGCTCAAATTAGTTATATTAGGGACACAATTTAGTCCATAGCAGGTTTGCTGAGCATTTGTAAAGTTCTGGATTGCTGGGAGAGCAAGATTTCTACCTGACTCATTGCATATCATGCTTAGATCTGTACATAATCTGGATCTTTCCTCCCCACTAGTCAGAGCCCTGAGCTGGTTTTCCATGCATCACAGGAAGACCACTATCTTACGTAGTTCGCAAAGAAATATATATTAAAATATAGGGGAGCCTGGGTGGCTCAGTCAGTTAAACATCTGTCTTTGACTCAGGTCATGATCTCAGGGTCCTGGGATCAAGCCCCACGTCAGGCTCCCTGCTCTCCAGGAAACCTGCTTCTCCTCCTCCCAGCTTGTGCTCTCTCTCTCCAATAAATAAACAAAATATTTAAAGGATATTAAAATATAAAATCACAGAATAAATACAAAAAGCTTAAAAATTGCAACCACATTCACAGCGAGTAGAAAACATTATTCATTCATATCCAGATGACATTATCAGGCATTCACAAAATTAACATGATGGAAGAATTTTTACATAAACCATTTGGGAAGTTAGATCTCCAGATTCAGTTATTCATTCATTTGATAAATAGCGAATGCCAGTCATGGACCAGGCGCTGGCCTAGACCCCGGAGGTACATGGTGAGCATTACCAAGATCTTGCTGATTTGGAATTTATGTTCTGATGGACAGAAACAGACAATAAACTAATGAATATATAAATACACATAAAATGTCAGATGATGATAATTCCTAAGAAAGCGGCTAAGTGACAGAGTGATGTAGGTTGGGGAGGATGTTGTCATGGCAGGAATGTATCAGAGGGCAAAAATCGGGGTGCCCACCCAGTGGCTAACCAGACAGCTGACAGTATGATGTAGGGTTCGCTGGCCTGCAGCAAGTCTGGTGCCCTCTCTTCTACTTTCGTCTCAAACTCACCATGTGACTCTGGATATGTGATATTTTCTGAGCCCTGATTTATTCAGTTCTAAAGGGACAGGGCTAGACAAGTGGGTCTTTGAGGTCCTCTCTGAATGTACCTTTCTGGCGCTGTCTGGAATGGAATGAATGTCTAGGTATAGATGAGCAAAGTGCTTAGAACCTTGTGTGCTTAGTCAGGAGGACTGGAGGGAGGGAAGACTAAAATAAAATATGATAGTCACTAGAGCTGTTCATAAATACAGTATTATAGTTCTCTTTCCTTGGACTGCCTAACGACCCCCCAGAATACCAGCTCCTAATTCCTCGAGCCTATACGTGTTACTTTACTTGAAGAAAAGATCTTTGCAGATGTGAGAAATGAAGGACCTTGATACGGGAAGCTTATCCAGGTGGGTCCCCGTGCAGTCACATGTTTGCTTTTAAGAGAGCAGCCCAGGGAGACTTGACATGAGTGGAGGAGAAGCCATGTGAAGACTGAGTGGAGAGAGCTGTGAAGATGCTGAAGATGCTGCCTGGAAGCCCAGAGGGAGGAGGGCACAAGGCAAGGAACAGCCGCCAGTTGCAGGAGAGAGGCAAGAAGTTAGAGCCCCCTCAGGGAATGTGGTCTTGCCACCGCCTTGGTTTCAGGCTGGTGGTAGTGATTGTGTGCTTTGGGTCTCCACAACCATAAGAGAAGTCTGTGGTGTTCACAGCCGCCATGTTTGCAGTCGTTTGTTACAGCAGCCTCAGGAAACGAGTACAGTAGGATCGCCCTTCACTTCCCCCACCACTCGAAGTTAAAGGTGGCCCTGTGGCTGTTCCAGCTGATGACATGTGAGTGGAGGCCATGAATGTCTTTAAGGGCCAGTGTATGTTATGTTCTTTTTTTTCCGTTTGGTCATGGGCTGGTTTTGAGATGGTGGCTGCTTGTTAACCTGGGTCTCTGAGTGACCACATTGTACAGAGCTCCTGTTTTGACTTCTGAAGGACATAAGTGTGATTGAAATGTTAATTTTTGTTGTTGAACCCTCCTGAGACTTGGAGATGATTCTTTTAGCCCCTCTGGACTGGAGGCAAGGAGCCTGGTTGGTTGCTATGGAACATTCCTGGAGACATATTCTTTGTTGTACCCTTTGCTCTTCTTTGGTCCTCTGGGTCCCTGGCACCCCATCTCTAGCATCCCACTGAGTCCAGGACAGTCTCAATCCACGTGCTCCAGATCAGTGGTGTCCCATGTGATGGCGATGCCTATTCCAAGATTCTGTGGTCAGATAAAGGGGGAATGCTGGGCTGTGGAAGGTGAAATGGTTTCCCTTATGGAAGACCTCTCAGTGGCTTCTGCCTGCTAATGTTGAGTGTGACTCTTTAAGATGAGGATGTGGCATTTCTATGGACTGAATGTGTCCCCTATCCTTGATACATGGAAACCCTAATCACCAGTGTGATGCTATTTGGAGGTAGAGCCTTCGGGAGGTGATAAGGTCATGGGGTGGAACCTTCCTGATGGCATTAGTGCCTTTAAAATAAGCCGCAGAGCTAGCTTCCTGCGCTCCTCTGCCTGCCTGTCTGCCCGCCTGTCTCTCTGATATGAGAAGACAGAAGAAGGTCGTCTTAAAGCAGGAAGAGGGCACTTACCAGAACCCAGCTAACCTGCCCCACGCGGCAACCCGATGTGAGGCTTCCAGCCTCCAGAACTGTGAGAAAGAAATCTCTGTTGTTGAGGCCATCTAGGATGGGTTATTTTTGTTATAGCAGCTCCAACTCATGCCAGTATACTGTTGGAAAGCTCTTTTCGCAAGTACGAGTCTATTTAAGGTGAAAGAAATTCCCCATTGCATTGGGTCCCAACACTTGCGGTGTCTTTGTTAACACACTGTGTTTCCTCACCCAGCTAATTCACAGGCAGCACAGGGTAGGATAGTTTTAACATAATTTCCTGTTTAACATGTAATGGACCATATGAAGTCGTAAGAGAGCAGTTTAATACTTCAGCTGACAAATCGTAGGTAGAGTTCCCCTGACTAATGAGGGAGGGAGGCATGCTGCAGGGACAGTGATGGGGAGACTCACCTGACTCTTCCATGTTTTCTCTATTGCCCTCTTGGGCCTGCTCAGAAGTCTGATTGTCTGAAGAATGTGGTCATGGAATTGAGCTTGTAAGACCTCCTCCCAGCTCTTCCTGGTTGGATTTTGGATGAATTCCACCTCTCGTTTTTCCCAAATACTTTTCCATCTCTTCAGTGGTTGAGATCCGAACCTTTGAGCTCTTGGAGTTCACAGGCATGAAGAAACAGGTCCCTGCTTTTTATTAGCCACAGTCCTTGGAAAGACTGAAAGTGCTCTTTTAACATCCAAGACCACATGAATCTTTATGAGAAGAAGCAAGGTTTCCAAAATGAATCAGCGTGAGACTTAAGTGACCTGACTCATAAAAAAAAAAAACCAACAAAAAATAACAATAAAAAGTGATTTGACTGGTCCCACACTTAGTAGAGCCTGGAAAAACCTCAGTTCTTCTGGCATTGTTGAGTACCTGTAATAAATGTGAGAATGGGCCCCCTGTTTCCTTCTTGACCACTCCCCAAACCCACTCCCTTGTCCTTGAAGCTTTGCAGAGCCCTTCCCTCGGGGCGGGCCGGCTGGCTTGCCCCCCCACTCGGACCTCAGCCCTGTGGCTTAGGCATGTACCAGCTCTCTGGGGAAAAAAAGAAGAAAAAAAAAAGGCCCGATTTGTAGTGTTTCCTGATTTTTTGTTGTTGTTTTTTAAATTTCTACCTACTAGTGCTATTGTGTCTGACTCATGGAAGTTTTTTTTTTTTTAAGATTTTATTTATTTATTTGACACAGAAAGAGAGAGAGATCACAAGTAGGCAGAGAGGCAGGCAGAGAGAGAGGAGGAAGCAGGCTCTCTGCTGAGCAGAGAGCCCAATGTGGGACTCGATCCCAGGACCCTGAGATCATGACCTGAGTTGAAGGCAGAGGCTTTAACCCACTGAGCCACCCAGGCGCCCCTCATGGAAGTTTTTGAATATAGGCATCCCCTGCTCTTCAAAAGTTCACGTTCTGCCGCTTCACTTTTAGGAAAGACCTACATCCGTACCTGTTGCCACTAACCGCGATAAATGTGAAGGGGATTTTCACTTTTAAGAAAAGAGGCGAAAAGCAAAAAACAATATTCAGGGTTTGTTTTGCAGCAAGCTGGGCGCTTAAAGAGCAGTGCCCATCCTGAGCAGCAGGAGCGGCCCCACCAAGCTCCCGCCTCCGGGAGCTCCACTAAGCCTCTCAGCCTCAAGCCATCATGGCTTTACCCTGTGTCCGTGAGAATGTGTGCTTTACCTCCCTTTATTTTGTGCATCCATTAGCGAGATGTGTCTTAAGGTATCAGAAAACCCTACAAGAAGTTATTTTTGGGTCTGGCAATGCTGAACTTATTTTTCATAAAAATGGATAATTGTTTCTTTGCTTTACGCCATGTTGGCTTCAAAAGATTTCCTAGGAACCTTCTTTGGGGTAACAGGGAAATCCTGTATTCAACAGTTGGCTCTTGACCAGCTGGAGGAGCCAGCTCCAGCAAACTGCTGCTCTGGGCCAATGGAATGTTAGCAAATATAACGCGAACAGAGGTTTAGAAAGTGCTTGTGAGATGGGGCTTGCTCACTCTTGCTGCTTAGCCATTGCCATGAGAATTGCTTGGATAAGCCTCTGGAAAGAAGAGAGACCTATGCAGCAGAGATCCCCAGTTGCCCAGCCCATAGCCGGCTGACCCCCACCTGACCTCAGAGGCACGAGTAATAAACATACTGTTGTAGTCACTGAGGCTATGTGGTTTTTTGTTCTATGGAATTAGAGCAGCAAGATGGAGCTGATGATGTTTAATAGCAGCCACTCGAGAATGATGGACATTCACACCTGTTCTTCTCTTGGATTCCACCCTAAGCAGGATGGGTACCTGACAAGCATTAAAGACTAATAACCTATCCTGTCTCCCACCTCCCACCAGAAGTGGAAGCTTTGGGTGGAGCAGCAAAGTTTCTCTTCCTATAGAAAAGCCTTTTGAAAATTCCCCCTTTGCAGGGCTACTTGGGCAGGAGGGCTCTGGGCTTGCCTTGGGGTGTGCTTTTACATTGAAAGAACTTCCAAAGAGCTATTGTCCAGACAAAGGCCTGGGGGAAAGGAAGTCAGTAATAAGCTGCTTAGAGCTTTCTGTTACTAAGTTTTTCCTGGATCATCTCTTTAAGAATGGCCTGCAGGCATTGCCGGTTGAGAAAACAGCAAAGGCAAAAACCTTAAGGAGGGTTTTTCAGACTGGCCTATGCCCCATACAGCAAATGAAAAACACCCAGCAGATTCTTTTCCTCTGCACTGGTCACCAAGGGAGATAGAAGTAAGTCGGGGTCATGAGTCTTCACTCATGTTCAGGCAGGTGGGAGATTGCATACAGACGTGGTCATTGACTTGTCCATAGCCCTCAGACCTTAGGGTCCATTACAGCGTGCTCTGCCAAGTTTCTTCTGTCCATTTCTGCATTTTTGTGCAGTTCACAGTAGTAGCTGGCTTCATCATGTACTCTTCATCCATTGCTTTCCTTTCCTTAGTCCTACACTCCTGTTGGTCTGTTCCCTTCACCACCCAACTAAATTACTTGCCCATGAATTACCATCACAGGGTCTGCTTCTGGGCAAACGCAAGACTGTTAAAGTAAAAGCACGCTCACCTTTAACAAGTCACCAGACATTTAGCAAACATGTGCAAAGCAGGTTTACAACCAGTTCTATAGTTCTACACTTGGGCTCCAACTAAACCTTGCCCAGAAGACTCACTCTGTGGCAGAAATCACAACCAGATCAGGCAGCCTCAGGGCTGGTCAGGCTGCATGGCATCCATGAGGTGGAGGGATCCAGGACAAGCAAGCTAGACCCTTGAGTGATGGTGCTGGCCAGATCTTGGTACTTTATTTACTTCAGGGAAGGGGAGTTCTTGTAATATTTCTAACCATTCGCCTATGTTGAATTCCTCCCATTTTGCCAATTATAATCAAATATCTCTTCTGGTAATTCATTTGGCTTTTGGATAACAGTATTTTAAGGGCCAAGTAACCAACACTTAAGGTACTGACTCTTGAAGATGTCTTACATTTTATGCTCAGCTACTCTTGGGGTGCTGAGAACTGATACAGGAACTTTAAATGCTAACTGCCTCTAGAGCATAAGTTAGAATTTACAAAACACACGCATACTTTGCCTCTCCTATGTGTGCATGTCAAAACACATGCATACACATAGCACCTTTACACAACACTGTCCCCTGGGCCATGTGGCAGTAGGAGTGACTTTGTGTGTGCAAACAGTAGACTGAAGGAGAGAGTGGTCAGTGTGTAAGGAGCATTGTGAGGAAGTTGGGGGAGGTGGGAGAAGCCAGATCACAAGGCCTTTGCAAGACAAGCAAGGCGTTTGGATTCAGTTCAAAGTGTAATGACCAGACATTTAAGTAAGAAGAGATGTCTCAGCAATGGATGGACTTTAGAAGTAGGCCTGGGAGAGAATGGAAGCAGGGGACCCATGAGGAAGTGAGAGGTGGTTGACTTGGGCCTGGGGCTAGTTGGGGAGATGGAGAGAGGTGGGGAGATTGGGGGTGCACTTTGAAAATGGAGGAGACACTTCTTGCTGGTGGAGGTGACACAGAGAACACTTAGGAATGGTTCTGGGGGTTTGGGCCTAGCACTTGGGAAATTGGGTCAAGGATTGCGGAGGAACCGATTTTTTAGGGAAGCTTTATTTTGTCCTTTAAGATGCCTTTTGGACGTCCATTTATTCATCCAGCCACTGCCTCTTGAATGCCTGCCATTGCTAAGCAAGTGCTGTTCTTGTTGGTTCAGGTATATCAGCGAAAAGAAAAAGACAAAGATCCTTTAATTCTTGAAGTTTATATTGAATTTGCAGGTGGAGAGAGAAGTGTGGAGTTCAGTGATAGGGTCAAGGGTGGAAACAGGAATTTAGGTGTTATACCAGGGAGGTAGACCAGACAGCCTCACAGGTGCTGGGGGTTCCTGGAAATGAGAGTGGTAAGGGAGCCTGCGGTTCGTGGCCTGCTGTGATCTGCATGCAAGCTCATTACCAAATTCATAATTGATCATCTCAGATGAAAACAAATTCATGCTTTAAAGGCTGGTGTCTCTATGGATGTAGTTTAGCATAGTATCAAGAATGGTAGGTCTGGACCAGAGTGTCTGCACTCAACTACCAGCTTCACCGTTATTATCTGAGGGATTTTAAGTAGATTTTCCAGGTTTCTGAACCCTAGTTTTCTCATTGAAAAATAGAGATAGTAATGGGACTTACATTTTAGAGTTACCATAGGGATTAAATGAATTAGTACATTTAAGACTTTTAGAAGACTAATACCCAGAAATTGATCATTTAATTTTAATTGTCATTATGGTAAATATTGCTGCTAAGGCAGCATTCACAGATAAAACAAATTCCACAGTGACATATGCCTTTACACCAAGTGGAGGAAATTGAAAAACTCCTTTTCAAACTCGGGAAAGTATGTAAACTTTTTTGAAAAGGATGCAGATTTCACCAAAAATGTCAATCCAAGGGTGCCTGGGTGGCACAGTTGGTTGAGCCTCTGACTCTTGGTTACTGCTTAGGTCATGATTTCATGGGTCATGGGATCAAACCCCACATCTGGCTCCATGCTTATTGGGAGTTTCTGTTTGAAGATTTTCTCCCTGTGCCTCTTTTCCCCTCTTCAAATAAATAAATCTTAAAAAACAAAAACAAAACAAAACACAAAACCCAACTCCATCCGTATGTGAGGACTTGGAGGAGGAAAGAGAAGGTTAAGAGCGCTGCTCATAGTCACAGAGGAGGAGGGAGGGAACCAGGTGGGTGGGTTGCAGGCACCCAGCCATCCTGGGCCAGCCCCGCCCCTGCCAGCGCACTGGCATCCTCCCGACTCTCCCCAGAGCTCGTGGAGACCTGCCTGCACACGGCAACGGGAACCCAGTGCACGTAGTTGGGATTCGGCCTTAGATCTTGTCACGCACAGCAGTATCACGCTTTATTGTGTTTGAGCCCATGAAAGAGCACGTCTCGATGCTCGTCGAAGTACAGAAGACTTTCTGTTGGGGGAAGGTTCTGACAGGCATTCCTGAGGGTACTTGAAGGTGAAATTGTGGGTCAGGATTTTGTTAAATAAAACGGAGGCAGGGGTTTTGCTTCTCTGTCCTTTCTCAAATCATACCCCCCACTATTGCAAGGGAAGGTAGGAGAGATGAGGTCTATTCTTGAAAATAATCCTTATGTTTTCTTAAGAAACTGTCATAGCCAGAGGTGCCTGGGTGACTCAGTCAGTTGAGGGTCCGACTCAGGTCATAGTCTCAGTGTTTGAGCCCCACGTTGAGCCCCGTGTCTGGCTCTGCACTCAGTGTGGAGTCAGCTTGGAGATTCTTTCCCTCTGCCCCTCCCCTTGCTTGCTCTCTCTCTGAAATAAATAAATTAATAATAAAAAAAAATGCCTGTCATAGCCATTTTTCACTTCAACCTGAGAAACAAAATATCTACCTTTAAAATGTACAAAAGAGCCCACATGGGCATTTATTATTTTTTGTTTTTCTTTTTCATCGTGTTGTTGTTTTGGGGTTATGAAATGTTAGTGTGTTGGGTTGAATAGTAGCTAAATTTAAAGGTGTTCCCAGCTGAGTTTGACCCCCAGTCCAGAAAATGAAGTTCTCATTATATTTATGCCTAGAGACCATTTTTTCTTCTCCATGTCAGTTATTTTAAAGGACTGAGAATTAAGTATGTGAGGTGTGAAATCAAGTTACGAGATGTCTGCTTCAGGAGGCCTATTGACCGGGGACAAGAAGATGTTCTCTTTGTTGGGAGCCAAATGCCATTCCAGGAATACTGCCATTGCTCACAATGTTTGAGGATTCCTTTTTTGAATTGCTTTCTGGTCTGATTTCCTAACCTTGAAGACAAAGCGTCCATTCCGGAGACACTTTGGCAGGCAGTCCTTGCCAGCCCTCCCCACCAGCCCTCCCCATTAGATGTGTGAGTGAGGCTGAACTGCCCTCCCAACAAGCCCGTCTCACCTCTGAGTATTACTGAGGAGCTTCCACTGAGGTCACTTAGAACAGAAAAATCACCCAGCAGAGACCTGCTGGAATTTTTCTCCCATGAAAGTGAGAAATAAAATAACATGATTGTTGTTATAAACCACTAAGCTTTGGGGAAATTTGTGATGCAGGAGTAAATAACAAGGAGAGAATTCTTGAAAACAGACAATTGCCAGAAGTTTATTTTCTATTATCCAATTTAAGCACTGTATTATTAGAAGGCTCTAATTAGCTGAGTTTAAAGAAATATAAATTTATTAAGGATTGGATTGCCCTAAGTCAAGACCTGAGTGTAATTGATTTGTTGTTCATATGTACTTGGCAGTGAATTTCAGAGAAACTTGCCTATGGAGAGTGCCTGGCACATAGTAGGTGGTCACGTGGATCCATTCACATAGGCATTGCCTTTTCGCCAGTCATTGTTTTAGGCTCTAGGAGTTTGGCCATGAATATAATAAAAACTCTGTCCTTACAGAGTATACATCTTTGTGTACGATGAGACAATATAAAATGACTATATATTATTTTAGTTGGTAATAAGTACTGCAGAGAAAAATGAAACAGGGAAAGGAGAATAGGAAATCTAAGGGCACAGTAGAGAGGGCTGAGTGGAGGGCCTTTGCATTTTAGATAGGCAAGCCTTCACTGGTAAGCTGACATGTGAGCCAAGATAGGAGGAAAACACGAGGATCTGGGAGCGAGGATTCCAGAGAGAGGGGGCAGCTAGTGCGAAGGCCATGAGGCAAGAGTGTACTCTGCATGTTCAGGTATAATACAGAGGCCATTGTGGTTGGAATGGAACGTAAGGAGGAGAATTGCACGGGTGTGTTCGGAGTGGGCCATCTAGCATCCTGCGGTGAATTCAGTGGCTTCTAGTTTGGGTGAAATGGGTGTCAGTGGAGGCATGAAGTACAGGAGTCACCAATCTGGGTGTTGTTATTTTTTGTTGCTTTCTCTTATTAGAAGTGCAAATGAGAAGTGAGATGCCTAGATTGTGACTCTGGACCTGTTAATCTTCCCAGTCCATGCTCTGACATCTTGCTGTGCTGTCCTTTCACCACGCATGTCCCTGGATCAGGGTCTTTGTGGTATAAAAGGGCTCCCAGCCTTCAAGAAGCCACAGTTCTTGGTTACTTCTCAGCTGTGCTGTGTTTGCCAACCTGTGCCATTTTCCATCTCCCTTTATCTGTCCTCTTCTCCAGCTTAGCCTCCTTTTTAGAAAGAACTTAGAAATGCATGGACTTCTCAGAAAGGCAAAGGAGTTATCCTTCCTACCATTACATAAAATTTGGTTTTTTTTTTTTTTTCTGCCCTCCTTCCCCTTCTTGGGATTCATAAGCCTATCTGGATGAAGAATATCTTATTTCTCAAAGGCAAAACCCTTATGATATTTGGCCCAAATAACCTTTCTTGCCCTTGCAACTCTCACTGAGCTCATCATCATATGGTGACACGATTTACATAAGAAGTGGATCTGTAATAAATTTTCCCATAAATTCCTTCCAGCAGCATGCAAACCTTTTTAGTTCCACGGTGTGTGCTCATATAATGATCCTCCACCTGGCTGGGGCCTTTTTTACGTGGGAACATTAAACTAATTTTGCTTGGAATGTGGGATGGTTTCTCAAGATGGCGCACCTGATTCTAAAGTGCAGATCACAAGGCTCCTCAGGAAGATGGATGGATCCCTGGAGGCTCTTTAGGCTCTCTGTGCCCTCAGAACTTCTTTTTGAGCCCAGCTCATCTCTGACAACCTTCTGCTTCACATTTGGTATCCCTGTGACAGCCACCAAATGATTGGGTAGGGTCAAGAAGTCAACTGACTTCCTCATATGCTTCTGCCATCACTCCATGCCTGGGTGGGGGTGGTGGCCAGCTGAGGTGTCTCTGCGAGGGTGTGAGAGTGACTGGGATACTGATAGGATCATTTGCAGTTCTGGAGCGAGCATGGGTTGAGTGGCGCATCTCAGGAGTGGCTTTGTCTGGAAGTAGCCAAACCCTGTTCTCAGTAGTATGATGATCTCTCCTCCACTGGTTTATGATAGGAGGATATGCCCTCCTTCTGGAAACAAGTTAATTCTCAGCAAGGCATAGCAGGGTGCTACTGGGAGACTTAACAGGAGGCTAATTCCTGGGGGTGCTGGGGCTACAGAGGAGGGACATTAAAGTATTTCATCTGTCGGCCACCAAATGCCACCCCACACAGAAGCCAGGGATGAGTCCAGGGGAAGCTTGGCATGAAAAGTCTAACTTAATGAAAAGGATCTAAGGAAACAGGAAAGCATCATGTTTGCAACCGGAGGAAAAGCTAAACTGGGACCTTGTGGTGTTTGTTGCCCAAATGGTAACTCCTGCTGCGTTCTTAACTTTCAGAAATCTCAGCTGAATTTAAATCTCCTGTTTATGCTTCGTGGAGTATCTCAGCTTAGAGCAAAGCCACATTATCCCGCTTGATACAGCTGGGATGATTGCTGGGTTATGAGTGTAGTCAGAAAACCCTGCATGAAAGAGAGTTTAGATGAACAGATGAATAGAGCAATCAAAGGGCCATCCAATCAGATCTGAGCAGATTAGAACTTCATGCAGCTCAGACACAAAAATAGATGGAGTGCTCCGCGATTTATCAGAGGTGCTCATCTGAGAGGCTCATGTCGCCCTGACCCTCAGATGCTCCTCTCAAGGCCGGACTTTGCTCCTCACTCCATTTTTTCACAAGCATCAGCAAACAGGGTCTGTGGCGTGGCATCCCGATCTGTAATATGGTTGTGATTTGTTTCTTTCTTATTTTTTTTTCATTTATAAGTATTTCTCTGTTTAGTTTTTGATCAAGCATTTTACAGTTATTATGGTCACTTTCCAGGTAGTGGCGTTTTACTGGGGTGATTTTTTTGGAGATATTTATGATTGTCACAGCTGCAGGGGACAGGGGATACAGACGTCTAATGGGTAGTACACGGAGATGCTGCTACAGGGCACAGGACAGTGTCCGCAACAAAGAATTATTTGGCCCCAGATATCAACAGTGCTGAGGTTGAGAAACCCTGACAGAGTGATACGTTTGGTAGTTTTCGTTTCAGGGGAAAAAAAGAAACCCCAAATTGCCTCTGCATTTGGCCAGGTGTACATCATGTCTGAAGTAGACTGTCCAATAATTTCCAGTTTTCGCTAATCTCATCACATCACACTTTTGCTTAAAATCCTTCAATGGCGGAGGAGGGAGGGCAAGATGGTGGAGGAGTAGGAGACCGATTATCATCAGGTCCCAGGAATTCACCCAGAGAGAGATCAAACTNTCGAAGAGAAGAAGAGCAGCAAGTCTAGGAACAGAAAATTGACCGCCTTCTGGAAGGTAGGACGTGCGGAGAAGTGAATCTGCGGCAACGGGAAGATAGGCCCGGGGGGAGGGCGGCTGCCGGCAAGGGAGTGAGCAGCGGAGCACAGACTCGGAACTGTTAGAAGTCGGCGCCACTGAGGGACGTCGCCCCAGAGACCAAGCGGGGGGTGAAGCCCCTGCAGGGACAGTGTGGTCTCAGGACCCACGGGGACACAAAAAGACCAGGGGTGTCTGAGCGCGACCGAGCTCCCAGGTCTCAGAAGCCGGCGGGAGAGACGGAGCTGAGCTGAGGTGTCTCTCAGCTCGGGGTTACCTTGGGCTGTGATCTGAAGTGCAGCCGGGCCACTGCTCTGTGAGCGGGGACCCCACAGGCGGCAGACCCAGAGAGACTCACCTTCCTCCTCCGGGAGGAGCGGCACGGGAGTGGCTGCAGGAATCTGCCAGGTTCGGAGACNAAGCGGGGCCGCGCCAGAGATAGAGACACTCAGTCACAGGCCGGGTGAGCTCGGAGCGCGGCCGGAGACCAGGAGACGGGAGGGACTGCTTTTCTCTGAGGCGGGCTGAGGGCTGAGGCCCCAGGCTCTCGGCTCCTCCGGGTCGGAGACTGGGAGCCGCCATTTTCAGTCCCGTCCTCCAACGAGGTACGGAAAGCGTTCAGGGAACAAAAGCTCCTGAGAGCGAACCCGAGCTGATTACTTAGCCTGGCCCCTGGCGAGGGCGGTGGGAATCCGCCTCGGGCAGAGACACTTGAGAATCACAGCAACAGGCCCCTCCCCCAAAAGACCAGGAAAAGCAAGCAAACAAACAAACAAAAAAACCCATCCAGTCAAAGTCAATTTCAAGATTGCTGAGAATTGTGGAATTCCGGAGCTAGGGGAAAGCAACGGAGACAATTCATGGCTTTCTCCCCATGATTCTTCAGTCGTTCAAAGTTAAATTATTTTTTTTTCTCTTTGAAATTTTTTCTTACTTTTTTCTTTTAAAATTTTTCCCTTTTCCTATTTTAACGTTCTTAACTCTTATATCTTATCAACACTTTTTAATCTTTTTAAAAATTTTCATAATTGTTATAATCNATCATATTTTATCCCTTCATTGTTTTTAACCTTATTTTTTGTATACTTATAGGGTCTGTTCAATTCACCAGTGTAATAGTTACTAGA
>LNAC01000148.1:3435771-3543127 GCA_002007465.1 Ailurus styani | reverse complement strand
CTCAGTCCTCAGCGCGCCTCAGAGAAAAGCAGTCCCTCCCGTCTCCTGGTCTCCGGCCGCGATCCGAGTTCACCTGGCCTGTGACCGAGTGTCTCTGTCTCTGGCGCGACCCCGTTTAGAATCTCCAAACCCAGCAGATCCCTGCAGCCGCTCCCTCGCCGCTCCTCCCGGAGGAGGAAGGTGAGTCTCTCCAGGTCTGCCGCCCGTGGGGTCCCCACTCCCAGAGCTGTGGCCCGGCTGTACTTCAGATCACAGCCCATGGTAACCCCGAGCTGAGAGACACCTCAGCTCAGCTCCGTCTCTCCCGCCGGCTTCTCTCTGAGACCTGGGAGCTCGGTCACGCTCAGACACCCCTGGTCTTTTTGTGTCCCCGTGGGTCCTGAGACCACACTGTCCCTGCAGGGGTTTCACCCCCCGCTTGTTCTCTCGGGCGACGTCCCTCCATGGAGCCGACTTCTCACAGTTCCGAGTCTGTGCTCCGCTGCTCGCTCCCTTGCCGGCAGCCGGCCCCTCCCCCCGGGTCTATCTTCCCGTCGCCTCAGATTCACTTCTCCGCATGTCCTACCTTCCAGAAAGTGGTCAATTTTCTGTTCCTAGAATTGCCGCTCTTCTTCTCTTCGATCTCCGGTAGAATTTGTAGGTGTTCAGAATAGCTTGATAGCTCTCTGGGTGAATTCCTGGGACCTGATGATAATCGGTCTCCTACTCCTCCGCCATCTTCATACTTTTTGTATTTTCATAGTGGAAAAAAAGTAGTAATAATTTACAGTAAATGTAGTAAACTGCTCTTTCAAAAAGTTTTTCCAAATTGAGATGTAAGAATGTAACTGATGAGAACTGTTCATCCCAAGGCTAGTAAAACTTATTGGATTTTTTTTCCAAATGGCACAAATAAAGACCTAGAAAGCTTTGCAGAATGAAGTAGGATGATATTGATTGGCAATCATGTATCATTACTCTGGAGTATAAGTAAATTCCACTTGAATGATTTGTGTATCAGATAGCCACCATTTGTTACCAATTTGTAATTGTCGCTTACTACGTAGGATATAAACAATACAGAATTTTTTTATATGGGAATTTTTATGTGGGAATTTTGATGAGGTGGAAGGGGAAATATTTGAGGAAACACCAGAGACAACACTTGAAATGACAGAACTTTAGAGGTGTATAGAGTTAGAGGGAATAACTATCTAAGTAAGACATTCCAAGTAGTTTCTAAAGTATAGCTTTAGGGAGAGCTAACCTAGGAGATTCGGTGAGTTCCAGGAAACTATTATAAAAATTTTAGGATTTCTTGTGGCTTCTTGTGTGTCTTTGTAGAATTTGTTTTCCTTGGTTACTACTAGTTAAAAAACTTGGGAAACTGGGATGCCTGTGTAGCTCAGTTGGTTAAGTGTCTGCCTTCGACTCAGGTAATGATTCCGAGGTCCTGGGATGGAGCTCCCAGTTCTTATATACAAACATATATACCGATTCTATATTATATTATATATATTATATTATATATTATATTATATATTATATATAATATATAGAATCGGTATATATCTTTGTATATAATCATTATGATGATTGGTTGATTGGTTTGTCTGTTTTATCTTGGTTGTTGAAGGAGGAAGTTACTATTCTTTGGACAATTACTCTTCATCACACTAGGAGTAGTTTTAATAATTTGCTGTTCAGTGCTATGTGCTATTAAGAAAAAAAGAAGTTCTTGGTTTGTGGCCTCTAAAGCTAATTTTGAGTGTGTGTGTGTTTCCAACTTAAAAGCACTTTCTGTACTGTCAGCTACTCACCTGTTCTGATTCTCTGAAGCCATTTCTAAAAATAAGAAAGTGCAATTAATTTTTCCTATCTGCTAAGCTTATATAATTTATTTAAGCCTTTCTACTCTACCTTTAAAAAGGGAAATAATGTTTTGGAGTGTCTGTGGAGTACAATTTCACTTTGTAACAATACTACTGAAAAAAGTGAATTGGAAAAGATCTTGACTTAAAACAGGTTCTGAAAATGCTACACTCAAACATTGTTGCATGCAACTCAAAGCAGGAGAAACCAGTTCAAAGCTTTGTGTTCTGCTATAGAAAAGCACATCTCAATTGCTGTGTCTTAAAATGCTAAAAAAGAAAGATAAAGGAAAGAAAAAATATAGAAGAGGGGAAAGTTCAACTATATTTTAAGATCTCAGAGCAAAATAATAAAATTTAATAAGAAACAAAAAGAGGGCGCCTGGGTGGCTCAGTGGGTTAAAGCCTCTGCCTTCGGCTCAGGTCATGATCTCAGGGTCCTGGGATCGAGGCCCATATCCCCATATCGGGCTCTCTGCTCAGCAGGGAGCCTGCTTCCTCCCCTCTCTGCCTGCCTCTCTGCCTGCCTCTCTGCCTACTTGTGATCTCTCTCTCTCTCTGTGTCAAATAAATAAATAAATAAAATCTTAAAAAAAAAAAGAAACAAAAAGAATTGTTTTTTATGTTGGAAAAAAAGGACATAGATCAAATATTTTACTAGGATATCTAGCTCATCCAAACTTAAAAATCAGTCATATAATAATTACCTTTAAAACTCTTGTTGCAATAAACCCATCACAAAAAAAAAGTCAAATATATGGCATTTCCATTTACAATGGTATTATTGATGTTGTTTTGTTTTGCTATTCAAATGAAAGTAAAAGAATAAACATTTAGGAAAATAATACCGTTTAATATCATTAACATTATTCAAGCATTTTTAAAAAGTACTGTTAGTGACAGTAATGGCTCTGATGGATGGACAGCTATATAAAGATAAAAGTATTATTTCCTATCATTAATAAGGAGAACAGAAAGGATCGTCTGTGCATGTGTGTGTGCATGCGTATACATATATATATATATAGTGTATACATATATAAGTTAGCAGGCAAGTGCATATGTGTGTATTTATGCATACATTTATATACGTATAATATATACACATACATATGTAAATATACAATATGCATTTGCCTTCTAACTTTATCAGTTACTAACATTCTACACTTTTTTATGGACTTTGCAACAGTGATATAATCATATCATTGGCTTTCTCTAAAAGACATCAACCAGTAGATAAACAAGAATCACATATCGGAGCACTGTCCATTCTAATATGTGCGTGCCCTACAAGTCTGTGTGCATGTGTGTATGTATATGGGTACCTATGTGGAAAATTTCTAGCCACGGATAACAAAACTATATATGTATATCCAAATCATTCATTCAAGTATTGTGGCTGAATTGATATGTTTATGCTTAGTTGACTTATGCTTAAGTCAACTAAAACAAAGACCCTGGAGAACTAAATTGAAATATTTAAATAGTTAATACTGAAAGTAAACTGCATACCTATAAGTAACTGCTTCTGGAAACAAAATAATTAGATTTTCAATTTTTGTAATTTTTGCCAGATGTTTCATAACTTTAACATAATTTTAGTGTATTTATCAGAGTTGGTTAATTTGAAAGAGAAATGAAATAAGGACATCATAGTAATGAGTGAAATGAAATGTTAAAATGAAAAATATTAACTACAAAGCAATAGGTAAACAAGTAACCATAGTAAAAAAAAAAGATCTTTTTTTAACTACTACTCTGTGCAAAGAATTATTCTTAGTGTTCTACAGATTCTTTTTTTAAGATTTTATTTATTTATTTGACAGAGAGAGACATAGCGAGAGAGGGAACACAAGCAGGGGGAGTGGGAGAGTGAGAAGCAGGTTTCCTGCTGAGCAGGGAGTCCGATGCGATGCGGGGCTCCATCCCAGGACCCTGGGATCATAACCTGAGCCAAAGGCAGACACTTAATGACTGAGTCACCCAGGCGCCCTGTGTTCTATAGATTTTTAAGTAAAATCTTTGAAGCAGTCTTATTCATGGGTGCTTCTAGTACTCCATTTTACAGAAGAAACAACAGAAATGCACTGTAGTTAGGTAACTTGTCCAAGGTCATATTATCAGAAGGTAGCAAAATTGTTCTTTGAATTCTGGAAGTCTGCCATCAGAGTCTTTACATCTACTAACTACACTACAGTGTACCTCTCAAAATTGACTTTTGATCTTGAGGTTTTCCACTAATCATTATATGTGTAGATTTTTTTTCTAAATGTTTTTACTTGAACACATTTTTTGTAATTTTTCCTGGAAGATGTGACTAGCAAATGGAAATTTTAGATAGGAATCAATTCATAATTTGTTCCATTGCCAAATTCATCTAATACCTTTTATATTTTTTAACATTTTATAGTGAGGCTTAAATTAAAAATTAGGTATTATTTAGCTATTAAATTCATTCATGATAAGCATCAGAATTTTGATAAACCATACAAATGCACATATTATGTATGCATATGTGTTTGTATATTTAATAACATTCAGAAAAATGATTTTTTCAAAGGTCTAAATATTTGTCTCCGTGTAGTCTGTCTATCCTGTAACACTAGAAGGAAGAAAAGCTTTTCAGAAACGTATTTTTTTCCCCTCGTCTCATTTTATTTTCTTATTTGTGGAAAAAACACAAAGTACAAAGTTTGAAGTGGAAATGGGTATTTTTTTTTAGCTTCTCAACCAAAACTGCTTTTTACCTTTATGTGGATTTATAATTTTTATGAGAAATTTGATCTTTCATTTTAGAAAAGAAATTTAAAACTATTTTAACTAATCAAGAATATGTAAGAGGTATGTGTGTGCCTTCTGTCTTATAGCAGCTGGAAACTATTTAACTTCTTTTAGACTATAAACAGGACATATAAACAAAGCTTAGCTCCATAAAGCATGTCTCTGATAGCCTTTTAAAAAATTATTAATCAGTAAGTCATACCTTCTAACACTTACTTTAAAATTTTATCTAATTCCAGTAAATATACAAATACAGAGTACTATATGCTAGTGTTCAGTTATAAATGTTAGTAATAATACAGAAACATTTCAAATTTATCTGATATCTGCCAATTATTGGTGGTCATAGAGTGCAAAAATATTTAAGAAATGGTTCTCTATATAGTACTAGATTAGCCATGGTTGAGAGTCAAAGGAATTGAATTTCTGTCAGTTAAAGGTATTAATGAAATTACTAGCAATCAAAGTACAATTTTATTTGATTAGGGCTAGTATGCATGCAATATGAATAGCTGGGAATTCTGAATAAGATCTATAGTTCGCTATTGTATGCAAGTAATGTACTATTGTATGCAAGTAATTTCATCGTGTTATAAAAATATGGCAAAAGCACCTTACAAATAAAGAATGAATTGAAACTGCTAGAATGCTAAATAGAAAATTGTGATAAGAATAACCAGGTAAAATTTTATGGAGAAGGTGACATTTCAACCAGGTCTTCAATGATTAAGGGAATCCCACCAAGAACAGTCCAGGCAAAAGGAATCCCTCAGCAAAATTCTGAGATGGGAAGGTGTAATATTTATTGGGTGTGGCTTGTTCTTATATTTGTGTATAAAATATGAAAGGGAGATTAAAATGCTATTTTTGTATTATTTAAATACCAAATGTAGGACACATAAAGGAGTTTAGGCTTTATTCTGCAATAAATGAAGAATCACTGGATGCTTCGGTATTTTGTTTTGTTTTATTTTAAGCAGCAAATTGGCCAAAGTACTGTCTCGGAAAAACAGCGGAGCAGGATGTATGGAAGGAGTAGAGGCAGGAGACTGGCCCTTAGAGACTCGGGTCAGGGAATTGTGGCAATAAATCAACAGACTTTAATAAGACCTGAATTAGTCCTCTGTCAGTGGGAGTAGACAGGAGAGGATAGATATAGAAGACATCTGACAAATAAAAATTTACCACTTTAGAAGAAGGATAAAAAAGAAGAAAAAGGATAGTGGTGGTGAGCATCTCAAAAGAAGAGAAGAAAAGAAACATTTTTAAATTATTCTAAAGATTGAGCTAGGATCATTTTAAATAATGGTGATGCCATTAAGAGAGAGAAAAAAAATAGCATGTATTTCAGGGTCATGGTTAGGGAGTAGTAAGTGAGATAGCAAACTACAAAATACTGAATATATTACTGTTTAAAGAATAACAATGATGAAAATATACAAATAGTGTTGAAAAAAACTTCGGTTAATTTCATGAAGCTACTGAATATTGATCTGGTTATTTGAGAAAGTTTAAAGGAGAGAGATGAGAAAGGGTTCCCCATGGAAATTGCAAAAGGGAAGGAGGGTAACAATGAATGATTTCGAAGTCCTTGTGGGGAAGCATTAAAGTCACAAATGAAATTAGCCAATGCTAGCAGTATCGTTATATTTAATTTTGCTCTTATAGACAGATCTACGGAAGGGAGTGGTGTAGGTTTGCCAGGAGAGACTTTCAAGGCAAGCTCTGGTATACCGAAGCAGAAACTGTATCCTACATGAAATTTTATCCTAAAGCGAACTGTATCAGAGAAGCTGGGAAGCATGAAGTGCCCCTTCACTGAAGTGGTGGATCTTACATCAGAGTGGCCACCATGAGTACTGGAAGGAAGAGAGAAATCTGAGATACTTAATGAGCATATCTTTAAACTTAGTGAATTGAATCTATGAAAGAAAGTGCAGGGAATCACAAGTATAACTTCAAGTTTACATGAAGAAACTAGGAAGTGAGGCAGAGAGCAATCCATTGACACAAACAGGATTGTTAAAGAAGAATCCAATTTGAGAAGATTGGGCTTTAAGCAAGTAAACTTTGTGCAATACAAAGCATACTAAAGAAAACATTCGTCTAATTTTGGAAACACGTATTTATAAATCAACAAAAGAGGAAAGATGAATGAGAAAGGTTTAGAAAGGCATCTGGCGATTTTCTTCCTATTATTTATTAACAATGTGGAAAATTATACTTTGAATATGTATTTTGAATGTACACATTGTGGTAGGTATTTTCCATTCCCTCTAACCTTCTCAGTAATTTTAAAGTGGTTATATAATTATACTTATGTTAAAGATAAGAAAAATGAGACGCTATAAATATTGAGAGATTTATTTAAAGCCATACAACCAGAGGGTGACACAGAAACAGAACTGAGCATTCTGTCTCTACATCCAGATTGTTCCCTTGCATATTGCCACATTCTCTTAATTTTCCCAAAATACCACATAGACAGAGCACTTATTTATAACAGATTTTGATGGAGGTTTGTAGTTTCAAAGGAGACTATGCTACAATACTACATAACAACAAAAACAAGTAAAACCCAATACTGTATGTAGAACTTTACAAATTGCTTTAGCAACCTCAATATCTGAAATTAACTTCTGGCTGCCACTTTTCTGCAAGTCCCTCATTGATTAAAATATTGCTGCGACTCTTTCTTCCTCCACTCCCTTGCTCATTTCCCTCTTCACCTCCCTTCTCAGTTCCCTTTGCCTTCTCACCCCCCTCCACCTCCCCCATCTTTTTCTCCTCCTTTCCGCCTGCTTCTTTCTCCTTCTTCCGTTCAGTTGCTTAAGGTTCACCGGAGACTGCCAATTTGAAGTAATCTGTTGTAAAGAGCAGGGAAATACAAATCAAAACCACAGGGAGATACCACCTCACCCAGTCAGAATGGCTAAAATTAACAAGTCAGGAAATGACAGATGTTGGCAAGAATGCAGAGAAAGGGAAACCCTCCTACACTGTTGGTGAGAATGCAAGCTGGTGCAGCCACTGTGGAAAACAGTATGGAGGTTCCTCAAAAAGTTGAAAATAGAACTACCCTACGACCCAGGAATTGCACTACTGGGTTTTTACCCTAAAAATACAAATGTAGGGATCTAAAGGGGCACATGTACCTGAATATTTATAACAGCAATATCCACAATAGCCAAACTATGGAAAGAACCCACATGTCCATCATCAGATGAATGGATAAAAGAAGATGTGGTATATATATATATATATATATACAATGGAATACTGTACAGCCATAAAAAAAACCAAAAATGAAATCTTGCCATTTGCAATGATGTGGATGGAATTAGAGGGTATTATGCTAAGTGAAATAAGTCAATCAGAGAAAGACAATTATCATATGATCTCTCTGATATGAGGAATTTGAAAGGCAGGGAGGGGGGTCATGGGGGATAGAGAGGGAAAAAAATGAAACAAGATGGGATAGGGAAGGAGACAAACCATAAGAGACTCTTAATCTCATGAAACAAACTGAGGGTTACTGGGGGGTGGGAGGGTAGGGATGGGGTGACTGGGTGATGGACATTAGGGAGGGTTTGTGCTATGGTGAGTGCTGTGAAATGTGTAAGCCTGATGATTCACAGACCTGTACCCCTGGGGCAAATAAGACATTATATATTTTTTTAAGATTTTATTTATTTATTTGAAAGAGAGAGACACAGCGAGAGAGGGAACACAAGCAGGGGGAGTGGGAGAGGGAGAAGCCGGCTTCCGGTGGAGCAGGGAGCCCAATGCAGGGCTTGATCCCAGGACCCCAGGATTATGACGCAAGTCGAAGGCAGACACTTAACGACTGAGCCACCCAGGTGCCTCTACATTATATGTTAATAAAAAAATTAAAAAAAAAAAGAACAACTTAAGCAACTCTTTGTTTAGCTATTTCCCTTTCCCTTCCAATCTATTCCCACTTACAGGCTGAGGTTGCTACACAAGTGTATCTCTATTACTCGAGAGAAAAAAGATCTTTTTATAAGCAGAAGAAGTGTCAGCCTCTGGGATTATGTACTTTTGATTTACCTACATATTTGTCACCTTAGGATAAGTAACTACAATGCAAAATACTAATACTCTTCCCATTTGACAAGATATTAATACAAAATATCAATTCTTATGTTGGCAACATCCTCATTTAGCAATACATATTCATAAACACTGAATATATTGATGCCCTTCCTATCGGGCAATATATCATCAGCTATAAGGCAGTCTGTTTGGCTGATCTATTTGACTGCATTTTTCTCAAGCTTAGATGACCAAGAGTACAATACATTGTTCACTAAACCACTGACCTAGCAATGTAATTTGGCCAGATCATTAGTAATAATAGCAACTCCAAGAATGACAGCCCACCATATTTGAATTTAGGTGTTAAGTCTAAAGTAAATACTTGCTGTGATCATATTTATGATATATTTGCTCTCAGGTTTCTTTTTAAATAAACTTTTTTATAAATGTGTGTGTGTGTGTGTGTGTGTGTGTGTGTGTGTGTGTGTGTGTAGAGTGGAAGTGGCAAGAAAACATAAAAATAAATAGTAAACCAGGATTATTAAGTTAAAACCATTTAAAGCATTTGTAACTACACATATACTAATATGAAAATTTAAGACAAGTCTATTCTTATTTGTATTAAAGTCCTTAGGGAAATAAGTGCTGCCTGAAATATGTAATCTATGAGGAATACCAATTCCACCTAAATTAAAATTTTAATTCCTAAAGGTTGTTTTACCATATATGTGTTTGGGTATGCATAAATGAGACACACAAAAAAGAAAACATAAAAATACAAAAAAGATCATCCAAAATGATGTTTCTTTTTCTTTCAAATTTGTTGGTATTTATTGTTATCATTAGAATTTACTACAGCATAGTTTTCAAAATTGAAATATCTGACCATAAGCATACAGAGACATGAAAGATTTCTTTTTTCCATAATTTAAATTTCTTAAAGGAAGCACAATTAGTTTTTAGAAATAAAGAAACCATATTAATATTGAGATCCATGGTCTTAGAAGTCTATAAACTATGCTTAAGTCACAGTATAAATATTTATTCACTGAGCATGACCAGAAATACAGTGAAGAGCTTGGTTTTATGGTGATACAACAATTTCTAATAAAAGTTGTATGGCACATTGTGAAAGTGGCATTCTATCATAAACTGGGTAGAGGGAATCTGATTCTAAGTTTATTTCCTATGGTCAATGAAATGGCCTTTCAGAATGCTTTATGAAACTACAAATCATTTGAGCTGCTCCCTGGCTGAGAAACTTAAATTAAATTGGAAAGAACCTCCAAGACAAATCAAGAGTCTTTTGAAACTGAGTTAACTCTATCAACATATCCATCACTCTTACATGATTACAACTAATTTAGAGGCCTACAGGGGTTGCTTTACTCTTTTAAAAAGTATAAGCTAATATCATAATTTTAATGCAATTTACTATTCATTGTATTTTTAATCATATCTCTATCAGTGTTTTTCAAATTCAAATGTTTTCTGAGTCTCTTTTAAAGAAAAACAATTATGAATCACTGTAATAATTTAAATCATTTTATATTACAACAAAAATTAATATAAAACTATATGTAAACTTGTAGTTTATATTCAGTTATGACCCTCCAAAATCTATAATTTAAATTTAAGCAAAGTCACCCAATCGTTAGTACCAAAATAAACATTAATTTAAAGTAGTAGATGATGTTGTTGCTTAAATTATATGCTATCCACGATGTGAATAGTGTGCATTTGGTGCTCTCTGCTGTACAAGATTCATTCGAGTTCAGCTTCCTCACACTTTCTCTTGGCACCCATGACTCTCTTATTTGTATATCCTGTTGGCCTTTACTTGGTATCATCCCACCACTGATTATTAATTATCCTTATGCTCTTTCTCATTAACTACAGAATCATATAAGTATTATTGTTTTGTACAAATTACATTAAAATAGAGGACCAAATTAGTCATTAATATCACCTGTACTAGGCCATAATATGGAAGAATTCAGAAAACCACAACATCTGTTTGAATTTAAGAACTGATATGAATGAGAATGTGAATTCAGGTTAAGCTTCATTTTTATTTTGTTTTACTTCCAAATTAAAAAAAACAGTAGAAGGATTTATACAAGGCAATAACATAGGTAGAGAGATACAGTTTCTTATTTACTCATGGCTGTGTACAGATGTTTCCAATGGGCAACGTAACTGTAATGGAACAAGGAAAACTCTGTCAAAGGTGATTGGAGTTTTGGGGTTTTCTGAATTTTGTAAAACAATCAAACAATGGGTAGGAGCTATATCAAGAATCAAGAACCTAAGATTTCCAGATAATAGTAACCAATGAAGAAATTCTTGCGTTATAATTGTCATGTCTATACCATAAGCCTCATTGCAGTCCAGCCATTGATGACCTTTGGTGTTTCTCTAGATCAGCAGTCTACAAAGGAGGCTGCATGCATCCCGTTGGAATGCCAAGAGAAAAACATCAAGAGTTTCAGCTCCTTAGATTTTTATCTTATCTTTCTAATAATTTTATAGCATATCTGTTTCAGTCTATATAAAATCAAAAAGATTGGTGATCATATTTCCATTTGATCTGAAACATGCATGGTATTTTTTAAGGATAATCATTAAAAAATACAAAATTGTGCATTATATGAGTGTTACAGAGAATTTATATCATCGCTGCTATAAATCCAAGGACTCCAGTTTGAAAAATACTGCCCTAGATAAATCCAGCAAATCACAAAGAAAATGATTCAATTCAACTACTTGCTGTCTGATATTCCTTTTTTATTTAGTACAAATCATATGTAAGTGTGTGACTTGAATGATTTCTTGCCTCACAGTAGATATAAGAGGTTCTGTTTGTCTAGTTCTATGATTCTTACATTGGGAGTGAACCTGCCATGTCTTATCTTTTTATACAATATCATATCTTTTTAAATAGATCATGCTTTCAATATTGTAAATATTAAATTATTTCTAAATGTTATAAAATTTTTAGACTTAATATTTTTTGTTTTTTCTCCTAAGAAACTCATAGTGACTTATTAGTATTTAAAGAAATTTAGTGAGTAACATATATACAGATTCAGTAGATAAAAGATTCTTTACTAAGAGCCAATATGATTAAGATCCATTGTTTCTATGCCTGAGATAATGAAACAAGGAAACTTTAGATATTAAATAGATATCCCCTCAGTGTCAGAAGGGGCAATATCACTGTCAAAACTGAGTAGTTATGGGAGGCTGAAAAAACAGTATGGTATTAATTAAGGAAATAAGAAGTTTCGAGACAGTTTTGGAGAGACCACATTATCTTGATTCATATTTCCTTATTCTCTTTATCAGACTACCTTCCCTCACAGTGTAAGTACATGCTAGGACAGTAGTTATTATAACAATGGTTTTGATAAATAGTACACAAGATTTTTGCATTTCCAGGAAATTTTTATATCCTTGAGCACCATTTTGTATGTGATTGTGTTCATCATTTAAGTGTCAGAGCTATCCAAGCATACAGTAAAGTAGTCTGGGAGTGCAGAGGATAGAATTTAATAGTCAATGAAAATTGCCCAGAGAAAAGCATGGAAGAGAAAAGGAGACAGAATTAGGTCTCAGACAATAATGAAATGTAGAGTACTGAGACAATTATCTGATCATTTTTTCATCTTTATAGAGATACAATTGACATATAATACTGTAATGTGTATATCATATTGATTCAATACATTCAAATGTTGCAAAACGATTACAGGACTCTCATCAATTTTTTTTTTTAAAGATTTTGTTTGTTGGGGCACATGGGTAGTTCAGTTGGTTAAGTGCCTGCCTTAGGCTCAGGTCAAAATCTCTGGGTCATGAGATCGAGCCCCAATAGGGCTCTCTGTTCAGCAGGGAATCTGCTTTTCCCTCTCCTTCTGCCTTTGCCCCAACACATGCTCTGTCTCTCAGTAAATAAATAAAATCTTTAAAAAAGTTATCTATTATTTTACTTGACAGAGAGAGCGAGAGCATGCAGGGGAAGGAGCAGAGGAAGAGGGACAAGCAGACCCTATGCTGAGTGCAGAGCCAGATGTGGGCTTGATCCCACAACCCTGAGGTCATGACCTGAGCAGAGATCAAGAGTCCAATGCTCAACCAGTTAAGCCACCCAGGTGCCCTAAGTCTCATCATTTTTAAAGGAAAACTCCATTCTATTTCAGTATATTGAGTATATTGTGTTTTCCTGAAATTCCACTACCAATTCTTTACTAGTAGTTAGCATGTTCTTCGATGGTAACTATCCAAATTTCTTTGTAAATCAGACAACAAAATTTTGTTTAAATTGCCTATTTCAGCTACATATTCTGGGTCACTGACCCTGAGAGGAATGTTTCTCGTTCAGTTTTACCTTGAGTCAGTAAATTAATCATTCATAATGTGTGTTGGAGCCTCCATTTATTGGTGGTTCAGGATATGCTACGCTGGCCACCATGGTTTTCCATTGAGCTCTAAGATGGAATAAATGACCTTATTTCTTTATATACACTTGTATATTGCTTAAGTAATACAGGAATATTTTGACATAAAATATTCTTGTTTTTCCTTTTAAATTAGTTTACATCTACATTTCATATCAGGATTTATTGTGTAGCTTTTCCTCACAGAAATCACAACACAGTTTTCAAAGTGTTTATGATTCTTTCTTAAATACCTTTTTCTAGGCAGGTATTTAATACTCATGCTAATTGAGTTAGAATGAAATTGCTAATGCTGTACAATGTTTATAGTATTCACTGAATATTTGAATGAATAGGTAAATGACAATTTATATGTATGTGTCTTCTGAAAAGAGTTGGGTAAAAATTTTATAGGGGGTAAAATGATGTTTATATCTGACTACCTGGGATGCCTGGATGGCTCAGTTGTTTAGGAACTGGACTCTTGATTTTGGCTCAGGTCATGATCTCAGGGTCCTGGGATCAAGTCCTCCTTCAGGCTCTGCACTCAGTGGGGAGTCTGCTGAAGGTTCTCCTTCTCCCTCTACCCCTCCCCCACCCAATTCCTCTCTGTCTCTCTCTCTCTCCAAAATAATTTAATTTTTAAAATAAATAAACAAATAAATTTGTACCTATTGACAATGCTGGCTTGTAGAACAACCGTGGACAACTGCTAATTTTAAAAGGAAGACTAGAATTTTTGTGCATGTGTTGCCAAAGTGAGCACTTAAAAGAAAGACTAAAGATGGAAAAGTGTTTAGGTTTAGATTCATGTAAAATTTCAAGCCAATCCTTCAATGTTTGGGAAGCTAGAGACCAGTTTCCACATATATTTTACAGAAATATATGCTTTATATGAACTTAGGTAAACAGTATGTAGAGGCTCTAAAATTTGATCTACTGTTGGGAATACCTTTAAAACTAAGTAAAATTATAAAGCAAATAAGAATTTAATAAAAATAGAAAATATAAATAATAACCTACTCTTGTTGTGAACAAAGTAAATAAAGGAAGCCAGTAAATAACTCCTGGTTCAGTAAAATCTTATAATTTAAGAAAGAATTTTACCTTTAAAAATTGTTTGAAATTATAAAAGTCTATTTTTATTTAAGTATTTTGAGTTACTTAGAGCAATTTTACTGCAATGGTTACAATCTAAATAAAATGCAATATATCATTCTAAGAAACCATTTTCTACTGTTTAAACCATTTTCTACTGGAATTGGATTCTCTGCATTACAATCCTATATTTTTCTGTTCAAAGGATATTTTATATTACCAATGCATGTACAACCTACTTAGTTATAAGAATTTAATGTAGTGTAGCATCTCACATCTCACAGTTTAGAATTGTGACTAGTCACAGTCCTTTTGGGAGGAAACATGTTTGCATACTTTTGGAAGGTCACTTCATAATATTTGCAATTGATGCTTTCAGAGATGATTCAGTGGTGGTACAGTATATTTACAACTTTGAGGATTGTGATTGCCAAGGACACTGACATAGAACAAACCCAAAATATTATCCTGAGGGTCTTTCCTGTTAATAGAAGAGTAAAACTTTAAGAAATCACTTCATTTGTATTCTCACTGGAAGAAAAATCTGAACTTTACAGGAGTTGATACGAATATAAAATATAAAAGCAAGATGTTAAAAATAAGTCACTCCCAGCGGGGTGGAAAAAAAACCAATGAACTGGATAATCAGAAAAGTCAATTTTGGTTCTAACTTTGATAAAAATTTTAGGCAAAACCCTAAAAAATCATTGAGTCTCAGTGTCTTCACCTGGAAAATAAGGGTAATGGACTAGAGGTGCTATTATAAGGTATAAAACCTCCAAGTCTGCAATTTGATTATTTTGTATTGATGTAAAAAAATAGCATCAAGCATATATTTTACATGACCTCAGTTTTAAACTTCCCTTTCCATTCCATCACCTTTTTTTTTCACTATTACCCCAACTCCAAAAATTGTTCATCTCTGTGTCCTTATCACTCACACGTTCTCATTTCCCAACTAATTCACTACAGTTTTTTGTTTTTGGTTTCAGTTTAAGTAGGCTCCATGCCTAATGTGGGACTTGAACTCATGATCCTGAGATCAAGAGTCATATGCTCTACCAACTGAGCCAGCCAGGTGCCCCTAATTCACTATAGTTTTAATCCCTTACATACACTTTCCATTTCTGCCCGTATCTCACAGGCCTAACTCCAGCCTTGTTTGTATCTAATTGTCCAGTTACTCTACCTATGACTCCAGCTGCTAAAATTCACTGGAAAAAAACACAATTAAACACATTTTTAATCTATTATTTCTCAAAAAGGTGCTTAGTACTACCTGGTCATCTACATCTAGGGTAGAGATCTACCAAATGGCTGACCTATGTGTAATGTGAAAGATATTCCTAACAAGAGTGGTTTACGATAGTCAGTGACAACGTTCTCAAGAGAAGGCACAAGGTCCCGATATCTTACAGGTCCCCTTTTCCACTACCCCTTGTATATTTAGCTTTTACCCAAGTTCCAAAAGAAAAGCACTATTTCTAACCAAAGTCAATTTTTACCATAATGTGCTCATGAAAGGTTATCATTTCTAAGTTGCAAAACAAATAAAAGTTTCAAAATATTGGTATTGATAGAGCACACTGCTCTAAAGATGAGGCAACAAATCTTGTTTCGAGTCAAGTGGTTCCAACTACTCCCTTCAACAAAAATAATTCAACATCCTCAATCATAGTGATGGGGGGTGGGAGACACAGAGTAACCATAAAGAAGCCCTTCTTTAATATTCAAAAACTCTATTTTTGTCTATTTTCCTCCTATAACTATGATTCCACTCAATTTACCACACGCAAAAAAATATTATCCCAGTGTAAAGTATGCATGGGAATCTCTCACATAATTCTAGAAAAATATAGTAACTTGAAATCTATACTGTGTTCTGTTTTGTTTTCCTATAAAATTCTAAGTCTTAAAAAATTCATGTGGATTGAATTGGCATTATCATTAGTATGATTTTGATCAAAATGCAATGATCTTTGAAAAGGAATTAATAAGCATAAAATATATTATTTGAAATGATCTCTTTAGGAGTTGAATAAAGATTTTTTTTTTTTNCAAAATGCAATGATCTTTGAAAAGGAATTAATAAGCATAAAATATATTATTTGAAATGATCTCTTTAGGAGTTGAATAAAGATTTTTTTTAATGAGTTTATGTTTCCATGCATGATTTGGTCTTATTTTAGAAAGAGAGCAGTTTGGGCGCCTGGGTGGCTCAGTGGGTTAAAGCCTCTGCTTTCAGCTCAGGTCATAATCTCAGGGTCCTGGGATCCAGGCCCGCATCGGGCTCTCTGCTCGGCAGGGAGCCTGCTTCCTCCTCTCTCTCTGCCTGCCTCTCTGCCTACTTGTGATCTCTCTCTCTCTCTGTGTCAAATAAATAAATAAAATCTTTAAAAAAAAAGAGAGAGACCAGTTCAACACCAGTTCTCTTCCTATTCTTTTTGTTTTTATGTAAATGTTAAAAGCTTTATTTATATAACAGTAACTGGTAGTAGAAGTTGTCTTTTAGCAAAGATTCAGTTCTTTTAACTTCTTCCAAATTAGATGCATGTGAGGGCACGCTCACACCCCACACCCGACACACACATACATACACACACAAAACCCACATAGCTCCCCCTCATTTAAAAAAGGTATTTTTAAAGATCTATCAGATAAAAAGTTGACCAAGTTAGATGTTTTTTAATTTTTTTCATTCCAGAAATGAGAAAGCTCCTGCTTTTTTTTTTTTTAAGATTTTATTTATTTATTTGACAGAGAGAGAGAGATCAGATCACAAGTAGGCAGAGAGGCAGGCAGAGAGAGAGAAGGAACCAGTCTCCCTGCTGAGCAGAGAGCCCAATGTGGGGCTTAATTCCAGGACCCTGAGATCATGACCTGAGCCGAAAGCAGAGGCTTTAACCCACTGAGCCACCCAGTGCCCCAAAGCTCCTGCTTTTTACCAAGATGAATACCTAGTCATTACAGGGTGTCCCTTAGAAAGTTTCTGGAAAGAACTCAAAAATACTTTTCCACATTTTTCCAATAACTACTTCACATATTCACATAATGGCATTTTGTTTAATCTCAGACACTCAAAGAGGGTTGGGAAAATCAATATATTGTTAATTTTATTACAACTTTAACACTGCATTATTTTTCATAACATGCCTTATTGGAAATTAGAGAGAAAGTGAAAGATGATAGTTAATGAGAACATAAAAATGTAGATACATAGAATACAGCCATCATAACTATGGAGCTGTGGATTTGGCTCAATTAACTTCAACATATCTGGCATTAAACCTAAAAAAAATCAAGTGTGGTTGTTACTATCAAGCTAATGGCCAAATAAGACTTACTTCCTCTCAGAAAAAGCCTAACTATTAAATTTTTAAAAATACATTTTTAGTAATAATATCTGAACTGTTCTGAAATAAATTATGAATGCATCTTATAAAATAGGTTACAAGCAAAGCAATCAAAATTAAAATCAAATGGAACTTTGATTTTAATTTAATTATCCCTTTTTTAAATGTTGTAGGATGATGATAAAATATATGTGCTATTTTAATTTCCCATTATTAGCATTATAATAATGCTAATAATGTATAACTAGAATATTATTTATGGAGCAAGGCAAGGAAAGCCATGGATTTTTTTGGCAAATGTGTGGCTGTCTATCTGGTGTTTAGCTCTGGGGAATAATAACAGTGATGCAAAAACCCCAAAATAGTGCTATTAATTTCTATAAGTTATGTAAGAAATAAATATATAAAATGTTAAAATATAATGAGTCTGACACCTAGCATAATTTATTTTAATAGTTTTTTAAAATATTAAATATTTTATAAAATGAAAACAATAATTGACTCTAATTGGATGAGTTTGTGATATATCTGATAAAATAGTTCTTAATTATCTTACTACTATATCTGAAAACACAATCTTATGAATTTTTTCCCAGTGGGTTTTATTTATTTTATTTTTTAAAATTTAGAAGCCTTGAAAAATATTTCAGTTACATTTAACAGAATGAACACCATTAGGTACTTAAGCTGTTAGAACGTGCTTTTTACTCCAGCTAAATTTACATACTTGCAGTGAATTTTGAGACTATGTGAAATGTATTTATTCAAAAATATGAAAAGGAAACACCTTTTAGGAGTTAGTATTTCATGCCAGTTTTCTCTTTGATGTCTTCTCAGTGGACCTTCCCTTAAGTGCAATGAATTATTTGACAACAATTCAGAAATGAAAGATACATTAATAACAGCTGTCATTACTCCTATCACCCCATTTCAGATTTCTTTTTTCTTAAAGACTTATTTCTTTATTTGAGAGACAGAGAGAGTGTGAGCAAGCATGGGAGGGGGTAAAGGGGGAGAAGCAGACTCCACTAAGCAAGGAGTCCCACATGGGACTTGATCTCACGACCCTGAGGTGGGGTTTTGGGCTCAAAAGGGCTCAAAATGCAAAAAAGCCCTTACATTTTGGGCTCTTTTTTTTTGTAACCACCATTTAATTTTTTTCAAATTTTTATTTGGCAATTTTATTTTATTAACTAGTTAGGTAACATATAGTATAATATTGGTTTTAAGAGTAGAATTTAGTGATTCATCACATGCATATAACACCCAATGCTCAACATAATCAATGCCCTCTTTAATACCCACCATCCATTTAGCACATCCCCAGCCAACCTCCCCTCCATCAACCTTTGGTTCGTTCTTTGTAGTTAAGTATCTCTTAAGGTTTGCCTCCCTCTCTCTTTTTTTTTCTCTTCCCCTATATTCATCTGTTTTGTTTCTTAAAATCCACATATAAGTGAAATCATATGGTGTTTGTCTTTCTCTGACTGACTCATTTGGCTTAGCATAATGCACTCTAACTCCATTCATGTCATTACAAATTGCAAGATTTCATTCTTTTTGATGGTTGAGTAATATTCCAATATATATATTCCAATATATGTCCCAATATATATTCCAATATGTGTGTGTGTGTGTATATATGTATATATATGTATATATGCATACATATACACCACATCTTCTTTATCCATTCATCTGTCAAGCAATATCTGGGCCCTTTCCATAGTTTGGCTGTTGTGGACATAGCTGCTATAAGCATCAGGGTACATGTATCCCTTCGAATCAGTATTTTTATATCCTTTGGATAAATATCTGGTAGTGAAATTGCTGGGTTGTACGGTAGTTCTATTTTTAAGTTTTTGAGGAAGCTCCATACTCTTTTGCAGAGTGGCTACACAGTTTGCATTCCCACCAGCAGTGCGTGAGGGTTCCCCTTTCTCCATTTCCTCATCAACATCTGTTGTTTCCTGTGTTGTTAAGTAGTCATTCTGACAGGTGTGAGGTAGTTTCTCACCATGGTTTTGATTTGTATTTCTCTGATGATGAGTGATGTTGAACATCTTTTCATGTGTCTGTTGGCCATTTGGATGTCTTTGGAAAAATGTCTCTTCATGACCTCTGCCCATTTCTTAACTGGATTATTTGTTTTTGGGGTGTTGAGTTTGATAAGTTCTTTATAGATTTTGTATACTAACCATTTATCTGAGATGTCATTTGTAAATATCTTCTCCCATTCCATACACTACCTTTTAGTTTTGTTGATTGTTTACTTTGCTGTGCAGAAACTTTTTATCTTGGTGAAGTCCCAAAAGTCCATTTTTGCTTTTGTTTCCTTTGCCTCTGGAGGCATGTATAGCAAGAAGTTGTTGCCATCGAGGTCAAAGAGGTTGCTGCCTATGTTCTTCTCTAGGATTTTGATGGATTCCTGTCTCAAATTTAGGTCTTTCATCCATCTTGAATTTATTTTTATGTACAGTGTAAGAAAGCAGTCCAGGGGTGCCTGGGTGGCTCAGTCAGTTAAGTGTCTGCCTTTGGCTGGGGTCGTGATCTCAGGATCCTGGGGTCGAGCCTCATTTCAGGCTCTCCACTTGGAGAAGCATTTCAGTGTTTCTCATTCTCCCTCTGTGCTCTCTCTCTCTCTCTCTCTCTCTCTCTCAAATGAATAGAATCCTTAAGAAAAAAGAAAGAAAAGAAAGTGGTCCAGTCTCATTCTTCTGCATGTTGCTGTCCAGTTTCCCCAACACTATTTGTTGAAGAGACTTTTTTCCATTGGATATTCTTCCCTGCCTTGCTGTAGATTAGTTGGCCATATAGTTGTGGGTGGGCTCTCTAGAAGTGGAACCTGAACAGGGAATTCTTGTTTAAGACATTTATTCAGAAAGTAGTTAGGAGGGCGCCTGGGTGGCTCAGTGGGTTAAAGCCTCTGCTTTCGGCTCAGGTCATGATCTCAGCGTCCTGGGATCGAGGCCCGCATCAGGCTCTCTGCTCAGCAGGGAGCCTGCTTCCTCCTCTCCCTGGCTCTCTGCCTACTTGTAATCTCTCTCTGTGTCAAATAAATAAATAAAATCTTAAAAAAAAAAGAAAGTAGTTAGGAACAGGGCAGTAGGGAAGTAGGATGGGGCAGGGGCAGGTGGGGAAGAAAGGGATCTCAGCTAGAAACTAGCTTCAGTCTTTCTCCATGGAGGATCTCTGGCATAAGCTGCTTCAGAGTCATTTGTCTTGGATGGGAGTGGGGCCTGGGGCTAGTTCTGCATATCTGCCTGGCATTAAGGCTCCTGCGTTGCCTAGGTTATATGTGATACTCCAAAGAAGGGAACAACTGTGGGACATTAGCAAACAGTACTTCAGCAGTTGGGAGATGGATATACCTTTTGGTAAAGATGATTTTGGCAAGGCTCTAGGAGATCTACTTCAGCTATCCATAACCCCCAATCCTTTGCCATTTCAAGAATTAGTAGACTTATATGTAATTGATTGCTCATGGACTTTGCAATAACAATTCTTCCTCCTCTCTCTCACATCAATTTTCCTTCTACTAAATAAGACTCAACACACTCCCCACTCTTGCTATTGTATCTCCACCTTAATCCAAACAAAATAAAACATAAAGTACTGTATGCAGGGAAGGCAAATCCATGTTAGGAGCAGATGTCACTTCTGCAAAGATACTCACTGTCTGTCTGCTCCAAGGAAAGAGGTTTCAAGTGATGGTAGGAGATCAATTGTTCAATGTCAGTCTCTATGGCTGAGAGGTCAGGCATTCAGCAATAGCAAGACCTACAACACCCTGTGAGAAAGGTCTCTATTGAATAACTTCCACAGCTAAAAGCATGCCCATTCTTCTCATAGTTTATCCCTATGGAGATTACTACAATACTCCATTGAAGTTGAATTCCTCTAAGAGATCTACATTCACTTACATCAATCTCCTAGGGAACACTACCAACAAAAGATAGTTTTTAATTTAATTTCCCAGTGAGGTTTTTAGTTTGTTTTTTATTTGTTTTGCACATCATAGGTAGCATGGTTTTGGACTTCAAACATATTGCAGACTGGGCTTATAGCTCTAAATTCTTCCACAACCTAGGCAAATTTTCCCTACTACCTAGACAAATTTTCTTGTTCTGCTTATGTATGTAGGTTTATTTTCCCCTTACCCTTAGACTTTGCACGTAAAAATGTAGGCCTCATTTATATGTGTTTTTCTTATTAGACCTCATTAGAATTTTTCTATGAGTAGAATTGCTAAGTTGTAGAGAATGCACACGTTCGTCTTTATGATTAGTGCCAAATTGTTTTATAAAATGATTCTACCAATTTGCATTCCCACTAGGAGAGTATAAAAGTTCCCATTGCTTTGCACTCTTGCCAACATTTAACATTTCCAGACATTAATTCTTCTTCATCCAGTGAGTGTGAAATAGCATCCATTGTAATCTAATTTGAATTTTCATGATTACTAATGAGCTTGAGAATATTTTCATATGTTTATTGGCCAGTTTTGTGAAATTTGCCTGGTTATTTTTGTTTTGTTTTGCTTGCTTATTTTATCTGTTTTTCTTTACACATTCATACATAATTATATTGTATTATTTCTCTAATAACTCCAGTATTTGGTGTTCTTGGTAGTCTAAATCTTCTCCCCACCCTTCCTTCCTTCCTGCTAACTTTTACTCATGGGGGCATGTTCCCCTACGTGTTTTGAACATTTGATTTTCAGTTTAACCTCTGAAAATGTGTAGGGACTAAACTTAGGGATGCTTCTCACCAGAGTGAATTTGAATTTTTCTACTACTGAATTAGTAGTTACAATTAATGTACAATATTTTAACTCTTTCCTTGATTTAATTGGAGAATCTCCAGTTTACCTTCCCATCTCACCATGGCTCCAAGACTTACCTTACCTATAGAGCACCCTTTACCATATATACCCTCCCCTACTCACTTGCTTCTTCCTTATTGCTCCCTACTCCTGTTTCAGTTTACAGTTGTGTGTGTGTGTGTTTATTACTCTTGAATCTTTAAACTTTCTTCTCTTAATCTTAGTGACCACACCAGTATTAAACATATATGCCATTGTAATTTATTTCATGTACTGTTATAATTTTATATGTTTATAATTTTATTGGGATATGTCTAAGTCCACCATACTGTTAGAAGGATCAGCCCAATTTCTGTATTATTTGATTCAGAAATAAAAGTTCCAACTCCAATTCTGCTCATTCTTTAAATCAGTTTCTTTCTGGGGTATAAAAATAATTTAGAAGGTTATTTAGAAGTAAGATGCATCAAATATAAAAAGCTAATTATTATTAGTTATATAAACAAAGTTTTAATGAGTCAAATAAAAATGTATTTATTTATATGTCATCATGATAAAAACTTTGAAAGTCACTTCTCTAATCTACTTTCAAAAGCCACTCCTATACATCTTTTTTGATCTTTCAAACTGTAATTTCTTCCTATTCTGAAGTACCAGTACCTTTTGATTATATTATTCACAAAACACTCTACAAAGTCAACTTTTTAATATCTCTTCTTTATTTTATTTATTCAATATTGATTCCATTAATAACATGTATAAATGTTCTTAGTATAATTCAAATCAGAACAAGATGCAAATTGAATACTATTTGCCCACTTTATAGATGAGGAAACTGATGGGCAAAGAGACCTTTGGTAGTTTTTCCATGGTCTCACAGTTAGTCGTTTGTTGATCCAGGATTCTATTCCAGGTCTCTCATATCTGAAAACCTATATTCTTTATCATGCTGCCTTTATGTAGCTTTAAAAGGTGGTTTCTGACTTCATATTTCTGCAAAAGATATGCCCCATGATGAACACAAGTATATTAACTACTCTCATGAATGTATCTTATAAAAAGATAGTAATGAACAATTTCTGATGAGCTACATATGTGTGTAATAGTTTATTTCCTCCATTCAATAAAATATGTGGAATTGAAAGTACATGTTAGTGATAACTTTGAATTGCCTTTGTTTATAATGTACATCATTCTCAAGCCTTGGGTACTTTAGCTAATATTAAAGTATTCTTATAATACCTCTGCCAATTGTTAGGCACATTCAAGTGTATCAGTAGAAGACCATGACTGAGAACCAATACTTTAAAATACATATTTATTGGAATTTTATTTTGCTTTTTTAGTTATAATTTTGTTTATATATTGCCTTGATTTTTAAAAATAATTTTTAAAATTGATAGGATATTTCTGGTTTCTTTGTATTCAAAGACACAAAGAGTAGGGACTGCTGTTTATATGTAAGCAGCATCTGTAGTGGTTAAACAAGTAAATCTGCATTTCCCAAACTTTGTACCTTGGCACGCTGGAGCATGTAATAAACTCCCAGGAGTGCCACAAGATTTTTTAAATATTTGAGAGAAACACAAGGACATCTGTCAGGCACCACATATACTACTATTGTTAAGTTTAGGAAACTAAATACATAATAATGGGACTCTAAGATCTATTTCTTTTGATCCAGGAACACCATGAAGTAAATTACTGGGACACTAAAATGTTGTGAGTGGAAAAAAATTAAGAACCTCCGACACAGAATCTGGAGCCAAACTCTGAGTTTAAATCACAGATTTGCCGGTTGTAAAGATGCCCAGCATAGAGTAACTACTATAAACTGTTAAATAAATTTAGTAAGTAAATCATCATATCTCTAACACCCCCTTAGAAGTTGGCATATAATGGATACTTGATAAATATTTTATGACAATGAATGCATTACTGAGTAACTAAGCCCTCTCACAAGAAGCCATTACTTCATAAGGCAAAAATTACCACTTGTTTTTTATTTCTCAAGTTATACTCACAAATATTTAAGGGATAGAGTCTTTACCGAGTCTGTGTCGAAAAGATTCAAACCTATAGACAGGGACTCAGAGTATCTCACCAGCACATAATGTGATGTGTCAAGAAAAAATAAATAGAAAACACCAAATTCTGGTTAACAGTAACATTCTTGAAATGAAAAGGAGATAGATATCAAAGCTCAGTGATTAAATTAACTTCAAAACAAGACATTTAATCTTTTTTCCTTACATTCATATTTCAGGGATACACTTTCATTCAGAGGTAATCCTTCTCAGAGAATGTCATTAGCTAGGCTGTCAGCACATGGCTAACTAGAAATCACCTTGAATTGATTTGCATCATAGCCTTATTTAATACTGAGGATTTTTAAAATTTGTTTGAATTTTCTTTCAGTGAACTGGCAAAATTCTTTTGGAAGGCTGAGGTACTTAATAAATAATCACAAGTTTTAATAGAGTTATATTTAAAAAATAATAATAATGAGATCCAAGAAAAAACAATCATTTGTTAAATAATTTTTCTAATCCTATGTACATTCTATAAATTGAGAGTTGGATCTAGAGACAAGATGAGATTCAGATTCAATATTTAAGTAAGACTCCTTCAAAAAGGAAGTTTTTTTCTTTTATCAGAAGCCAGACAATGTCTGGTTGTCTGTGTAGTTTTAGCAGCCATTCATGATCAATGCCTAGCTCCATTAATTCATTAGGTGTTATAAAATGGTGATATTATAATTCCTTATTTATTCATTAGCAAGTACCTTTCTAAAGAAAAACGTACCTACTGTTTGGTTGCTACTGATACAGTTCATAAAGGAAGGGTGAAATAAATGCTTTTTTGGTTTTTTTTACCTACTAGTTTTCAATAGAGAGTGTTGATTAATTGGTCTTCTCTAATAATGAACAGTTATTCGCTTTTTGTTTTCAGTGTCCTTATGAGTGAATGAATTTAAATATATACATATGTGTATATATATAAGTTCACTTAATATATACATGTACCTGCTCTGGGAACATTCATTGTTTTAATATAAAATGCATTACCTAAAAGTCATATTTTCAACTCAAATTAAACCAAAGGTTTTATTTCTGTTTCATATGTTTATCTTTCTCCATGCTGAGAGGCATTCAATGACACTGAGAGTAACTGAAGAGCACAAATGATTTGTTTGCCATGTCTCACAATATGCCTTATCTCCCAACGTTATTAGAAAATAATACCAATGTAATTATTTTTAACAAGTTTTTTTTTTTTTTTAAAGATTTTATTTATTTATATGACACAGAGAGAGATCACAAGTAGGCAGACAGGCAGGCAGAGAGAGAGGAGGAAGCAGGCTCCCCGCTGAGCAGGGAGTCCGATGCGGGCCTCGATCCCAGGACCCTGAGATCATGACCTGAGCCGAAGGCAGAGGCTTTAACCCACTGAGCCACCCAGGCGCTACCAATGTAATTATTAATAACAAATTATTTTGTAGTTCTTCTTATTCTCGAGGTTTATCCCAGTAAAATTTACAGAACAATTACTTTGTTTAAAAGGCCCATTGGATAGTACCCTACTGTGGTTATACTTATAATAAATACACATTTATCTTCATTTCTTTCATTTTATTTTTACTATTTATAGATGGCTTTTTGAAAATTAATTTTTGAAATGTATATAAAATTGTTAGATGTTTCCAAAGAAAACGTCACTAAACAAGGCATACTCAAAGAAGTCTGATTTTTATCTTTACCTCATTTTCTATCAATCCCAAGTAGGTTACCTTTCAAAAGCTAGTTTTGATTTACCATTCTATTTTTTTAATATAAGTAGATACATATATATTACTCATACACCATCTTTTCTTAGATAAAAGCTATTATACACTGTGAACTTCTCTGTACATTGATTTTTTTAACCAAAGAACCTAGAAATCAATCCATAATAGTGCAGAGAGATACAACATACTGTTGGGTTTAGCTTTGTTAGGCAATGTGAATATATTTTCTTCTAATAAATGAGTTAAACCATTTCTATTTATTGATATAATCAGTATGGATAGCTTTGGTTCTATTAAACCATGCACATATGTGTGCCTACACACACACACACACGGACACCTTTTATATCAATTCATGTGCCTATTTTCATTTCTCCCTCAATTTGGATTCTACTACTAACAGGTTTTTTTTTCCTCAGCGTAGAATTTGTTTACACTGGAATCTTCTGCAGGTGAGTTTTGAGGTTCATATGTCTAGATATCTCTAGGTACTCTAAACTTTACAGTGTTTTCCTTTGACTTCTAATGTATTAAAACTTTTCCAGCTCAACAGCTACTCTACAGTCAGCACACAGTACTTTCTTGAGGGTACTGTCAGGGATGTCAGGGTCCTTTTCTCAGGTATTTCACAGATCCAATTACTTTCCTTTACTTCCTCCTCTACAGATGGGAAATTACATGGATCTTGTACCTCTAGGTAGTTTGACCCTACTCATTTTTCTCTTTCATTGGCATATGTGTTCACCTACTTTTGTTTCAGATGTAGTTTATAATTTTTAGTTTCTTTTATGTTTTAGTTTCTCTTAGTTTCTTTTAGTTTCTTTTATGTTTTATGTTTTAGTATACTTTTATGTTTATGGGAAATTCAGAGAGATGTGTTACCATATTCCCAGAATATTGCTTATAATTTAATCTTAATGGGGGAAAAATCACATGTTAAAAAGTTAAACAGATTCTTTTTGAAAATAAATGATTATAAAGGGTTTTTTTAAATAAATTTTTTAACTTGTGTGTAGTTGACAAGCAGTGTTACATAGTGATTCACCATCCCTATATGTTATGCTAATCTTACCACAAGTTACCTACCATCTCTCATCATACAACACTATTATGATATCATTGACTGTAAAAAAAAACATCATTTTCTATATTCCCTCTGCTCTGCTTTTTATTCTTGTGACTGATTAATTCCATAACTGGAAGACTGTACCTTCCACTCTCCTTCACCTATTTTGTCTATGCGTCTACCCCTCTCCCCTCTGGCAACCATGAGGTTGTTCTCTGTATTTACAGGTCTGATTCTGCCTCTTGTTTGTGTGTTTCTTAATTTATTTGTTTTCTAGAGTCCACATATGAGTGAAATCATATACTATTGTCTTTCCCTGTCTTATTTCACTACCCTCTGGGTCCATCCATGTTGTCGCAACCCTAAGCTATTTTAAGCCATAATAATATATTTAATTTTCCTATATGAATATACAATTAGAGACTGGTGCCTATTTTTTAAAGATCTTATTTATTATTTATTTTTTTTTTAGAGAGAGAGATCGTGAGTGGTGTGACAAGTAGAGGGAGAGAGAGAGAGAAGCAGTCTCTGTGCAGAGCACAGAGCTTGAGGCAGGACTCAATATCATGACCACAAGATCATGACCTGAGCCAAAACCAAGAGCCAGACACTTAACAGACTCAGTTACCAAAACACTCTGCTAATTTTTTTTTTTAATTTGTAGAATGTTAAATGTAGTGAATGGATGTTAAACCACTGCCTCCTTTGTCAAGCCTAGGTTGGCTTCCCTAGCTATCTTCTGTTACACAAAATCAGAGAAATTTAGGTTTCTTTGATGGTTTTCATCATCCCTTCTTTTGCCTAGGGTACCTGTTTCTGTTGTCATCCTTTTACTCAGCTTTCCTGTTCCCATTGCCTCTGAAGTTTAGAACAAATCTAATTCTAATGATTTTTCTAGCCAATAACTACATTAAAAAGTCTGAAGAGAGCAAAAGAAACAAACATGGGAAAATTACAAAGGTTATTGGACTTTCTAAAATTTATTGCAGTAGTCCCTGTTTATAGTTTCTTACTCTCATAAAATGGTAAAGAAAACTCCATTTGAGTCCATTTAGTCACTAAACAAATATTAATTGAACAGATATGATGTGTAAGACAATGGTGTTTGATTCTAGAATCACAAAATATATAGTCTATTCTAGATGGATGAGGTTTTGACTTTTGATTTTTTTCCCTAACTTTTTGATTTTGCATTCAGATGCAGTCAAAACATGTATTTATCATACAAGTCACCTATGAACTTACCTCTGATTTCCATCTTTGTTGACCTATTTATTTCACTAGGTCATTCTCCTGTCCTCTAGCTGCTCTCTTCAGATATTTTCCCATAAACTTATTTCTTCTAATTTAAATTTAAGGTACTAAAGCTGTCATAATATTGATGGCTTATGGTATTGAATACCTGCATCAATAATAATGAGTCAGAACTAACAGTTACTAGAATTACTAGGATTCTAACTTTGGCCTTCAGCATTGGCTATTTATTGGGAGTTATTCAAAGCAATTACTTATTCATTAATTACAAAAATATTTGGTGACAACAATGTTCCAGATACTAAATTTATGTCCTGAAAATATACTTAAATAAATAGTCCCTGATCACAAAGAACATTCTGGAGACAAAGACATATATATCATACATGCATGTACATATATATATATATATATACATATATATGCATAACAATATAGTAAGAACAACCAAGAAATGCTCCTGCTAGGGATTTTCATGATCTGTAGATAGATAGTTCAAAACAAAAGTTATATATTTTTCAGTTTGTTATGGATTTATAGACTCGACTTTTCGATCTACAAATTAGCAATCATAAGTCCAACCTAAAACTCAAAAGGCACCCATAATCTCCTTCTCTTCCCTTGGTGGCACATTTTGTTCATTTACCTTGACTTCTCTGGCTTTGACTCTATTTCCTTGGGTCACTAGTCTCTAGCAATGTTCACCGTGCTACCGATTACTCCCTTTTCCATCTTTTTTTTCTTTCTGAAAGTATCATTAATGATCACCATTCTTACAAAGGAGAAACAGCTTTCAGATCACCACATTATTGATCGTAACTAAACCATCTGATTCCTCTTTTCATGAAAGCACTTGTAGTATACAAATCCTTTCTCTGTCCCCTCCTTCCCCTCATCTTTCTCTCTCCTAAAATACAACATAATTTTCCAAGTGAAATAATATATAAAAAGTCGTTTCCTGTCTTATGTATTTTAAAGTTTTTATTCTTATATTTTAACTAACTTTTGCTTCCTATTTCACTTCTTCTGTTGCTGATAAAAATATTATTTGAAAATAAACAAATATGAAAGAGATTATATAATTGTGTTCCCTATATTTGATACCAATATGATGTTTGAGATTTTTTGTTACTATTCAATAATGGTTTTGTTTTAATATTTTTATAGTTAAGAACATCCTTAGACATCACACTTAGGAAGTGGATTAGTCATGTATCATTAAAGTATCTCTGTATGTTGATGCTTTATATTTAGAGAAGATACAAAAACTTAGAGTTAAAGTCCTAGGAAGAATTTTACTTTTGAATTCTGTCTGTTATATAACCACAATTTTATTAATTTTATTGATAATTATATTAATCTATTATTTCAGAATCACATACATAAAAAGAGAATATATAGATTTTTATTTTCATCCATCCACTTAAATGACTGGATGAAATAATTTATTCTAGATAACTTTATAAATTATATATATTTAGTATTACTAGTTTTCCTTGTTAGAAAATTTAGACTGATTATGATATATATATACACACACACATAATTAGTATATTTAAAATTATAGATATATATTGTTTAGATTAAGTCTATATTTAAAAAAACAGTTTACAGCTGTAAACTATTGCAACCAGAGATGTTTATATTAAAATAATAAGAAAATATACAGAAAAAATTGTAATTTCCTTTGAATTTGTGTTCAAACATCTGGTAAAGAGGTATCTGGGTGGCTCAGATGATTAAGCATCAGCCTTTGGCTCAGGTCATGATCTCAGGGTCCTGGGATCGAGCCCTGCCTTGGGCTTGCTGCTCAGTGGGGAGTCTGCTTCTCCCTCTCCCTCTACCTCTACCCCCCACTTTAGCTCGTGCTTTCTCTCTCTTTCTCTCTCAAATGAATAAATAAAATCTTAAAAAAAAATACCCAGTAAAGAAAAAGCTCTATTAAGAAATGTTATATAGTAGTTAATTAGAGAAAATTTTCTAACCTGATAAAAATATCATTCTCCTTTGAGAAGTAAGATTTTTTAAATAAAAAGCACACTTAGCATTTACTTTTTTGTTAATTCTGTGTTCCCCCATTACCTGTTAATACTGGTATGTCTTAAACAATGAAAGAAAACAGTCTAATCATTTATTTGAATCTTTGTTTCCAAAGATGACTACAAAAGTTTAGAGTCTCAATTATTTTGGCCTGCATACAGTGGCATAAGATAAATCCAGATTATGCTGTCATTATCTTTTTGTATCCTTACTGGTAATGACATTCTCCATTGTAATTAGAATTCTATAGTTGACTTCCATAGAAGGGATTAGATGTATTTGCTACACCTTTGGTATGCAGCTGACACAGGAGCCACAGAGCAGGGAGTCAGAAATCAACATGGTACTTCTATATACATATGTGACTGATATATTCATTGTGTCGAAACACTCACAATGCACATTCCTGTATGTGGGATGTTCTTATTCCTTAACTAGTAGTTCAAATAGGTACACATACAGAATAAAGTCAACTAATTAAACACTTTCCTAGGTTATCTTAAAACTAAAAATGTGATCATATTTTAAATAACATGGCATGTATTTTAATATCCAAATTTAATGTTGACTACAAACTATATTTCTACAATTTAGTTATTCATTACTTTTCAAAAATTGTCACACATTCCTTTGGCTTAGTTATTCTATAGTTTCTGTGTCCTGCTATCCATATAATTTCAGCCATTCTGTTTCCCTACATTACTTTACCTTGAAGAACCAGCTCCAATTCTATGATCAGGTAGACTTTACTCACTATTTCAACTATGACCTTTATCTTTTCACAGTTCATAGCCCTTTTTTTCTGTTCTTCTGTATCACATAATTAAATACTACCTATGGAAATTTCTTTTATTCTAGTTTGCATACTCTTATTTTTAAGTTAGACACAATCTTATTTCTACCCCAACTTTTCAGGTCCTTTAATGGTATGGCCCTTATCACTTAATGACCTGATATTAAACGTATGCTAAACAAATTAAGGGTGCAAGCAAATATAATAACAAAATAATGGGTTATAATTTTACTATTTTCTTCAACTGAATACAAGAACTTTGGGGGAAAATAAGAGAAAAATTAAAACCACCAATAATCCAATCAACCAAATGTTATTGGTTAGTTTGAGTCCTTTGAGGTGCAGATGCCAAGTTGGGATTGTACATGCAAGAGATTTATTAGAGGGAAGGGAGATGGGAAAAGTGAAAAGAGCTTCCAATGGTATGCTGAGCTAACTCCTATGAAAGAGATAGAGAAAGAAGGATGAGACATAGGAAGAGTCTCAGACAACAAAGCAGCTCTAAAAAAGTTTAGACTAGACTGATGAGAAATCCTGGATTCAGAGATACCTATTGGAGGAGTCATGTGTCTCTCAGGAATAGCCCTAAGTAAGTACCCCTGCCATGTTCAGTAATCAGGTGGGAGCAGGCTGATATGAAGGTATGAAAAGTATGAAAGGCAGTGTGGATCCAGAGGGGCCACAACTGGGGTCACCGATCAGTGATGTTTCCATAGGAGATTAAAACAGCACATTTTTATAAGTGTCACAATTATCAGATGATATTTTAGTGTATTTCCTCCAATCATATTAAGGTATTTATATTTAGGAGACAGTAACAAACTTTTTGTATCCTGCATATTTTCATTTTTTATTGTAACATGAGTATTTCAAATGTGATTTAAATTACTGTATATAAATGATTTAAATTATTGTAACTATTTGTTAATTACATAACATTTCATTATTGCTTTAATTATCTCCTCTTCACCCTATTGGTGAGAGAGAGATTCCCACTCTGGGGTTGTGGAAATGGCTAAACACATAAAACTTGACATTGGGCAGATGAGATCAATAGCAGTTTATCAGCCATATATACTCACAGTCTAAAGGAAGAGGACACCACAGACCATGCGGAACCATATGGGGGTTGCATTTGGGGACAGAGTGAATAATCAGGGATGTGGAAAGCAGGTTTTGTCCTATCAAAGGATGGGGTGTCTCTGGTTCCCACAGAAGGATATAACTGACTTGTTTGAAAACTGAAGGCTGAAAGGGAACTGAAATCTGCTCCTCAAAAATAAGGAAGAACTGTGCCTGATCCCTTTGAGAGGGAGGAATTTTGCCTAGGGGGCCTTATCTACAGAGCAAAGTGCAGAGGGGAACTTGCAGTTAAGGTCATCTGAGACCCTCCCTATGTCACCAGATGTCAAGGCAGCACATGCTATTGAACATTAATGTGCCTCACACCATAAATATTTGGGTCAATATAATTAAAATGTTAGTACCAAAATACAATTAACTTATTTTAATATTGAGTTTTTCATTTGTTTACATCTAGTCTAAAATTTTTAATAATTATTCAATTAACATATTGAGAATAATTCCTTTGTGTAACTTAGATATAAATCCTAAAATAGTTTTTTGGAGTTTGTTTCCTATTAAACAAGAAATAAAATTTTAAATGTTTGATAAACATTGTTTAATTTCTATCCAAAAGACTGAACAAACAACCTGCCACCAGGTTTATGAAGTGCAGTTTTTCTACACCATCATCACTAATGAGTATTATCACTTATTTAGTGATAAAAGTGGTAATTCTAATTGATAGGTAAATTCTGTATTATTGTATACATAAAATTGACTTGTGGGGGAAAAAAACAAATGAGAGCTCCCATTCTATACAATGTATCAATCTAGGGCGCCTGGGCGGCTCAGTGGGTTAAAGCCTCTGCCTTCAGCTCAGGTCATGATCTCAGGGTCCTGGGATCCAGGCCCACATCGGGCTCCCTGCTCAGCAGGGAGCCTGCTTCCTCCTCTCTCTGCCTACTTGTAATCTCTCTCTGTCAAATAAATAAATAAAATCTTAAAAAAAATGTATCAATCTAACTTGCAGTTAGATTTAAAAGTTGGATATTTTTAAAAAGAATATAGAAGAAAACATCAATCAATATGAAGAAATTCAATTTTTAAAAATTGAAGATACATTTAACTACTTAAAAATTGATAGCATCTTTATGTTAAAAAAACAGGTCAGCAAGATGAAGCCCCTTAAAATCTTACCCAGTAGATAAATTGACAAATATAATACAGAGACAAAATAAAAGATAAAACATAAAAGATAAATAGACTTTTGAAAAAACAGATAATAGTTTACTAATATAAGAAATAAAAATTCAACATGTTTGCTTACAAAATTAACAGCATTTATAGCACCATTATATCAGAGTCATGAATGTTATTGAAGAAAACATATTTTTTGGGAAACTCAAAGGACATGATTTATCTTTCAACTGATAATTTTGATTGTTTTTGGCCAAAGATCAAACTTCTAGAACAACAATGACAAAAAATCTTATCTATCATATGCTCTTGCAATGAAGTATGCATTAATCAGAAGACTTAAGAATATATGTGATTATGAAAATATGTAATGTGTCTGAGAAAATTTCATAAACATCCCAATCAAAACCCATACATCACTATACCGTTTAATTATAGAGTCTAATATAATTTTAACTCTAATTTTTGAAACAGTACAGAAAGGAGAAAACACTAAATTCCATTAAATCTGGGACCAACATAATTTTTTCTTTTTGTATGGTTTGAGTGAACACTGATACAGCTTTTAACCTGAAACTTCTCAAATAACTCCAGTGATAGAAAATAACTTTTTAATATAATGCTATGTGATTAGTCGATCAAAGAAAGTATTCTAATAAACATTTATGAACAGAGATTGGTTCCCATATGAAAAAATAATGATGCCACTGAAAAACAATAAATTTAAAACAAAATAAGAAAACTATAAATGCAGTCAGGATTATTGCTAAATTTCTTTTTCAGATTGTTCCATGACTATCATTTTAATTTTTTTAATTAGAGAATTCAAATTCTTACCAAAGACTAAGAGGCAGATTCCATACCTTAGCATTGGAAGAACTTTGTGATCCTTCAGAAGATCAGCCTTAGACATGATTTGACACTATAAAGTCACTATATAGTTCCAGAATCTACTTGAAAATTTCCAGAGATGAGCAGGTCATCACTTTATAATAGATGGGACTCTCTCCCCCATTTGTATCACTAAATCTATCACAGTGATCTTGATTCTGCTTCTGGAGTGAGAGAAATATGTCTCTGATGTTCCATGTCTCTAGATACCCTTAAGTACAAATAAACCTTAAGTCATTTTGGGGATAACAAGAGTGACAAAATGTTCTACGGGGCTTTTCATGTTTTTTGTTTGTTTGTTTGTTTGTTTTGAGGTCCATGGACATTAAGTGACAACACATTCTGAAGAGAGGGTTTTGGACGATGGGTGGGCTTTTTGCCCGTTTCTTACATCTCAGTTATAAAAAGGAAGAGAAAAATCAAAGGAAGCCATTCAGAGTGATTTATTTATAGAGATGCATACTCAGAAACTTTTCTCTACGGTCTTCTATTTGGAGAGAAAAAAAGTTGATTTCTACTCCCCAACCTGCATGCTTAAACTGAATGATGGTTTTCAGAAAGCCCCAGAATTATTGTGGAACCTGAATGGTGGGTAGGAAGAGCTCTCTAAAGAGATTCAGTAGAGCCTACCAGAGATCAGAGGAGAGAAAGCTGTTGCTCTACTCTTACTTGGAATAATGTCAAGGGATCAGCCGGGCCAGAGATACCTGTCAGAGCAGAGTGAACAGAGGGTGTTAGTGGGAGGAGCCATACTTTCAGAGCAGATGGCACAGGCTATACCCATCTTGCAAAAGTTCCACCCAAGCAGTGAATTGATCTCAGTGATTAATCCCTGCTAGTCAAATAAGATCTTGGTCCTTTCCCACTCACCTATTCCCTGGGGCGTGGAGGAACCAGAAGCAGCGTGTTCCAGATAGGAGGCATTAAAGGACCAGATAGAGCAAAAACAAATGAGTAGACTGCTTCTCCTTTCCCCCGCTGCCTTTACCCGATTAAATCTGATCTGCGGAGAAGAAGAGATACATTAAATCAGATTGGGCAAAGAATAAAAATAAAATTAAAAAAGAAAAAGAAAAAAAATCAGATAGGGGATCAAAGCTTTTATTTAATGGGACTTTTTTTTGATCTCTGAAAATTAAACTGTTCCAACACTGTAAATAGGTTATGAAATATGCCTAAGATCATAGCAGGGATAGAGAAGCAGGACCCAATATAAAGGGGATAATGACATTGTGAGTAAAAGAATTAATTCAACTAGTTGATTGGTTGCAGTTGTTTAAGCATCCCTTACAAAACACGGTATCAAGATTTCTACATATCCTTGTAATACTTTTCTGAATTATCCATAATTTCTCCAGTAAAGCATAAACTCAAGACTTGTCTCATTATAGCACTGTCCTCAAAAGGATGTGACACTGTTTTTTTATTCATTCCTAGTCACATGTTCTTCATTTTATCTTACACACTTTTTTTGAATTCTGAGATCTTTGGAGAACTCTCCACCCAACCCTTTATTTTTCTTACCTTGCTTTAAATTTTTCATTGTAAATATTTGCAACTGTATTATCAGAATTACATTGTTAGCATCTTCTATTCATCCCTTTTGAGTTGGCTTTTCAGTCAGCATTTTTGACCATTGGATAATAATAAAATTTTCCTATTTTATTTATTTTTATTATTTTATTTTTATTTATTTATTTTTTACTCAAAAGTCTGATTTGTCTGTCACAATTCCATTCTTTGGGCACCTGGGTGGCTCAGTGGGTTAAGCCTTTGCCTTCGGCTCAGGTCATGATCTCAGGGTCCTGGGATCGAGGCCCACATCGGATTCTCTGCTTGGCGGGGAGCCTGCTTCCCGCCCTCTCTCTGCCTGCCTCTCTGCCTACTTGTGATCTCTCTTTCTCTGTCAAATAAGTAAATAAAATTAAAAAAAAATTCGATTCTTTCTCTGTGTTTACAGGATGGCAGAGCTACTATGACTTAAGGTTTCTGTCAAGATGATATTGCTGGTAAGCATTTTTGCGGAGGTCAGAATTAAGTCCAAAATATCTACTTCTTCTGGGCGCCCGGGTGGCTCGGTTGGTTAAGCAACTGCCTTCGGCTAGGGTCATGATCCTGGGGTTGCGGGATCAAGTCCCGCATTGGGCTCCCAGCTCCGCAGGGAGTCTGCTTCTCCTCTGGCCTTCTACCCTCTCATGCTCTCACTCTTTCTCTCTCTCAAATAAGTAAATAAAATCTTAAGAAATATATTTATTTCTTTTGTAATTTCTAAGTAAGACAATTCTCTGAAAACTAGATTAAGAATTTGATGGATCCTCAGCCATAATAGAATAAAAACTATGAAAAGCATCCAAATAGATTCTGTTTCTGATCAGATCCTATTTTGTAATTTTTATATTATAAGTAGTGTTAAGAAAATGTCTCCGGCATCTTCTGGCTTGTTGGTAGCTTCTGATGTATTTCAGCAAATTTTTTACTTCTGTTTCTCTCTCCATTCATAAGCATTCAAAACTCTTGTTTTCAACTCTCTAACTTACAGATTTGTGCATAGGAATATTCCTTCTTCATTGTCCTTCTTTACTGTATAACAGGAAAGAGTAGTAGCAATAAAATCACAAAATGAGATAAAATATATTGACTATCTTGTTTTAAAAGAAAAAAATAAACTAGGTATACTTTATAATCACTTATTCCTAGTTTAGAAAAAATACACACACACACACACACACACACACACACACACACACACATATATATATATATATATATATTTTTTTTTTTTTTTTTCCCTGAGGTCTCTGGGTGGCTCAGTCAGTTGAACAGCTGACTCTTGATTTTAGCTCAGGACATGATCTCAAGGTTGTGGGGTTGAGGTTTACAAGGGGATCCCAGCTCAGTATAGAGTCTCTTTGAGATTCTCTCTCCTTTTCCCTCTGCCCCTGCTTGCACTTGCTCTCTCTCTAAAATAAATAAATAAATCTTTTAAAAATTAACAAAAAAAATTTCCCACTTGCAACTATAAACACTACCCCAACCTTCATTCTCTGCAGTGTTTGTTTGCCTATGAACCAACTTCCCTACTTTCTCAATCTTTCCACGGAAGCCTTTTACGTTATCTCGCCTTAAATGAAAACAGGAACTTCTAGAGACACACCTTTCTGTATAGCCCTTTCTTTTTTTTTTTTTTTTAAGATTTTATTTATTTATTTGACACAGAGAGAGAGATTACAAGTAGGCAGAGAGGCAGGCAGAGAGACAGGGAGAGGAGGAAGCAAGCTCCCTGCTGAGCAGAGAGCCCGACGTGGGCCTCGATCCCAGGACGCTGAGATCATGACCTGAGCTGAAAACAGAGGCTTTAACCCGCTGAGCCACCCAGGCGCCCTAGCCCTTTCTGTATTTAAAAGATACTTTATGTTGTCCTTTACTCAACAGGCTTCAGTCTTAGTAGTTTTATCCTACACTTTATGAAGAAAATGAAGGCCACCCAGGTGAAGTCTCTAAGATATTCTTTCCCATACAGAAAATGTATCTACATATACACTGATGCTTATTTTTTTCTAAAATATAAGAGGAAGAAATGTCTCTCTTCCTATATAAGGCCAACCCCTCAATTTTTGCCTTAACCCTAACTCTGACTCCTCTAGAATCCTGTTCTAATAATGAACAGCTCTGGTTCCTACATTTTCAACTTGTCCCCTTCTGAGGCATCCTTCTTCATAGCCCGTTAACATTCTCAATGCTTGTTCATTCTAACAACTACCTCTGACTTCTCGTGCCTTCTTTTCTGGTTCCAGCTGATTTTTCTTTTCTTCTTCCTATTGAGAGTTCTTTAAACAGTAGTCTACTCTTGATCTTAACGCTCTTTTTAATCACATGTGTGCCGGATATCTTATGTATGATTCTCCAGATCCAGGCTGACCTGTATGGAATATATCAATGAATTACCTTGTTCTACAGTGTCCAGTTGAGTTTTGCCAGTATGAAACACATATAGAATCTTGACAGGAGGAAAGTGAAATAAAAATGCCCATTTATCTGTGGAGTTGCTGCATTCTGGGACTGGAACACTTACCTCTCTTAGGTGGTCTCTTTACACGGAATTCTTTTTCTCTCAGTTCTTGCAACCTCTCCTACCCCATTAGCCATAGGTTTGGAAGTGATAATGGAGCCCTGCTTTTAGGGCCTAAGCTATCGTATTAGCCTTTGTGGTTTTTCTATATTTATTTTTTTAATTTATTTTTTTTTAGTGAGGAGGGTGAGCAGAGGGAGAGGGAGAAAGAATCTTAAACAGGCTCCACTCCCGGTGTAGAGCCTAATGCAGGGCTTTATCTCACAACCCTGAGATCATGACCTGAGCCAAAATCAAGAGTCAGGCACTTAATGGGCTGACCCACCCAGGCACCCCTCCTCCCCATTATTTTTATAAACCACCCCTTCATAAAATGCTCCTCTAATTATCTTAATTTTAAGGATTCTTTCTGCAGGGATCTTAACTAATAAATTCTATGTTCAGTTCTCACCCAATGTCATCTGCGTTCTACCCATCTGTGTGGTAAAACTGTTCTTTCTAAGTGTTCTAAGTACCACATAATTTCTATTCCCAGTTAGTCTTTTTCAATTCTTATTTTATTAACCTCGTCACTTCATACAGTGATAATCTCCTGATATGCTGTTTTCACAAATTCAGACATACAATAGTTTCCTTGTTTTCCTTTAGCTTCCTGTCTCTTCTTTGACTTTTTTTTTGTATCTACTATCTCCTCTTAGAATATTTTTGCTCCCAGTGGTTCCAGCTCAGTCCATTGTTGTTTGTATTCTGCACCTTCAGATTTGTGGGACTGAACAACAGACAGAGTTTCAGCAACCACATATAGAATGATATATTCCAAATATTTGTTTGTACCCACATCTCTTTCCCAAGATTCAGATTTTAATAGTAAGCCACCTGTTAAGCGTCACCCCTGGCAGTTCTTGTCCAAAGTGTACCCATCAACTCTACCCTTTTGGAAGGGTTTTTACTCTGCATTTTTAAAATTATTATTCTTTGATAGCAAGTTCATCCAACCAGACACTCATGCTAAGAATCCCAAGAGTCGTATCTAATCCTCCATAACCTCTAACATCTAATCAAGACTTATTACTGATTATATCCCCTAAATATCTCTTGAAATTTATGCCCTCCTATCTGTCTCTACCAAAAGTGCTTTTATATGAATCATTGAGATAATAATTTCTTCCATTCAGGGTTATTGTGAGGAGTCAGTGGGTTAATATATATGAAGATTTTATAACAGTGCCTGACAAAAAAAGTTAAGTGTAAAAAAAAATGGTGCTTTAACTTGATGTTAAAATTTAAGTTTCCAGGAAGAAACCAAGCTACGATAGGTATCGAATTATAAAATCAGATCAAGATAGAAAGGATTTACAAAGGAAATAGTCAAAAACCATGTCCATGATACTTGAAACTTAACTCTCACTATGAGACAATAAAAAAGATCAAGAGAGCGATTTGAGAAAAATTTTTCAAAGAGATCTTGTGAAACTCATCCTTCTTCCCAAGAGAAGACAGAATGTAGGTTGCTCTCTTTTTCATCTCAAACACACAGATATTGCACTTTAGGGAGACAACTCAGAAAGTTTGAAATGTTTTACCTACAGTTTTGAGACATTGTTCTCACCCATAAATATAGAAATCACTATATGGGATGACAGACTGGTTTGGGGAAGAAGTTAGGTGAGAGCAGGGTTTCACTTCCCATTTCAGATGCAAAGGATGCATCTGTGTTTCAGAGGGAGCAAATATAAGATCCAGGGACAGAAAAAAGGAGTCAGTTAAGCCCTGTCCAAGAGAAGCTTCTGGGAATATATGTATGGAGCTGTACACCTGCTAAACTCACTGGAAAGGAGTGGCCAAAAGGGAAATAAAATACTTTACCTACATAGCATGAAGAAGTGCAGCCTGAGAATATCCTGGCATTCACAGCGTTGGAAATATTCAAAGACCTTGTGAAAATACCCAAATAGAGAAGGGGTCAGCCAGGTTACCTCTTTTCCCTATCATCCTTCCTTTGAATCTGAATGGGAATTAAATAGCAACTAAACTTCAAGGAAGTGTGGGGCTTAGTGGAGAAAGGAAAACCTGAACATACCTCCTTTTCAACACAAGTTGTAGACTGAGGTAGGAAGAGAAAGTTTTACCTTAAAAGATTGACTTGTGGGCCACCTGGGTGGCTCAGTCAGTTGAGCTCCAACTTCTGACTCAGTTTCCACTTGAGTCCTGATCTCAGTTGTGAGGCCAGGCCCCCTGTCGGCCCTGCATGAGACTGGGTGCTCAGTGGGGCATCTGCTTCTCTCGCTCTCTCTTCCTCTCCCTCACCTTCTGCCCCTCCCCTCTTCCGTGGGTATGCACGCTCTCTCTAAAATAAAGAAATCAATCTTACAAAAAAGAAATACTGACTTGTGATTAATGTGATTAACACTTTTGTTTGAATACTTTTAATTACCAAGTGAATGAACCTATGGTAAACGAGGACTGCATACTGTCTAGGATTGAGCAGAAAAGTCAGAAAAGACTATTCAAGTTTTCTTGCAGTACAAGGCTACACCTATTGTATTCATTTTAAAAGGATAGTGGAACACAAAGTAAAGTCAGGTTTTGGTTATGTAGTAAACTGAGTACCCCAACCATAAAGGTGCATTAGCTCCTATTATCATTTCTATTATTATTATTATTGACAATGATGATGGTGGTTACTTAAGGTTCCTATCCTGGCTTTTGTAAAACTGTAACACCTTCCTAACTTTTTAGTGATTCTACTTTGATTATTTTAAGTTATTTTTCCACAAAATTACTAGAAGAATCCATTTAAAATATGAATCAATTAAGTTCTATATAGTGCTACATAAAACCCTTCAGTGACTCCTTTTCCTATAAACTGTGCCATACAGTACACACCACAAGGCTGTGCCTGCTCATCTCTCGTGTGGTACAGAAGATATTTGAGATGAAATTCTGAATCAAGGCAACAAACAAAAACATGGTGAATGAGGAATAGCAAGTTTCTCATATCTAACTTTAATTTGGCTAGCCTGCAGAAGCAGGACAGTAAACCAAAGAGGTAGTAAGGGTCTATATCATGGCTTCTTTTTTTAAACTGGGATNGGCTTAGTGGAGAAAGGAAAACCTGAACATACCTCCTTTTCAACACAAGTTGTAGACTGAGGTAGGAAGAGAAAGTTTTACCTTAAAAGATTGACTTGTGGGCCACCTGGGTGGCTCAGTCAGTTGAGCTCCAACTTCTGACTCAGTTTCCACTTGAGTCCTGATCTCAGTTGTGAGGCCAGGCCCCCTGTCGGCCCTGCATGAGACTGGGTGCTCAGTGGGGCATCTGCTTCTCTCGCTCTCTCTTCCTCTCCCTCACCTTCTGCCCCTCCCCTCTTCCGTGGGTATGCACGCTCTCTCTAAAATAAAGAAATCAATCTTACAAAAAAGAAATACTGACTTGTGATTAATGTGATTAACACTTTTGTTTGAATACTTTTAATTACCAAGTGAATGAACCTATGGTAAACGAGGACTGCATACTGTCTAGGATTGAGCAGAAAAGTCAGAAAAGACTATTCAAGTTTTCTTGCAGTACAAGGCTACACCTATTGTATTCATTTTAAAAGGATAGTGGAACACAAAGTAAAGTCAGGTTTTGGTTATGTAGTAAACTGAGTACCCCAACCATAAAGGTGCATTAGCTCCTATTATCATTTCTATTATTATTATTATTGACAATGATGATGGTGGTTACTTAAGGTTCCTATCCTGGCTTTTGTAAAACTGTAACACCTTCCTAACTTTTTAGTGATTCTACTTTGATTATTTTAAGTTATTTTTCCACAAATTTACTAGAAGAATCCATTTAAAATATGAATCAATTAAGTTCTATATAGTGCTACATAAAACCCTTCAGTGACTCCTTTTCCTATAAACTGTGCCATACAGTACACACCACAAGGCTGTGCCTGCTCATCTCTCGTGTGGTACAGAAGATATTTGAGATGAAATTCTGAATCAAGGCAACAAACAAAAACATGGTGAATGAGGAATAGCAAGTTTCTCATATCTAACTTTAATTTGGCTAGCCTGCAGAAGCAGGACAGTAAACCAAAGAGGTAGTAAGGGTCTATATCATGGCTTCTTTTTTTAAACTGGGATTTATGTGAAAACCAAATTCTGTGTGTGTGTGTGTGTGTGTGTGTGTGTGTGTGTGTGTGTGAAATACAGTCTTTTCCCTCAAGAAATGAGACTGAGAAAACGTGTACCTGAGTGTGGTGGTAGGTTTATGAGTGTGATGTTTGTGTGAGTTTTTGTGTTGGGGGGAATGTTTTGGGAAACATGTAGAAACTAGAGCTCAAATATATCTTACTGAAAAGTTAACCTCCATCTTATTCTCTAATATAGACAGCAACAGTCATGATTTCTTCTTATAATATCTCTTTTTTAAAGCTCTGTCCTGACCCAAACCAATGTGTTTTAATAAAAATCAGCTTCAATAAAGTCAATGATACACTGTTTGTTACACTATAGAAAATTAACTTCAGTTTTATACATATGCAATCAAATGGAAAATGGGCTACCCAAAAAAGTTGAAAGATAAATAAGGTTTTATTATTCTAGAATTAGAGCAAAGAATGTTAGAAGGTAAAGCACTCTATATCACATTTAATAATATGAATGGAAAATCACAAATAGTATTTGTTAAGACTACAAAAATCACTTCAATGACAATGTCAGTATTGTCTAAGTGACACTTTTATAGAAAAGAATAAGCCTGATAGATATTATTTAATAAAATGGTTTAGTGTATAAGATATTTTTGTAGAATTTACACAATTTTCATCAATAAAGTCATAATGTGTCAGTACATATGTTGGGTAAACATGTTTTTAGAAATATATCCAGGACTAGTAAGCTTGAAAGTAAATAAACCTAAGTTCTAGCACCACTTTAAATTATGTCCTTGTATACTAAATTCCAGTTCATCTGTGGTGATAAATAGACACCACAGGATATGTGAACTCTAAAAACGTAATGTATATGATTCATGTGATAGGAGCCCAATAGTATTTTTATGGAATAATTCTCCTTTGATTGTTGCCATTATGGAGAACAAATAACAAAGATGGTAACTTACTGATGAGTTTAAATTCTCTCTGAAAACTGTCAGAAACGTTCAGTAATATTCCTCAATTTTAAGTTTGTATTTGAGTGTACATTTTGTTTCTTCGTGTTTATGAGATAAATATTGTCAGTAAATAACCTATCTTTGCCTCATCAAAGTCATTCATTTTCCAGATAAGAATACTGAGCTAAGGGGCTGGGTGGTTCAGTCGGTAATCATCTGCCTTTGGCTCAGGTCATGATCCTGGGGTCCTGGGAACGGAGTCCCTCATCAGGTTCCTTGCTCAGTGGGGGTGCCTCCTTCTCCTTTGCCTCCCTCTCCTGCACTCTCTATCTATCTCTCTCCAACAAAATAAATAAAATCTTTTTTTTTAAGGAGTACTGAGCTAACAAATAGGAACATATCGTCCAATCAGATTGACATGAATTAGATCTCTTACTCAATACCACAGTTTATTAAGCAATGTTAAGTATATAGGCAATCAAGAAGCTCATATGAAGTAGACTATGTTCTAGACTATCAAGGCTGTGTTTCAAGTTCCTCTTCCCATGTTGGACTTGCCACTCTGGCCCATAAAGTGGGGTCCTTAAAGGACATTTTGGGCTACCTAACACAGTGGGGAGAACTTAAATTATAAAACTTATCCATTTCATAACCTTAGGGTTTCATAACTTGGGTGGCATTCCCCTGGAGAACAAAAGATGCTGAGTTTTGTTAGTAAAGATAATAATTTTCAGCCAAGTCATCATTCTCAGAGCATTTCAGAAGCCAGGTCCCTTCCTTCTAGCTATCTAATCAGTCTATTTACCCAAAGATTCAGATGACAAGATTACACTGGTTCCCCTGTTTCTTTTCTTTTTTCTGGGGATATCCTCAATAAAGGGAGAAAATACATCATAAGTCAGCTGCTCTAAATCCTCTTTCTCTAGGTAATATATTTTATAAAAGTCTTCATATAAATGTATAACTCTTGTTTAAAGGAATTTATATTTTTAGAGGATTTTTTTAAAGTGTTTTACTTAGTGGTATATTTTGTTTTGAAGGAAAACTTAAGATCACTGGACAAGGTTAGTAATTTACCCATGTAAAAAAAGCATGTCTGAAAACATGCTTTTAAACATAGCTAAGTGAAAGCTAGGTATTACATAGGTGATGAATCTTCCCTTAGCCCAAGTTATTTGACAACCACGTTGTTGATAAGGAGGGATCCAAGAGAAATGGTAAGCGAGAACAAGAATTGAGCTGGTTACATGAATATTTAGACCAAAAAGAGAAAAGAAATTTTAAAAAAGGGAAAATAGTTTTGAAGAGAGAGCTACACAGGAAGAATAGAAGATTCTCTCAAAAATAATTATCATCTTACAAAACTAGCAGTTGTTTTCTCACAGAAAAAATTTTATAGGAATTGACACATCTTTTTGAAGTAAAATAAGAATTTTAGAAGATCCAAGTTTTCATATTCTCATATTTTTTATTTCCTATTGTATTGATTGATACATTTTTATTAAGAATGGGCAATAAATCTAATAACAATTTTATAAGCACTTTATTAACTCCACAATTTATTTTTAAAATATTCTGAATTTTTTGCCCTTAAAAAAAGTAACACACAGCTGCCACATACACCACCTAATTTTAGTTACTGGTATTTTTTTTTAATTTTATTTATTTATTTGACACACAGAGAGATCAGATCACAAGTAGGCAGAGAGGCAGGCAGAGAGAGAGAGGAGGAAGCAGGCTCCCGGGCGAGCAGGGAGCCCGATGCAGGCCTCGATCCCAGGACCCTGAGATCATGACCTGAGCCGAAGGCAGAGGCTTTAACCCACTGAGGCACCCAGGCGCCCTAGTTACTGGTATTTATGCAAAACTCTGCATAGGGTGCTAATTGATAATGGAAAATTTATAGTCCATCTTGATATAACTGACATCACTTATTTGAATAGAATAATTATAGAAACACACTCTACTAATTTTGATTGCATTTCTTAATTTTTACTCACTTGTGAAAAAATAATTTAAAGTCAAAATAATGCTGCTGAGATTGCTCACAAAGAAGCCTATCAATTTAAAAGTGTATAGTTAAAAACTCTTAAGTATATCAGCCCCCATATTGTTTATGTACAAAAGGAATTTCATAAACAAAATCTAAATTAACATATTTCTATATTGTCCTGAGGATTTTAACTCTTGTCTTCTACTGAGAAATCTGTCTGCTACACATCATACTAGTTAATGTGGCAACATTTCTGCTGTACATATGCAAATACTGCAAGTTGTGCTAGACACATGGATATCAGTACATCAGGAGTGGGGTTGGTCATTGCTCTCCACTATCATTTTTTTTAAGATTTATTTATTTATTTTAGAGTGAGAGAGAGTGCATGTGTGTGAGTGCTCACACACACACACAAGGGAGATGAGGGCCAGCAGACAGAGGGAGAGGGAGAGAATCTCAAGCAGTCTCCTGGCTGAGTTCAGACACTGACTGGACTTGGGGTTCAATCTCAGGACCCTGATATCATGACCAGAGTTGAAATCAAGAGTCCCACACTTAACAACTGAGCTGTCAAGGCAGTCCCATGATTATCATTTTTTTATTTTTGAAAGTAAATTATTAGTTTAATTTCATTTATAATTACTAATAAAAAATATTTTGAGTATAGATATGTTTAGTGGCCTATGCATGTTTCAACAGCATTTTAACTAAAAAACAAAAAAACAAAAGAAATCTAGATCTTAAGAAAAATGTGTATTGTGGTTCAAACCACAACCATACCCTATTACTGACCCATAATGTCATACTTTTACTAATGTAGTAGATATGTATTAAACTTTTCTCTTCCAATTTTTTTTTTGTGTGGAAAAAGACCTTTAATTGTTATAAAACAACTATGTCCTACTCTACACTCGCCTCTGTGGCCCCTAACTTAGGAATGGGCTATGAAGTTGGACACAAGGAGCCTTCGCTTTGCTTTGCTTATGGATCATCTCCTAGTTCAAAGAATTTGAGAAGCACTACTGTAGATAATACTTTTTTTAAAAGATTGCCTTCTTATTCCTAAATATCAAGACATGCCATGGTAAAGCCAGCTCATTTTTACACTGGATTCACCGCTTGTCATCTGAATGTTTTACTATGCATTCCTTTAGAAGACAAAATGGCTTCCTTTCAAGGAAGTGAATTAGGTAGCAAGGGAAAATCAAACTCACACCCGATGTTGCCCAGACTAACTTGCTGGGTGTTTAAGAATCCACCACCTAAATGCAGGAAAATGATAATGAGGATTTAAGTGTGTTTAGGGAAAGAAGGAACTGCTAAAGAAGGAGTGTTCTGGAGAAAAGAGTATTCTACATAGGAATGTTTCATGAAGAAAGAATGTTATATGGCTCTTTATCTGGGTGATGTGTTTGGTGGGTAAAACAAAGAAGAAAAAAATATGTGTTGAATAAAAATGGCTATGAAGTATAATTGAATTCTATAGAATTTGAAAGTGTCATATAAAAAGAAAATACTTAGTAATCCAACTTTGCTTTTTCTGTAATAGTATGCTGAAGTTTTAAAAAGCCAATTTTGTTTATTAAGTAGTATGTTCTCCCTTAATAATAATTAGCAATATTTGGCAGCTTTTATGTATTTGTTATATTTGAGTGACTTAATTATAATTAAAATAAATTTATAATTAAAAATCAAGTAACTGAACAATAAAATTTATTTTTACAGCACAATAAATCCCTAGGTTCTGTTAAAGAAAAACTATTTCCTAATTTTAAAATATCTCAGTTTTTTTTAATTGTTCTGAAGTCTGATGCTGATAGTTAACAATACTCTATTGTATATTTGCAAGTTACTAAGAAAGTAGATCTTAAAAGTTATCAAAAGTGGGGCATCTGGGTGGCTCACTTGGTTAAACATTTGCCTTCAGCTCAGGTCATGATTCCAAGGTCCTGGGATCAGCCCCACATCAGGCTCCCTGCTCAGTGGGGAACCTCCTTCTCCCTCTTCCTCTGCCTGCTGATTGCCCTGCTTGTGTGCTCTCTCTCTCTCTCTATCTAATAAATAAATAAATAAAATTTATAATTTTGTTATTATATTAGTCACCATGCAGTACATCATTAGTTTTTGATGTACTGTTCCATGATTCATTGTTTGCATATAACACCCAGTGCTCCATGCAGTACGTGCCCTCCTTAATACCCATCACTGGACTCACCCATTCCCCAACCCCCTCCCCTCTAAAACCCTCAGTTTGATTCCCAGAGTCCATAGTCTCTCATGGTTCATCTCCCCCTCTGATTCCTCCCCAATTTCATTTTTCACTTCCTTCTCCTGATGTCCTCCATGCTATTCCTTATGTTCCACAAATAAGTGAAACCATATGATAATTGTCTTTCTGTTTGACTTATTTCACTTAGCATAATCTCCTCCATTTCCATTGACAAGACGAGAAACAACAAATGTTGGAGAGGTTGTGGAGCAAGGGGAACCTTCTTACACTGTTGGTGGGATTGCAAGTTGGTACAGCCAATTTGGAAAACAGTGTGCAGTTTCCTCAGAAAGTTAAAAATATAGCTACCCTATGACCCAGCAATTGCACTACTGGGTATTTATCCAAAGATAAAGATGTAGTGAAAAGAAGGGCCATATGCACCTGAATGCTCATAAGCATCAATGTCTACACAGCAAAACTGTGGAAGGAGCTGAAATGCCCTTCAACAGACAAATGGATAAAGAAGATGTGGTCCATATACAAAATGGAATATTATTCAGCCATCAGAAAGGATGAATACCCAACATTGGCATCAACATAAATAAATCAAATCTTTAAAAAAAAGTTATAACAAGAGAAAAGTTATTAAAGTTATTACAAGAAAAAATGTGTAATTGTGTGAGGTGATGGATGTTAAGTAAACTTAATATGGTAATCATTTCACAGTAAAAACATATATCAAATCATTATATAAACCTGATATAGTTATATGTCAATTATGTTATTCAGGGTTCTCCAGAGAAACAGAATCAAAAAGATAAATAAAGATTGATAAATAAATATATAAATGTAGATATTATAAGAACAAAAGAAATAAGTATGAAACTTGAGGATCCTTCTACATTGACAGAAAAAAAAAAATAGAGAGAGAGAGAATAAGGAATTGGATCACATGATTATGGAAACTGTGAAGTCCCATTATCTGGATACCCAGGAGGGCTGATGGTGTAAGTCTCATTCTGAAGGCTGGCAGGCTCAAGACCCGGAAAGCGTTGATTTTTCATTTTGAGTCTGTAGGAGGAAAAAACTGATGTCCCAACTCAAATAATCAGGTGGGAGGAGTTCCCTCTTACTCAGTCTTTTTTTCTATTCAGTTCTTCAGCTGCTTGGATGAGGCCCACTCATATTGGGTAAAGCAGCTACTAAGACTCTCAATTCAAATATTAATCTCATCCAGAAACAACCTCACAGACACACCAAAATAATGTCTGAACAATTGTGTGGGTATCCATGACCCAATCAATTTGACAAATAAAAGTAACACAGTGAATTTCAGTTAATTGAGCTACTCATTCAATAAATATTTGAGGCCCTACACTAAGTATGATGGCAGATACAAATACTATGAGCTAGGCTTAAATCTATCCGGAAACATAATACATCAATAATATATGGATGGAAATATTATAAATGTAATATAATGTCATGTTTTATTACACATGTAATCAAGAGGTATAAATGTTATCAAGAGGTATAAATACTATACCAAGGCAGATTGTTTTTAAACACAGTCTACATGACAATGCCATTATTCCAAGCTTGTAGCTTAGGGAGGCAGGAGTGGCATCACTTCAACTCACAGAAGAAGAGGTGCTCTAGGTCTTGAATTATAGATTCAACTTGAATACGTGAATATGAAACATAAATAGAATGTCATTCTTCAAGGAGAATGTGACATAGATGATTCCCATAGAGGGCGCCTGGGTGGCTCAGTGGGTTAAAGCCTCTGCCTTGGGCTCAGGTCATGGTCTCAGGGTCCTGGGATTGAGGCCTGCATCGGGCTCTCTGCTCAGCAGGGAGCCTGCTTCCTCCTCTCTCTCTCTGCCTGCCTCTCAGCTTACTTGTGATCTCTCTCTCTGTGAAATAAATAAAATCTTTAAAAAAAAAAAAGATGATTCCCATAGAAAAATTTCCTTATTTGAATTTCATTTAATATGACTTGGACTTGAGTTGCACAAAGAAAAACCCTGAGAGGTAGGTCACAAAAATAATATGTGAGACAACTATTAGAGGATTATGTATGCCAGATAATAGCATTTGAAAAACTTTTGATAAATAATATGTAGCCGTTGAATATTTTTGGGTGGGTTAACATTGACAATGAGCTAGTATTGGGGTGATAATAATCCCAAGTAGTTAGAGACAATGAAAATATAAAGAAATGGAGAGTGGATAAAACTCTCGAAAATATAGTAAGCAGATATTGGGAGAGCGGAGCATGACTTTGAGCTTTTTAGACTGAGTAAAGCATTAGAAATGATTGTAGCATTAGAAGAAAAGGGAAAACTGGAAGGAGTGCTGATTGTGAAATGGAGATGAATTAAAGTTTAGATATATTAAACCTGAGGTGAAGAAAGTCATTTGACTTGAGAGGTTCATTAGGCAACTGACAAGTGGAACTGTGACTCAGGAAAGAGTTCCAGGTTGAATGTGTATTTAATGAACAAATACAATGTAGTGGTAGTTAAAATACACTTTTTAAAGTAAGTGAATTTTATAGGAATGAAAGAAATGAGTATGGAGCTTGGATAAGATAAGGAGAGCCCCTGCAATAGAAAAAAGCAATGAGTAATAGAAGGAAACCTACTCTATTCAATATCATGCAAAAATGAATAGAAAAATTTTAAAATATGATCAAAGAAGATGAAAAATTGAAAAGGATATATTCCACAACTAGGTTTTATTAATAACAATGGTGTTGAATTTCTGATAGTGCTAATCCTAGTTAGATATTGGAGGGAAAGCAGTAAAGATAGCCTGTTTAAAAAAAATTGACAAAGGACAGAATAGTACTCTGAGAGTAAAGCAAAGTTCTGTCGTCAGTTTTTTTCAGGAAAATAAATTATTTGTATTCTTTATACAGTTAAGTGTAGTTTTTAAAAATAAAAAAAAATGCCCACAATTTAGAGATAGGAAATTCACTTACTTGAGAGAGATACAATAATTCATGAAGTGCTTGATAACTTAGCAAAACTAATATAGTCAGCAAAATTGTGATATTAAAATATATTTGGATCAACCTGTATATTAAGAATCATAGGGCAAGCACATACCAGTATAAAAGAGAGCAAATGAGGTCACTTAAACTCTGGTGTTGGGATGATAGTTGTATTTTGTAGCCATCAAGTAATAACGCCTTTGATTTAGAGTGACATTGAGCCATAACATCAGGTAGTGAAAATTTAAGATGCTGGTTCAATTTCCCATCAGATAGCCCAGCCATTTATAAGTGAAAGCTCCCATATATCAGTGATAAATGTAAAAACAAAAAGTTTTGGTGGCTGTAAAAAATGGTCTCAGGAATACTGGCTTTGATAGGCATAATATCTAGATTGTAAAATGGTAAGCTGTCATTTGTCCTATGATGATGTCATTGATGGCTGAAATCAATTGTTGCTTATTAGTTTGTATTTAGAGTTTTATTTTGTTTTCTGAAATAAGGGAATAGCTCTAAGCCTCTAATACTCATTCTAGGTGGTCATTAAATTCCCTTTCACTTTATCCACTTTATTCTTGTCCCTCCCTCATACACAAGGACTTTTTCTCTCTTTTTCATTTTGCTAAGTATGTATCCTATTGTAAATTATTGTATGAATTATTATAATTCTTCTACTAAAATTTACAAAGGATATGTGTTTATTTTAAACAGGATAAATTAACACTGGTCTATATCTGCAACAGTATTCATGTAGAACCATGTAACTATCGTAAGCTAAATAACGTTATTTCTTATTACTGTTCTTAGTGGTTTGGTTCCATGTGAAATAAAGTTCTTTTACCTTAGGAAGATATATTGGAATATAAAATAAAATATGTTGTATAGTTTTTCATAGAGATAAACTATGTTTTAGTATTTTTAATGGACATTATATGATTCTGAGATGAGTGGAACTTGAAAAAATAGGTTTTTTTATTGTTTATTATTAATTGGGATTGCTGTTTCTCTAACACATGAAATTCTTCACTTAACAAAAGATGATGTATAAGTTGACAGCAGTAGTCCTTACAAGAAGTGTCAGTTTATAAAACTATCAATCATTTCAAAAAAGCAAGTATACATGGGGATTACAGCATGAAAAAAACCGATGCCTTAATGTTTTTCTGAAACTGTTGTAAAAGTAGGAGGTTTGATGGTGCATGAAGCATAATGAAAGGTTAAGAAATTTTAGACTTGAATGGAGTATCTGAAGAGATAAGTGATAAGACATTTTTCAGACTGTAGAAATATAGATAAGTACCAGAATGGCATGACAGCTGTGAAGTGAGGTTAAGGTAACTGTTTAGGGTGCCAGTAGACATATAATATAGGGATGAATAGAAACTATTCAACAGACAAGGAAGTCATAGAATGGGATAAAATAAACACATTATATCTGGCTACTAAACTTCTAAAGGCAAACCGAATGAAAATAGTATGGATGATTCTATCATTTCCTTTCTTTCTTTCTTTCTTTCTTTTTTTTATTTTCCAGTTGCCAGTTGCCCCAGTATTGTGGTGATTGTTGAAAAGGAAAAGCTATGTAGTTAGACTGCATAAAAAAATTAAATTATGATCAGTGTGAAAAAAGAACCCTGTAACATAGGCTTCATTGATTATCATTTTTTGAATCATTCAGTTCTGAATTAATGATAAATTTCAACTTTATATTTAATCAAATGGTTGCAGAATAGTTGCAAATTTTCCTAAGCAAGAATTCATTTCTTGTTTGTAAGCAAAGCACCTAATAGCTTCACTTTTAGAAAAAGTTTAGAAAAAATTTGGATTGTGTTTGAAAGAATGAAGAGTTTTAAAAAATACTACCAATATTACACAAAATTTTAGAAAACCGAGGGGAGATAAATTTCCAACTTGTTTTATGAAGAATGCAAAAACTTGATGTGAACTTGACAAGGACATGACAAAAAAACTAGAATATCAGACTATCGCTCACATGAACATAAGTTAAATTCTTCTTAGCTAATATTAGCAAATTGAGGTTAGTCACATAAAAATGCCAAGATATCATGACCAAATGAAGTTTATTCCAAGCTTGCAATGTTTATTTTATAAAAGAAAGTCAATTTATTTCACCATGTAAAAAGAATTAAAAAAAAAACATAAGATCATCTCAACATATGGAGAAGTAGTTGACAAAATTCAACAATGATTCATGATTTAAGAAAAAAACACAGCATTCTAGAAATAAAAAAAAATTTCATTCATCTGGTAAAAAGCACTTACAAAATACCTGTAGTTACCATCATATCTAATGTAAAACGTTAAACCCTTTCTCTTGTGATCAGGAAAAAAGGAATGATGTTTGCTTTACTTCTATTCAACATTTACTGGAGGTCTTGACCATGGAAATAAGGCAACAAAATAGAAATAAAGGCATAAAGTTCAGAAGAGAAGTGTATTGATTTGTAGAAAATATGATTATGTTACCTAGAAAACTTATTGGAAGGGATACACAGTTTAGTGAATTAAGCAAGGTCAAAGAATACAAGGTCAGTGTACAAAATTAATTGCATTTCTATGTGCTAGCAATGGAAAATTATAAAATTAAATTTAGGGCACCTGGGTGGCTCAGTGGGTTAAAGCCTCTGCTTTCAGCTCAGGTCATGATCTCAGGGTCCTGGGATCGAGGCCCACATCGGGCTCCCTGCTCAGCGGGGAGCCTGCTTCCTCCTGCCCCTCTGCTTCTCTGCCTACTTGTGATCTCTCTCTCTCTGTGTCAAATAAAGAAATAAAATCTTTAAAAAAATTAAATTTAAAAGGATACCAGTTATAATATCAAAAAACAAAAAATATGGAAACCTTTCTATAGTGAAAGCCATCAAGCATTGCTTTTAAAAATTAAAGACCTAAAAAAAAGTAAGGATAGACAATTTTTTGGAGTAGAATATGTAATTGTTATGATATCTATTCTTACAATTGTATTTAATATAATCACAATTGAAACTAACCCAAATATTCATCTTCAGAAGAATTATGGTATATCCATTCATTGGAATATTAGTAAATAATAAAAGTAATGAACTACATGGTTCCATTGATATAAAATTCTGTAACAGATAAAACTAAAACTATAGTAACAAAAGCAGATTGGTGGTTACTTGGAGTAGAGCAGGAGGTTGATGCATGAGGAATAAAAGTAGGAAGATAAAAATGAGTTCCTTAAATGGTAACATTGAACAGTACACTTAAAATAGTTGCCTCTCATTGTGAGTTATACCTCAATGAAATTGATCTTTAAGGGGCAAATATTACTATAGAGTGACAGAAATAAGAAAGATGCTTCTGAAAAGGCAGGAATTGACTGAAAAGGGGCACAAGGGAACTCAATGGGGCGAAATAAATGTTTTTTATATTTTTTCAGATTGGTATTCACACAGGTGTCTTCAACAGACAAAATTTATCAGACCGAGTACTTAATATCCTTTCATCTCATTTCATTTAAATTATTTCTCAGTAGAAGCCTAATCTGAACAGAACAATTTCAGATCTCTTATTTTTATTTTATTTTATTTTTTTTGTATTAACTCTCAGAGACAGAACTGAAGATCATGACATGAAAAGTTTTCTAGGTCATCAATATATATATATCTTAAAGTGCATTGAATTTTACATACATACTGTAATTCCTTAAATTCTAATTCTCTCCTATCTTTTATCTCTTCATCAATAAATCATGTACTTTCTTGTTTTTATATAGTATATAAATTTAAAAAGTTATTTTCCCTTTGTATATGTCCATTTCTCAACAGTTTTTTTTAAGATTTATTTATTTATTTGAGAGAGAGAGAGCACAAGAGGGGGAATCTCAAGCAGACTCCCCACTGAGTGTGGAGCTGACCTGGGGCTCTATCCCATGATCATGAGATCATGACCTAAGCTGAAATCAAGAGTCAGGCACTTAACTGACTGAGGCACCCAGGAACACCGCTCAACAGTTTCTTAAAATGTATATATTGCTTGTTGATATTTGTAAGAATTAGGAAGCTGAGACTTAATATCTTACATTCACATTAAAAGTGAAAAAAATCCCTTATACCCTCAATGAGCCTATTAAATTAAATTAAATTAAATTATTAATTAAAAATAACCATATAACATTACTTTATATAAAAAATATAATGGAACAATGTAGCATAATATAATAAGTTGTCATTTTGTCAGGTGATAGGAAACAAAATGGAAAATAATATAATACAATTACCTCTTGAAGAGTTCATTCTAGTCTGATCTCCATACAAATATTTTAATAAATGGTTTTGAAGATGACAGTCCAGCTGCATGTCTTCCCCTAATTCAGTTCTCTCTCCTGCTTAATTATCTGTTTTTGTGAAATAATTCTCAAAATTTTAAAGAGCATAGCATATTAACGACACTGTCACATATATCAATGACTCATTTTTCCAGAATAGATAGTTTAAGAGCAAGTGAGTGGTTAATTCAGTGAGTTTTATGAGGAGTTTTTCCCCTAGGAATCCTTACCACAAGGTTACTCTAGTAAATTATTTAGTAAAGCACTGAAAGATCAAGGAAATTGTTGTGACCTCATCTCAAAACATTTCAAGCTCTAAAGTTTATAGGAAGGCTAACAGGAAAATTACATCAGCCTCAAAAAACACAGTATACCAGCTGACATTTGTATGTGTGAGTACCAGTGTATGTAATTGCTTGAGTCAAAAGTAATGACAATCCACTGTATTAACTATATGCATGTGATATTTTTGTTAGTCCAATATTATAAAGTTAGCTGTTTGTAAACCCTATAAAGCTGTGCCCTATGCTTTCCAATTACATAATGTGACTGCCATTTACTATTGCCAAATAAATATAGAAAGCTAATTAAGTAGAGGCAAATGTAACAACTTCTAATCAAGATTACTAACTAAAATTTTAGTTGAAATCAGAAGAATTCTTGAGTAAATTATGAATGTAGGTAAAAGGAAAATTTTCTAAAATAAATTTATGAGGGTGCTTGGATGGCTCAGTCAGTTAAGCGTCTGCTTTTGGCTCAGGTCATAATCCCAGGAGCGTGGGATTGAGCCTCACTTTGGGGCTCGGTGGGGAGCCTGTTTCTCCCTCTGCTCCTCCCCTTGCTCATGCTCTCTCTCTCTCTCTCTCTCAAATAAATAAATAAAATCTTTAAAAACTGAGGCAGGAATCTATCAAAATCCTAGAGGAGAGGATGGGCAGTAACCTCTTCGACATATCTCCACAGACAAAGGAAACAAAAGCGAAAATGAACTTTTGGGACTTCATCAAGATAAAAACTTCTACAAAGCAAAGGAAACAGTCAACAAAACAAAGAGGCAAACCACAGAATGGGAGAAGATATTTGCAAATGACACTACAAAGTGCTGATATCCAAGATCCATAAAGAACTCCTCAAACTCAACACCCAAAAAACAGATAATCATGTCAAAAAATGGGCAGAAGACATGAACAGACACTTCTCCTAAGAAGACATACAAATGGTTAATNGTACAGCAAAATGTTCATCATCACTAGCCATCAGGGAAATTCAAATCAAAACCACATTGAGATACCACCTTACACCAGTTAGAATAGCCAAAATCAACAGGACAGGAAACAACAAGTGTTGGAGAGGATGTGGAGAAAGGGGAACCCTCTTACACTGTTGGTAAGAATGCAAGTTGATAGAGCCACTTTGGAAAACAATGTGGAGATTCCTCAAAAGATTAAAAATAGAGCTACCCCATGACCCTGAAATTGCACTACTGGCTATCTACCCCAAAGATACAGATGTAGCGAAAAGAAGGGCCATATGTACCCCAATGTTCATAGCAGCAATGTCCACAATCACCAAACTGTGGAAAGGGCTGAGATGCCCTTCAACAGACAAATGGATAAAGAAGATATGGTCTATATATACAATGGAATATTACTCAGCTATCAGAAAGGATGAATACCCAACATTTTTTTTAAGATTTTATTTATTTATTTGAGAGAGAGAGAGAGAGTGACAGAGTGACAGACAGCATGAGAGGGGGGAGAAGGTCAGAGGGAGAAGCAGACTCCCCATGGAGCCGGGAGCCCAATGTGGGACTTGATCCTGGAACTCCAGGATCATGATCTTAGCTGAAGGCAGCTGCCCAACCAACTGAGCCACCCAGGTGCCCTGATGAATATCCAACTTTTGTGTCAACATGGACAGTACTGGAGATTATGCTGAGTGAAATAAGTCAAGCAGAGAAAGTCAATTATCATATGGTTTCACTTACTTGTGGAGCATAAGGAATAACATGGAGGACATTGGGAGAAGGAAAGGAAAAGTGAATTGGTGTAAATAGGAGGGGGAGACAAACCACAAGAANTTTCACTTACTTGTGGAGCATAAGGAATAACATGGAGGACATTAGGAGAAGGAAAGGAAAAGCGAATTGGTGTAAATAGGAGGGGGAGACAAACCACAAGAGACTGTGGACTCTGAGAAACAGAGTTTTGGAGGGGAAGGGAGTGGGGAGATGGGTGAACCTGGTGGTGGGTATTAAGGAGGGCATATAGTGCACGGAGCACTGGGTGTGATGCATAAACAATGACTCTTGGAACACTGAAAAAAATAAAATTAAATTTAAAAAAAGAAATAAAATATTAAATTTGTGGATCTAAACCTAGAGAGTCAATGAATTTAGTCATTGAAGAACCACAAAATCATCTCATTGACACAGGCTATGAATATATGTCATTGGTAACCCTATGGAAATAAAGGAAAGATAAATGGTATATTTATGATACAATAGTTTTTATTATGCTTTCTTGAAATAGGTTATACTTGAGGTTGTATGATGAAAATTATGATTAAAAAATGCCTGAAAAGACAAAATTTTGATTCCCCCCCAATTTATCACATCCATCCAGAAAGATCTATCAGAAGTTCTTCTATCTCTGAAGTTAATTTTGAGACCAACTCAGAACTTCTCTTCTCAGTCAGTAAACTAAGAAAACCCCGCTAAACTCTAGGTCATTCCCTAGGTTTCTAATTAGGTTGAAAAGAAAATAAACAAATTTAATAACCATCCTGTGATGGGTTTAGGAATTAATTTTATTTTAGTATCCTCTGAACCCCTTGACTCCCAAGGCTAACCCAAGTGCAGAGCCAGCATTTTTCAGGCCTAACTCCTTACAGGAGTGATACAAAACAGAGGCCAGATAGGAGCCAGGCAAGATGGTCTTTGCCACAGTCACATTTATCTCTAGAGAAACAAGAGGAAATGCTTAGATATACTGTATGCATCCTGGACAGTCTTCCTGTTGCCCTCATTATCTGAGGAGATGTCAGTCAGTGAGGTTTTCTGCTTTGTTTTGTTTTTGTTTTGCATGGTAAATTACTACCTGTGCTTTATATATCATCTCTCCCAACCTTCTCTGGTATCCTGCTCTATCAATCCTTCCATCCCTTTCTTATATCATCATTCCCTGTTTCTTTTTCTTTTCTTTTTTTTAAAGAGATTTTTTTTTAATGATTTTATTTATTTATTTGAGAGAGAGAAAGAGAGAGAGCACGAGTGTGGTGAGGGGCCAAGGGAGGAGCAGACACCCTGCTAAACAGGGAGCCTGATGCAGGACTCAATCCCAGTTCCCTGGAATCATGACCTGAGCCCAAGGCACACTTAACCAACTGAGCGACCCAGGCTTGGTTCTCTTTTTCTGAAGGAAACCCAGGTTATCTTTTTCTGCTGGAATTTTCAACTCACTTTAGTATCCTCTTAAGCAAACAACAAACAAACAAAATCGTTGTTTAAATCCACATGTATCTCCAGTTCCTGATTCATCAATTTTCATCTTTTCACTGCCACACTTCACAAAATTGCTCTCTCCCTTTGCTTCCCACTTAACTCTTTAATGCCATATAGTCTGTATCTATGTCCCTATAATTCACTGAAATTGTTCTTGTTACACCCCAGGCATATTGATTGTAAAACTAAAAGCACATGTTTCTTTTTTTTTTTTTTAAGATTTTATTTATTTATTTGACACAGAGAGAGAGAGAGATTACAAGTAGGCAGACAGGCAGGCAGAGAGAGAGGAGGAAGCAGGCTCCCTGCTGAGCAGGGAGCCCGATGCGGGCCTCGATCCCAGGACCCTGAGATCATGACCTGAGCCGAAAGCAGAGGCTTTAACCCACTGAGCCACCCAGGCGCCCAAGCACATGTTTCTATCACCATTTCACAAAAACAGCAATAACGCAGCTGAACATTTGGAATGTGGAGCCAGACAGCTTATACATTTGCTAGTTCTGTAACCCTGAGCAAGTTTACTTAAACTTTCTGTGCCTCAATTACCATGTAAGTAAAATGGGAAGATAATAGAACTTTCCAAAGTGTGATCGTGAATATTAAATTATTTAGTCTGTTTAAGGTAATAACAGTGTCCAGCTCAACAAATTTAATTATTATTATTTCTATTTTCTGAGATGTAAAATTGGAGATTATAATAGTTCATTTCATGAGAGTGTCTGTGGGGCTAAATACCTTAACCAGTATAAAGTTCACTAGTAAATATTCCATAAAACCTAAGTATTTTAAAACTCTCAAAATTGTAAGTCTTGGTCACTCCTCCCCCCATCATCATTATCTTTATTTTTTTTTTCTGGCTGTTTCTTACTGGTCTCCTTTGATGCCTCTTTTCCTCCACTCATGCCATAACTGTAAATTTTGCCAGGGTTCTCTATTCAGAATTTTGCTTTACTAATTCCATATATTCTGTCTGTAAACCTTATACAAGTGTATGGTTTCAACTTCACCAGACAAGTGACAACTTCAGACTTTCTGCTTCTGTAGTCCTTATATATACCACTTTTGGGTATCTCAACTTGAATGTCCCTCAAGGACTCCAAATTCATCACGTCTCAAAATAATGCCGTCATCTTTTCCCACAAACTTCTTCCCCTGGATATGACTGTCATTCCTACTCCTTCACGTGTTCAAAGCAGAAACTTGGGAGTTGAATTTGCAATCTCCTTCTGACTCCCCCCAACCATTTATTTAATCTGTGTATTATACTAACTCGATAGCTTTCCTACTTATTTCTTCTTTCCCGGTTCAGGTTTTCTGTAGATTATAGCCATAGGCTTCTAACAGCCTATGGATAGACTGGCTTAGCTTCGGTCTATTTGCAATAAATGTTATCTGAGTGTTCATTATTCCCCTGATTAAGAACTTCAATAGCACTCTCTGGCTTTTAGAAGAAACTACAAATCCTTCAGTTTATAAGACATCATCATTTCCTAATTAACTCTTCTTTAGCCATATAGAATTCCTCGTAGTTTCCTAAATATATTTTTGTGTCCTCTCTCTCCAAGCCTTCCATAGTCTCTTCCTCTCTCCTTTCCAGATTTCCCCATCCTCTCATTTAGTTAACTTGTACCCAAACTTCAGTTCTCACTAATTTCTTGGTCACCTTCTTTAGGAATATCCCAGTCTCTTACAGAAGCCCCATTCACACTTAAGATTACTCCGAATATAGTAAATCCTGTACTGTACTTGAAATAGCAATACTCTTGTCTTTTTCCCCTGGACAATGAACTTAATAGGGACAAGGGCTTATCTCCTACTACCTACTCTTCCTCTTTCTCCCTCTACCCCAGTTATTCTGGTCTCCTGGCTGGTTCCTAACCACCTTTGACATTTTGTTGTACAAGCACTTAAGTACTACTTGCTCCTTCTGCCAAATATACCCACGGGTCACTACCTTACCTCTTTCAAAGATTTACCCAGATCTCATTACCTTAGTGACAACTGCCATGACCACAAAATTTAAAATGAAAACCTCTCCCAGGAGACCCAAACACCTTACCTTATTAACATCTATGACATTGTATAATTTATTAATTTGGTTTATAGACCATCTCCTCCATTGTAATATAAGCACGAAAGAAGGTCATTTGTTTGTATTGTTCTCTATTGCATTCTTAGAACCTATTTGTATTGTTCTCTATTACATCCCTAGTACCTGGAAGAAAGTACCCAAGTCAATACAAATCATGAATAGAGGGGGTAATAAATGAATAACTCTTTTAGAGTATGCAACATCAAACACATGATAGGTATTCAATGACTGTTCATAGAGTTAATGATAAATTAAAAACTTTAAGCTATTTGATTTTAATAATTAAATTAAATATAAGCAGCTAAAAAATAAAGTCCTTAAAGATTCCCCCTTAACGGTGAAATCAAAAAATAGTGAGCCTTGTAAACAGCTACATTCCAGTTTGATCACCTGAAAATTAATTTGATTGTAGCTTGATTTTCCTGTGAAAGAGGTTAAACTACTTCCCACTCTTTCTCCTATCACCAATTCAGAGAGAATCCTCTGAAACTTTTGCCCAACTATCCCTGAAAAGGATAAAATATTAAGTACTGAGGAAAAACCATACAGGTCATGTATAACTCACCAAACTAATACATCTGTTATAGTAGAATAACTTTCCATTATGTGTTCAAATAGTAGTGTAATTTAGGGTTGACTGAGAAGGGGTGGTTAGTGTGACAAGCAGCAAGATGAAGATACATTTATACCAATTCCGTGCTTGAGGCCAGCTTTACCTGTAAAGTGGAAAATAGATATACGTTTTGTCTGCTGCCGCCTGGAAAGCCTATTGCATTAGTCGCACATAGTGCACTCCACAGCTTAGGGGCTGGGGAATTAAGTGTTAACAAGTGCCAACTGCAAAAGCAGTCTGCGAAATTTCTTTACTTTGCAAAGGGATGAAAACCGAATTGTACGGTTTGGAAGACTATACCTTTTCTAATTCTCCACTGAAGATTCTTATATACCTACCATTTTAGAACTAGTAATTTTGAAGCCAAAGTATGTATGAATATTGAAGGGTGATCATGATTAAAAAAAAAAACCACTCTTTTTTTGTTTGTTTGTTTTAGTGGGCTATGGCATTGTATTAGTATAAATCATTGATTTTTCAAGTGTTTGTATTTTTAAGTTATTTTACTTTAGCTCCTTAATTAAAATAAATAAAATCTTAGGAGATTAAATCCATAGAGAAAGGCAAAGGGCAGGACATGTATTTAATTTCTAGAAGTAAAGGTGGCCACATATCAATAAGGACAGAGTAGACCCTTGCTATAGGGATACATAGACCCAAGTCTTCTGCCCACCCACTTACTTACTGACCATGTGAAGAGATAAAATCCATTTAAATATTTTGTGCCTCATTGTCTTTATTTATATAATGATCATAAAATAATTAGCATTTATTAAATCTTAGTACCAATTTTATATTTCCTTTATAGCATCATATCGGAGCCTCAAACTTTATGGTAGAAGTTATCCATTTGTTCTTTAACAGAAGAGGAGTCAGGCTATGTGAACATTGTATAACATGCCCCAGCTGACAGAGCTCCTGGGCAGTGGAGCAGGATTCAAACCTCATGCTGCTCATGCTCTTTCCAATTTGTAATGCTGCCTTCAAGCATGATGAAAACACCTGCCCTGGAAAGTGCACACAGTGGATATGAAAATAAGTTCATTTTATGAAGTTAATTGAAAACTATAAATTGTTATTGAATGGGGGAATCATTTTAACAATTACTTATTAAACAATTATTTATTAAGCAACTGCTGAGTTGAGGGATGCCTTGAAAATATGCTCTTGTTTCAACCCTGAATTTGCTATACACATAAGATTAATACATCAAGAAAAAAAATCCATGAAAGCACTTTTAAATACGTAACTAAATTCTTAAATATAGGACTTCTATAAAAGTTATCTGATATACACAATTATTGTTCTTTGGCAATTAAATGGGATCGGACTCTAGTTATTTTTTTTTTAAGATTTATTTCTTTATTGAGGGGGGAGGGACAGAGGGAGAGAAACTTCGAACAGATTTCCCACTCAGCTGAGAGCCCGGAGGGACATGGGGCTCAATCCCAGAACCCCTGGATCATGACCTGAGCCAAAACCAAGAGTCAGACACTCAACCAACTGGGCCACCCAGGTGCCCCAAGACTCTGGTTAACTTAAGCCCAATTGATTCTTTGGAAGGTATATGATAATTCACATATTTGTATTGAAAAGCTGGAGGGGAAATAAAAAGATATCCAAACAGGGAGCAAGACACCTCTGATAGTCTAGACCGTGCTCTCTACTGCATGATTTTGATCCATCAATCTACTCTAACTATTCTGTCTTTAGGTTGCTTCACTGAATAATCATTCCTGGAAGAGAGAGTCTGGTTGAGTGCATACCCGCCCCTTGGATAAGGCAGGGCTGGCATTAAGAGTCCCAGTAAGACCGCATGAAATGGAGGAAAATTAAGGTGCTGTTACCAGTACAAGGAAAGTGAATGATTGGCAGGGAAAATTAAAATGACCACTCTAAGGAGAAATATCAAAGATTATTATAGGTGGAAGACTACAATGAAGGCTTCAGGAAAGATGTTGATCTTTAAAGACAGATAGGATTTGAACACTTGGGTGCAAAAAATTCTTGCAGAAGGAAAAGAATTTTTGTGTAAAAATTAGCATCATACCAAGACTATGGACAATGAAGACAAAGCTCAAAGTTTCTACCTTAGGGCATTTGGGGCTTCTTTTGTTTTACTTTGCTTTATTCTTAAAAGGATATCAAGTCAATCTACTTTGAATTATGTTTCAACAAAGTTGAAACTTACATAGAAAGGAGTTTAAAACATCTTAAAATCTTTTGTATCATGATTTGATTAATGGAGATACTTGATTTCTTAGCAGACTTCTAAGAAGCAGATATTCTCGTGAGGCAATATAAAGAGAAATGAAAGATTAAATTCCTGGGAAATCAGGTAAAATGTTAAAATTGAGATACTTGATTTTCCCACATTGTAATTTATGTCAATTAACTTTACTCTCATTTTAATCATCCTTTTGACTTGGCATAATAGTCAAATCAACTCCCATTTAATATCAGATGATCTAAATGCTATGATATTTTAGAAGTGAATTTGATTAATAAAATACAGATTTTAAGCAATTTCAAAATTTAATATTTTAGAACATTTTCTTTTACACTCTGTTGTTGCTTCACAACATAGAATAATAGGTGTTCGTGACTGTTGATTTAAAAAATCTGAAGTATATACTTAATTACTGATTTTGAATGTATTCTAGAGAGTGATGTTGCCACTTAAACTAAGATTGGTGAACTGAGGATTGATAAGTGTATGTCTTTTCATTGATCGCCTCCACCAAGGACCTTCCAAACATTATATACTTCCTAATAGTCCTTACTATAGTGATTCTTTCTCATCTGCAGCCCATATTTCAAAATAATCTTCCTGGAAAATCTCCATGATTGCCCATTATTTAAAAAATAACTTCCAACTTCTTAACTAGAAATTAAAGAAAGAACTCTCAGAATATTTTACTACTTTTTGAACATGCTATGCTTTCGATAACTCTTTTTGTATGCATTTATGATGCTTCACATCTCCACTTGGCAAAAGCAGGCCTCCAGTTATGTTCTTTAAATGAATGCTCATTCAGATAACAGTTATAATATGTTTTTAAATTTATCATGATAATATTAATGACTTACTTTTATTGAGAACTTTCTGCATACCAGAAAATAATTCTAAGCACCTTCTCTATGCAGCACCTCAATTATTCCTCATAAGAAATGATTCAGTAGATGCAAATATTAGTCCCATTTTACAGATGATAGAATTAAGAGGTGAATGAAAATCCAAATAGTCACATGGCTAGTACTTAGCAAACCAAGATTCAAATCCAGAGATCCTCCAAAGGCTCTCACACAAGATCACTTATGATTTAATCCAAGCTCTGCCGCATATCAGCTGTTTTACTCTGGGCAATACACTTAACCTCTGTAAGCCTAGTTTCTTCATTTCTAAAATGAAGTAATAGTAACATAGTAATAGTAAACTGAATGAATTATTATGTATATCGTGCTTAAAATAGTGCTTAATAATTGTTCAATAGAGGTTACTTTTTATTACCCATTAATTTCTATGGAAGTAAAACCTATGCGTATATGCAAAAATGAGCAGGTGATAAAATATCTTGATAAAACATATAAATCAGATACTGATGTGTTGATCTATCCATTCATTTGCACACATGCATTGAGTACATGGTACAAACCAAGAACTGTGCTTGGCTTTGGTGATATAGCAGTAAACAAAATATACATTGACTCTGCTTTCCTGAAGCTTATCCTCTCAGTCTTCTGTGATTATAATAGGAGATAAGCAAGATACATTCTCAGCTTGATCCAGTATTATCCCATCATGGAAGGAATAGCAAATCATGCCTTGTTATGAGGCATGGTGGTTGAGGTGACTCATCTAAGAAGGGCAAGATAAATTTAAATCCAAGGCCTTAAAAGAGATCTTCTTTGCCAGGCAGAATCCCTCACCCGAAGGGGAAAGTATATGGCATGAGGCAGTTTCCTAGGCAAATAGAGGAAAGGCCACAAAATACCCTGCTGATGAAGTCTGAGGGTAAGTTAAAAAAAAATGCTCTGATTGCAAAACTATAGTCAGGCCACAAAATTTCCTCTATCAGCAATGTCACTTTGATGATATATCCAAGAGCAATGAGGCTTAAAAGCCTGAATTCTAGCACTTGTGTTATGAGACTGCTTTTAATTCTTTTTTTTTTAATTTTTTTTAAAGATTTTATTTATTCATTTGACACAGAGAGAGAGATTACAAGTAGGCAGAGAGGCAGGCAGAGAGAGAGAGGAGAGAGGAGGAAGCAGGCTCCCTGCTGAGCAGAGAGCCTGATGTGGGCCTCGATCCCAGGACCCTGGGATCATGACCTGAGCCGAAGGCAGCGGCTTTAACCCACTGAGCCACCCAGGCGCCCGAGACTGCTTTTAATTCTTGCCCAGAACCCGCTTCTTTTAGAAACAATGTTTCCCTAAGGCCTTCATCAAGGGGGTGAGGTGTGTGCTCCTCCAGAGTATCTGCTATCCGGGGAATAGTTAATGGAGTTGCTCAACAGGAGCCGTGACCTCCAGGTCTCTGCACTTGGGGGAATCCATTTTCAACTTAGATTCTAAGCTGGAAGTGATTCTTTCCATTAAAACAGTTTTTAAAAAGCCTTTCTCATAACCACAGCACGCAAGAAAAAGCTGATCTCTAGGAGAGCTGTAGACATAGGATATTCACTTTAGAAATAGAGAAAGTTTCAGCGTGAAGCCGTCATTCTTGCATTTAGCAAAGCAAACACTAAGTTTTCTGGATAGGTGGAAGAATTTTGAGACTAGAGGACATGATAGGAAAGCAGGCTAGGGATAAAGGCTGCTGGTGGAAATGATTAATCCCCAGGTCCTCTAAGTACAGAAATCCAGTCCAAAGCAGAACGATTCCATTAGCCACACTACTTAAGTTATCAGCGGAGGAAAACCAGAGATGACTATCATAACATATTGTAGATGCCTATGTATCATAGACCACATATAATTTCCAATATAGAGTGCCATTTCCAACAAATCCTTTAATCCTCTTCAGAAGATGCAAGTTTAAAACCCCTAGAACCAGGGAGATATTACTCCTCTATTAAAAGCAGAATTTTGATGGTCGGAGTGGGTGAAAAAGAACATCACTTACATAATTCTTTCATAATGAGTCATATTTCTCTCTGGGAATATTAAGAAAGCTAATGGAATATTTGAATCAATTAATTCAATGCAATACCTGCTGGATCTGGACTATGGATAAAGTACTGTGTTTGTTTATATAAGAAATATGAAGGTAAATAAGATTCAGTTTCTTCTCTCTGCGTCCTTGCTCTCATGCAGGAAGTTAAGAACAGACCCACAAAAACTACCGTACGAGATTAAATTCATAGACACAACTTTCCTCAGATGTAATGTGTTGTTTATACATTCAGGTTACTTGTATATGGAAGTAGACATTATTTTCTACCTTACTAAAAATTCTCTGACACCGAACAATCAGAACAGTAGCATGTTTCATACTTTTAAGAGATGATTTCATGAATTTTTTAAAATATCATTATCTATTTGACAGATATGTTTTTCCTTTAGGAATTTGGAGAGTGCATCTCCATTTTTGTTTCTCATTTTCTCTCCGTCTCTATTGATGACTAAATATGCTAGTAGGAAAGGGAAAAAAGTAGAAAGAAAATAGTATGGAAAAAGAAATTACCTCCTAATGGGGAATCAGGAAAAGCATCATGGAGGGTTTGCATTTACAAGTGGATTTGGAGAAAGAAAAATTTTTGTAATAGAGCTATGGTAGAATTGAAAAGTAATTCACATAAACAAAAGCTCAGAAATTGGAAAATGAATCATATTTGCTAACCAGAAAGTCAAATCATCAGCCTGGATAATAAGGGAAAAGTGAAGAAATGAAAAAGGTATACAAGACGGCCTCCAGGGTCCCTTTATTTAACCAAGAAAGCATGGCTTGATCAGGTAGCTGTTTTGTGGATACCTGAAGCATCCATTCGGCGGAACACATAGCAGCATCATTGATTTTTAGGAATGAATGCACTGAAGTAAAAACAAGTAGTTATTTCTTTAAAACATAACTTTTTCCCCCCCATTTTGGTTGGTGAGGCCACCTACGGACACATGAAAGGAATTCTCATGGGCCATTTTCTAATTTAGCCCAAATGAAGAGACGCACTTTGGCAAGTAATTTAAGTTCTCAATTTAACTAGTGGAGGGGTGCATACTGAATGAAAATTGGATTTTTAATACTGGCCTTCTTTGCATAACCTAAGGAGTTTTTCCTCATAAAATGAGGCATGTTTATTGAATTCTGGGCTGATCAGCTTTCTGACAGGTACCAGGTGACTGGGTTGGGGTAGGCAGGCAGACTTGCTACAGAAAACAAGTACCTCCAGAACACTGAGATGGGACTTTGGAAACAGAGATGAGAGATGAAGTTTCAGTCCTCAGAATGCTTCTTATTGTGCTATTAGGTAGATATGTCTTATCATAAAAAGGTGTTCTCTGAGATGACAATTTGGAGTTAGACGTGAATAATAGCAGTATAGCACAGTAGAAAAATGAGGAATCCAAAACCTGAATCCCAATCTCCACATAAAATGAACTTCCTGTGGGAATTTAAGCAATCTTATGATCATTCTAGTTTTCTACTCCTTCATACATAAAAAATTATACACACAAGGCAGATTTTATGGTTTATCTAATGTATATGTCATTAATTTTTCAAGGTAGGTTTTTTTATTCCCATCTTAAGGGTCAGAAAAACAAAGTTCAGAAAACTCACTCTGTCAATAAACAACCTAAGTTTCTACTTTAAATCTTTACTTCGTTATTATTTTAATGCATCAAGAAACCAGTAGAAGTTTTTTGCACAGTAACAAAAGAGATTATAAAAGATTGTTATCATAGAAAACCTTTAAAAGATATCTGTAAAAATCAAACACAATATAGGAAAGAAATAAAAACAAAGGCATCCCAATTAAAATGAATGGGAAGACAAGTTTGGAGAGTTCAAGTAAAACTCACACAGAAATGTTAGGATCACTTAACATGTAGTCTCTGATCATATTTGGTGGCCTAGAAGAAATGCACTAGGAAGAACAAAATGACTGCATTCATGTGTCTGATGTGATGCTTACTCAAATTAACATTGTATTTCAATGTCAGAATTTCAGCCTTACCTAAAGAGATGTCAAAATACTTTCACCTTTAATTACTGCTGAGTGAAAATAGCAGAGGTATAAGTTTAGTGGAAATGAATCAGTATAGATTATGGTGAATCTAATCTCTCCTTAATTTAAATTAAAATATATGTCAACATATCTTTGTAAATGTTTTATGTACAGATTTCATGTTCACTGTTCCTTTAACAGTAATGAGACAGCTTTGACTTCATCTGATTAAATTGTTAGACAATTCATAACTGCTTAACTTCCTGCTCAGTTTAGATGAAATTAGAAAAAATTAAAAACAATAACTTAAATGCTTCTTTGAGATTCTAGAAGAGGAACTGTGTAAATCAGAACAGCCAGTTCAGTACACATTTTAGTCTAAATTTACAGTTCCGGTACCACTTCAATGATCTGTAATAGTTACAAATCAGACAGACTTTCAGAGACTTCTTGAAGTGACCTATACCAAGAAAAGCAGATAATTTCTTCAAAGATCTTTCTGCTGCTGCTCAAGAAATCTATGGAGATTTTTATGGTGTTCTCCATTTAGTTTGGCATTTTCTGGTTAGTTAGTCATGAATACCTGGTTAGTTCCACCTTGCTGATTAATTAATAGGAAAAATGAAAGTCCCTAACTTTTTTTTTTTAACTCTAGGGGTTTATTTTTTACAAGACCAAAGTGTTCTTCAAGTTACAATTTTATTGTTGTATCATCTGATTATCTAACCCAACAAGCTCAAATATTCAGCTATATAAAATGGCTCAGCAACTAAGGAAAACATAATGTATATTTGAACATGATTCCCTATTCATCTCAGTCAACTGCCAATAATTGCAGCCGTACTGGAAATGTCTTCACCCTGGGGCTATGAAATTTGAACGCCTAGCTCCCTGTAATTGATTTCCATCAGTTCCAAACACTACCATCATTCATTCTGTGTTTATTCATTGAGCACTCTATGTTCCAGGTACTGTTTTAGCTTCATGGGATACATTAGAGTACAAAGCAAGAAAGATTCTCTATCTTCATTTGAGCCTATGTGTGGGCAGGAGCGGGGAAGACAGCTAACATATAAAATAAATAAATAAATCATATGGTATTTTGCAAGTGTTAAATCCTATGGAAAATAAAGAAAAGGTAAAGCAAGTTAAGGGATACTGAGTGAAAGTTGGAGGAGGCTGCGTTATTAGTGTGGTGGGGGTTGGCTTTCGGCGTAGGGGAGATCTGACGGATGTCTTGAAGTAAGTCCCTGAACTATCAGCATTGGTTCAACAAACCAAGGACCCTGTTTTTTCATGTGAAAAACAAGAAAATCATTGTTAGCCAAGTACAAACTATTCAAAATAAATAATTACATGAAATGAGACAACATAATTCTCATTACATTTGAAATGCAAATTATACTGAATCGCTTAACCAAGAGTTTCTTTCCAAGAAAAAGATACTGAACCACAGTTGTTTTGTTTTTAAATAATAACTTCATCAGATTATTTTTAGTCTCTTCTATTTATTAAATATTTTAATACATTCTAGCACATATTAAAAATTAACATTCTAGAAGGAAAGAAGGAGTCTGCTAATATATCACAAAAGGAACTGACACAGGGACCCCCACACCTTTAAATATATCATATTAAAGACTGGCAAAAAGCAAGGAGGTTTGAGGTAAAGCCAAATAACTCAAGCATATATGTACATTTGCTTTGTGGAGCTAATGTAATAATGCATTCGGTAACCTGAACCTGATTCTTGCTGCCATGTAACAACAGCAATAGTAGTTTATAGTTACTCAAGGTTTATTATATGCCACACATTTTTCACATTCGGGAGCCTTATATCTTACTTCAATTATTCCTCCCAACAGGTCTACAAAATATTCCACATCCCCATTTGCAGATGAGGGAGGTAAGAAACAGAAGGCAAGAGGCTAAGGTGGAGTAGTGTTCATTTTTGAACCCATGCATATTGACTTCAGACCCTGAGCTCTTAACTATAAGACTATAGACCCTAGCTCTGCCTATAAGACCCTAGCTCTTAACTGTGACATTGACTCCTGCAGGAAGTTTTGACAAGCACTGCTCCAAAGTGAATAAAATACAAGGCAATACATTAAGATGTGGGGGGAAAAGTATTAGGATGTTGATTAATATTCATCTATAAGTAAGAAAGATATTGACCTAAGGTATTATTTGGTAGAGATGAACCCTGATGCCCCACTAGGCTGATTTCAGGCAGCCTCGTATCTCAGACCATACACACAGCGTCCTTGGGGAGAAATGGGTGTGTCACAGTGAACAGGCTGACAGCGCCTCACTGTTTTCTTCCATTCCATTCTTGTGCTACATATTGGAGTTTATGAAACAATTTAAAGGCGTTTACAGAATTTTGCTGTTTTTACTAAATTAACCTTCCCAGGTAAAGTTAGTATTTGAAAACTTCCTATGAAGAGACTGACTATTAAACATAATACTGATAACTCAAACAGAAATGACCAGCAGGGAATGAAATGGGCACAGGAACATTTCTCCCACTTCCTTAGTGCATGCATTATCAGTCAAGTCACACTGCTGGTTTCAAACAAGGATGTCTGATCTGACCTATTCAGTCACGTTCCTTTACGTTAAGACATTATAATTTTTGTTAACGCCAACAAAGGGCTTTCAATAAATGGAATAAAATACTTAAAGTCGTGTTTATTTCATTTGCTTATGTCCATTTTGTGTATTTTATAAAACACATACATTATTACAGGAATGCAACTATATAATTTATAAAACTAAATATTCATATATTAAGAATGCATTTTCAAAATATTCACTAGTAGTTGTGAGGACACAGATCTAGATCATCAAAACAACTACCATTATAAATGGAAATGGATTTTTATTTTAAAAGTAACACCAATTTACTTCTGCAATTAACATACAAATTAATAGGAATTAAACATCCATATGTATAACTTAAATAATGTCCCTAAATGTCTGAATGAATCTGTTTTAAGCTTAGTTATAACACTGTTTTTTTTCTGTTCTTTTATAAAAGGTTATATTTGAAACATATGTGTGCATTTATGCAAGAACGTATTTAATTCATTTTCAGGTGATTTTAATTCAATTAAAATATGTAATATTGACTCTTCGTCGATGCACCATCTACACAAGTACTTTCCTTTAACTTCATTATTCTTTCTGTCAATGGGTTCTGGTTATTCTCAGACACTTTGGCTTAAAGCTTTCTCTATTTCCTCTCTGTTTCTTAACATATGAGTGAATTGACAAATCCTACATTTTCTTTTTCTATGAGGCACTCTCATTTGTCTCTTCCTTTCCATTCATTGCTATCACCATCTAAGCTCTTAAAGTCCAAGTAGATATTATTTTAATAACTTCTTTTGTGCTGATCTCCCCTGCCATCCCCAAACCCTCCATAACAACCACGACTGATCTGTTCACAATGCCAGATTATTCTTAAGATTAAAGATTTTTTATTTTTACTTTTTAATTTTAACTTTTATTTTTCTTAAAAAATCATTAGGAAGTAAATTCCCCCACATGACTCACAGAACTGTCTGCCCCAATGTTTTGTCTTGCACCCTTTGGTCCACTCATTCTGTTTGTTGTCTGGAACAAGACAGTAATGGCAAGCTCCTTTTGAATTTTATTGCATTTTGCTGACAAAATACTCAGGACATTTTTTCTGCTTATTTTTATAATTACTCAGATACATGTTTTCCTTGATATTGATTACCCTCTAGGATAGAGACTATATTTTACACACTCTTTAAAAATCTCTAGCAACTTCTAACATATTTGCATGTTCATAAGTACTCAAAACTAATATTTGATAAATAAAAGTATACTCTAAAATAAAGCAGTATTTTCCTGGTTTTTTAGAATGGACTTTAACATGTTTCCCTTCGAGGCCCTAATATTCTCTTCTTGTCATCAATCAATGTATTTGAGAAAATGTCAACTAATAGAAAGTTACTATATATGTGGAAGCTACAAATATGTATCCCCAAAGAGGTTGAAGAAATTTGACAGTATGTCATATTATGGGAAACGTGAAAATGAAATATATTTTTACAGCCAGATTGTAGGATGTTATTTAGCATAACCTGGTTTTCTCCAAAATCAGAAAAGAGAAGAGAAATAAAATTTCCTTAAAAAATTATAGAAAATAGTTTGCCTTTGCATATTTTCTCTCTCGCATTTCCCAGAATTGTTTTTTTCTTTTTTACACTAAGTCAAATATTAGTTTTTTCAAAATCTGTTTAATCATTTACTTACTCAAACATTCTCTGATCAACATTACCCTTCCACTGTTTTCCTTAATTTGGATTCATTAAGCATTTGCATCAACTTGCTCCTCCTATACCATTCTACACAGCCTTTTATACAGTTTTATTCCGTTTGTTCAAAAAAAATTACTTATTTTAGATGTAGGAACAATTATTTTATTTATTTTGGTTCCTACTAAGATCATGGAGTGGTTTCAAATATACACTAAGTACTCTACCAATACAACTTTTATGGACTGGGAATAAGAATATGATTTTTAACAGGTGGAACACTATATCAAAAAAGTCAGCACATTCTTTCTGAGATTGTACCAAGGTATCTTAACAAATTAGCACGGATTACTAGACCAAACAGCAGGGTCAAATATGGCTTTCAAAAATGGGAAGATGTAGGATCATACTTTAAACACTTTCTTTAAGATTTGCTAATAGACAGTGTCCATAGAAAAGAAGATAAGGAATATAGTTGACCACTTATGAGTCATGAATAAAAACAGAATTACTAATCTTTAAATCCTGAATTGAGGTGGTGTAACCAAAATTAGGGGATCAATGCCTTTAAGGGGTTCACTTTAAGGACAAGATGTAACTTTTTTTTTTTTTTTTTTTTTTTAGAGAAAGGGGAGAAAGAGGGAGGGAGGTTAAGTAGGAGCAGAGGGAGATGGGAGAAAGAGAATCTTAAGCAGGCTTCACTTCCATTCTGAAGCCCAACAGGGGCTTGATCTCACAACCCTGAGATCATGACCTGAGCCAAAATCAAGAGTCAGATGCTTAAATGACTGAGCCAGCCAGGTGCCCCAAGATATAACTTAAAGTAATTACAGAACTACTTAGTGGAAGAGTTTATGAGTGCACAGCTTTCAAGATTAATATAAATATATATAGACAGTTGCCTTTATCACTTGGTTTTGAAAACAGAAAAAACAAATATAATTTTTTAAATTATCTTAAATTTCTCTGTCAAAAAGGTGCGTAGAATACATATTTTTTTCAACAAAAACTGTATAAAAAGCAACAGAATATGTGTCCATTGGAAGGTATCATACCAAGTTGGAATGAATTCTGAGATAGCTACTTTCTAAGTCTTATTCCTCTACTTACCACCACATCTAAAAGAGTCTCATTTAAAACAGAAACAATAATGTTGAGGTTGGACGGCAAAGAAACACCCAAATAAGTTTGTTGCTTATCTTATTCCTATCAGATAATTAAAAATTCATGAAGAAATACATTACTAATTCATGTTATTGTCAAAATAAATGAATCCTAAACTTTTTAAATTGTATCCAGTTTAGTAGTGCACACCTATGTTCCTATATTCAAAACACCTCTAGAATCCTAGCATATAAATAAGAGTAATGAGCAAAAGAGTTAAAAAAAATAATTCAGCTAAAATTACAAAAAAAAATCTGGATACTTTGCAATGCGAGTCTCATTTCTCTATTTGATTTCTAGTAAATTTGATTTCTATAAATTTCTATTTGAAATTCCAAGCACTTACTATCTATATAGCATAGTATGGTGCTAAATTCTAAATATACAATATTATTTAAATACTATTTCATTTATGTGAGTTTTAACTCCTTCCTTTGGAACATTAAATTCTGGAAATGAAGTGGGTATTTTCTCTAAGTAAACTATACATAGTTCAGCTAAAGTAGTCCCAGTTCAGCTAATTATCAGTCAGTAGATGATGCCACCCATAATGCAATAGCTGAAGAATTACTGTAGAAACCATGAGGAACAACAGATTTGAAATCATAAAATTTATATTTTAGAGCCCGATCGAGCTACACTACTTTCTTTTCACTTTATTTTATCTGTGAAATAAAGATAAAAATGCCTAGAATTATTTTGAAGCTTAAGTGAAATACTATACGACAGCCTTTTGAAAATTATGAAATGCTCAAAAGACATTATTCATGGCACAGTAGAATAGTGTAATCTGTTTCTCAAATTAAAAGTCTTTTGAAACAAGTTTTCATTTTTTTATTCTCTTCTTTTTCAAATCTTGATTTTCCCCTCTGTTCATTGGGCAAAAGCCAAAGTGAAGAAACTGTCAAAGAGAAATTCTAAAACAAATTTTACTGTCTCTGTTAATAACTGGATATTTTTGGCTTTGAAGCTAATTTATATTAATATTTATTGGATATGTCCCAAGTGTACAATTGACCATCTTTGATTTTATTTAAACACATTTGGAAAAAACATAAAATAGTATTTAAAGGAATCTATAAAGAGTTTTTAAAAATACAGTATTTTAAGCTCCTTAAAGATAAAAAATGTTTCCTATATTGTCACCTTCCCACCTCATTTTACTCTTATCCATATTGCAGTGCTAGGTACATAAAAGATGCTCAATAAAAACTGATCTGATTTTTGTACTGAATCCATTTACCAAATAAATTTTATTCCAAGCACGAGCCATGAAAGAAAAATTTAGTATGATTTAATTAAAATTTAAAACTTCTGCTCTACCTTAAATATAGTTAGGACAATGAAGAAACAAGCCTGACTGAGAGAAAATATTTATAAAACACATATCTGATAAAGGACTTGCATCCAAATATATAAATAATTTTTAAAACTCAGTAATAAGAAAACAGGCAACCCAATTAAAAAGTGTGCAAAAGATTGGAACAGATAACTCACTAAAGAAGATAAACAGATGGCAATAGCACATAAAAAGATGCTCAACATCATATGTCATTAGGGAATTGCAAATTAAAACAATGAGATACCACTACACATCTTTAGAATGGCCAAAGCCAAAACAATGACAGCATGAAATGCTGAAGAGTATGTGGAACAACAGGAATTCAAATTCATTTCTGATGGAAATGCAAAATGGTACAGTCACTCTGGGAGACAGTTTAGTGGCTTCTTATGGAACTAAACATATTTGTACCATACCACTCAGGATTGTACCCCTTGGTATCTACTCAAATGAGTGGAAAACTTATGTCTACATAAAAACCCGAACATGGATTTTATAGCAGCTTTATTCATAGTTGCCGAAATTTGGAAGTAACCAAGATGCTTTTTAATAGGCCAATGAATAAACCATGGTACATTCAGATGCCAGACTATATTAAACAACAAAAATTCAACTGAATAAATTTAAAGATCAAATTTGCTTTATTCAACCATTTATGAATTGGGCAGCATCCCATCCAGCAACAGAAAGAGATCCATCAAGCTGTAAAAAAAAAAGGCAAAAGCTTTTAAGGGTGGAAAGGGGGTAATAAAAGGAAATTATGAGCAAAGGATGCAATGTTTTAGGCAAAGTTGCCCTCCTACGGGAAACAAAAGGGGGTCTATCAAGAGAATTACCTCAGGAGTGTTGACCAGCTAATTCCAGGTTGACTAGCTAAAAGTTACATTCCTGGGAGACGTTCAAGTTGCAGTTAGGTTAGGTATTAAGTCTTGGTTTGCTGGCATGATGTTTAGCACAAGTGACTCCATTTGGGGCTTGCTGTCTTCCCTTTAAAAAATATTATTTATTTATCAAAACAATAGCTCACCAAAAACAAGTGAGCTATCAAGTCACACACATACACACACACACACACACACAACCCATAGAGGAATCTCAAGGGAGAGAAGCCAATCCAAAGGGCTACATACTGTATAAGTTCAACTAAATGACATCCTAGAAAGGGCAAAATATAGCAACAGTAAAAAGATTAGTGGTTGCCAGAAGGAGAGGGAAAGAATGAGTAAGTGGAGTGTATAGAATTTTTAGGGCAGTGAAACTATTCTACATGGAACTATAATGGTGGTTACATGCCATTCTATTTTTCTCAAAATCCACAGACTTTACCACCTAAGGAGCAAACACTACCGTAAACAATGGACTTCAGTTAATAATAATGTATCAGTATCTATTCATCAGTTGTAACAATTGGGGGATCTGTGGACACGGAGAAGAGGATTTATATGGTAACTCTGTGCTTCCTAACTTTTCCTGTAAACCTGAAACTGCTCTGAAAAAAGAGTATGAATCTTAAATCAAGAGGAGCCTAAGGAGACAACCACTTAAATGTAATGTGGTATCTTGATAGGATCTGGAATAGAAAAAGAAAATAAGGGAAAAACTGAGAAAAGTGTGAATATGGTATGGACTTTAGTTAATGACAATGTATCAGTATTGGTTCATTAATTGTGACAAATGTACCACAGTAAGATAAGATACTGTGGTACGGGTATGTGGAAACTGCACTATCTGCAAATTTTCTGTAAATCTAAAAATACTCTAAAAAAGAAAAGGTTACTGAAATATTTATTGATCATATGCTCTACACCAGGAAAAATGCTAGAAATATAAAATGGTACATAGGGTTTACACATAAAGTTATTGAAGGCATATGTTTAAATGCCACTATAGGGGTACCTGGTGGCTCAGTAGGCATTTGACTTCAGCTCAGGTGGTGATCTCAGGGTCCTGGATCCAGCCCTGCATCATCATCATCCAGCCCTGTCGGGCTCCTCTCCCACCGCCTTTCCCCCGATCATGTTCTCTCTGTCTCTCTCAAAACAATAAATAAAATCTTAGAAATAAATAAGTATTAATACGTTATTAAAAATTTAAATTTTAAAGGACAACGTACAAGACTAAATAATCCATGTGTGGAATGTCTATGTCATCAGGGCAAAATGAAAATATTTTGGATTTTAATGTAACCACACTATTTGTTAAATGCAAATGTTCCATTTAATTGTTATGCTCAAATGTCTAGGTTCCATTTATATTAAAATTTACATAAGTAGCAAGTTGTTCATAATATCTGCTGTGACAGAACTATATATCATTTAGGTTCTCCTTTCTCCTGTGGTTAGAGATACGCATTGCCTGCAAATGCAAATACAGCTGACATCCCCAGGAATTTCACTTTAGCAGCAAGTTTCCTCTGAATATACATATTTTTTTTCACCTCACACTAGGTCAACATATTACCTAAAATATCGAGTTGCCTTTGCTTCACTTTCTGTGATAAAATAGTTGAGATTAGTTTTTCTTGGCTCCATTAATATGGCATGTGTTCTCTGAACTCCATAACTCATTGGTCATGCGAAAGACGAATCTTGCTCCTGCAGCCGTATTGATCCACGTGGCCCTTTTGGTTAGGAGTAAAGCCTCTTTAATTACTTTGGCTGACTTTCATTTTTTACTAAGTCTTAGGCACATTAGCTATCAGGCTGTAGTGTTCTCATTTGTCTTAAATTTAGATGCGCCTTGGTCTCCTGAGATTGATTGACTGTCTATATTCTTGGGAAACCACCGCCTACCCCAGCCTACACTAGCTCTGTTTAGCTTAGAAATCTGAAAGCGCTGTCTCTCATCTTATCCCAGGGCTTGATAACCTCTTCCTTTTCCTTCACCAGAGGTGTTTTGACCTTTAATTAAAAGGAAAATTTGTTGTCTTCCTTTCAGAAGACAGCAAATAATGAACTCATTAAAATGAGGTTAGTGTTCAGGCCTTAGAGCAATAAGAGTTGAAGTCTCATTAGCAGCTAACAATGCAGAACACAGCACATAAATAAACCTAATATGGCACAGCCAAATGCCTCCGTGCATTAAATTTGAGCAGAATCAAATGTTTACCGTCAATGATGTCTAGGGCATGAAGTTTTAATGCACTTAATAAAGGAAAGCAAATTGCTTCCTATTAGCCATGAAATGTTACCACAGAAAATGCCCCCAAAAATGTATTCTGTAAATGTGGGATATGTTAGTAATTAACAAAGAAATGTAGAAAAATATCTGCCTTGCTTAATAGATGCAGCAATTAGGAAGGATAAGGATGACTCAAAATCTCTAAAGGTAATTCTAGAGATTAATGTAAAATAATGCAGAATGTGAGAGTAAGATTTTTTTAAGAGACTTTATCTCATATATGACCCAAGGTGAGAGATATTTGCAATGTCAAACTAGACTCAGATAATAAAATGAAACTTCCCTGTAGTTGATTAAATATCTCCTGGGAAGGAGATTCCTTAAGAACTTATTTTAAAGAGCTACTATATTTCATTTACAGAAGCGGGAAGACTTTGTTTCGACAAATTCTAATGCTTTGTAAGTTATTTTATATTGCTAAATTATCCATAGTTAGTGAAATAATAATTAGGAGTTTTATTTCAATGTTCAGTGAGTGAGCTAAAAGCATAAATTCTTTATAACATCTAATATCTGTACCACAATATTTACATAAAAAGATTGGTAATGATATGCTCTCTATTCTTTATGTTTCACATCCCTTAAGTAGGGTTAGATAGTTATTTCACTATTGCTTTTCCTCTGCATTTAACAGATACGTAATACAGTTCTGAAATTAAAAATTGTTAGAGCACGGGGTGCCTGGGTGGCTCAGTTGTTAAGCATCTGCCTTCGGCTCAGGTCATGATCCCAGGATCCCAGGATCGACCCCCACATCAGGCTCCCTGCTCAGTGGGAAGCCTGCTTCTCCCTCTTCCATTTCCCCTACTTGTGTTCCCTCTTTCACTGTGTCTCTGTCAAATAAATAAATATGTGTCTCTCTCTGTCAAATAAATAAATGAAATCTTTAAAAATATAAAAAAAAATAAAAATTGTTAGAGCAGTATTTTTACCTGATAATTTGTTCCATCATTTTTTTTCCCCTCTAAAGTATTTGAAAAAACTTACCTTCATTCCACACTTCTTGAGCTCTTATGAAAACCCAGCAAGAAAAAATATTGTTTGGGCCAAAAATTTTAGTGGATCAGGGACACCCACTTTTTATAGGTGAAGCCTACTCACTGCGGGGGTTGAATGATATTAGGAAAATGATACTTTTGGGGTTTTGAAGAGATACTTCACTTCTGGAGAATAACTGCTAATTTCCGGTGCTCATCTAACAGCCCAAATCTGAACAAATCCAAGAGTCATTAAACTCCACGTCCAGTTCTTTCACAACTTGCATTCAGTTCATCATTTGATAGATTCCCAGAAGCTTCATCTTCAAACTATACCCCAAATCTGACTATTTTCCTCCTATTTCACCACCCACTCCAAGATACTCCTTTCTTAATTAGGGCAGTTGCCTCTCTCCTAAATGCTTTCCTCCCTCTTCCATCTTTGTCTTCCCTTTACTTGGCTAATTCTTCATGCATTAGCCAAAGATTCAAAGTATGATGAACACTGCATCTCTGCTTAAAACTCTCCAGTGGCTTGCCAGTACACTCTTCTTATTGTACCATTATATTATGTGTTTATTGTATGTTTTACCCATTAGAAGATACAAGCCTAAAGAAAGTACTTTGTTTTGTTCAAAGCTGAATCTCTCCTACATAGACTGACTGGAATATATTGGCTACTCAAATATTTTTTGAGTAAGTAAATAAAGTAACATTTCATTTATTTGAGAATCTTTCTTAAAATCACAGCAAAATTATTGAAAAAATATGTGAAATGTGTGTACGGGCAGTCACAGAATTCTAAAGGATAAAATTTACATAGAAAATATTTTGAATATTGCCTTCTTTCATTAGGAAATGAGAGCTGTGCTGGAAAATGTTGCCATCAATACATTTTTGTTTTGTTGTTCTCCTTCGTGAGTATCTCACTAGTTTCCCTTCATCTACAGGAAAACAGAGTTGGTAGACTTTCAGATGATGTCAAACCTGTTTTGTTATGAATGTGAATTACAATTAGGCTTTAAATAGGATTGAGCTTGAGCAGGTGACAACTAAATCTCACAGGCACTTTTTTTATTTTTGAAACCCTTAAGTCTTTGTCAGAGGGAGAGATTTGTTAGAAAATGATTTGTCTACTAAATACAGGAAAAGCCCACCTTAAAACATATATACCATAAACTGTAATATATTTTGGGAATGATTTCTATAACCAAATCAAGGTTCTACATAGATAATGACATGTTTTCATATTTATAATAAAACCTAAAAATCGATGTATCTCTGCCTTCCTAGCAGTGTAATAAGAAGATTCTATTACACCAGAGCTTAAACAATAAATAAGCTTGAATGCTTCAAATATATATACATTGACTCATAATTTGATATTTAGACTTTGGAAATTATTTTTATGATACACATTTAAAAATTTATGTATCTGAATATGTGTTTGCAAATGTTCAACTCTGCATCACATGAAAAATTTTCAAATGTTTATAAAGTTGATCATGAAATTCTAAATAATGCAGATTTGTTCAGATATAGTAAGATAGCATGAACATAAAACAGAAACATTTTCACATGCAGACCACAAATATGTATACATATTTATATAGTTTTATTTCTATAAATACACTTATTTATATATATAAAATTTTAAAATGTGCACAATGTATTAGCAGAGCCTAGGGCCTAGGAGACTACTTGGAAGGTAGAAGTGGCTCAATAAATGCTTGCTGGAGTTTAGTTCCTTATGGAGACAAAATTTTTGATGTTTACTTAAAGTGAATTTGATAACTACAAGTAGTTGTGTTTATTTGCAACTATAGTTTTCTCATTTTACCTGTTAAATAAACTCATATTTCTTAAATGCTGACTTTATTCTGTTACAATGTCTAAATGAAAAACCAGCAATCATTATATTTTCAATTCTATTATCAGTATTAATATTTTTGTTTTTCCAAGTCATCAAGGGGATGTTCTTGATTTTTTAATTTGACACTCTTATTCTTTCATCCAAATATGTCAGTATTCTAATACAAAGATACTTTTAAAGTCTAAGCAATTAGGTTATTATGTGCCATATTAATAGAGTAAAATCTGATAATAATGATTTTGCTATTAGATATAGCCTGTGTGTTGATCTATTAACCCAAATATGTATTTAAAAGCACAAATCCTTTTTATTCAGAAAGAAGATATATTCATTGTGGGACATGAAGCATATATTTTTCAGCATGCCACATATTCTACATGTGTTACGCAGTGTATCAGTACCCAACAAAGTCAGTGACTTATCTTTCTTCAAATTACTTGTAGCATATCAGTTGAATCATTACTACACACAACTATTTTCACCATTATCAGCTTTTCTTATTTACTATTGCTCGCTCTGCCCTGATGGTAACTGCAGTTTGACAGAATTCAATCAATGAATACAGCAGTGAAAGTAAAGCAAAGTTTTCATTCTTTTAAATTATTAACAGAAAGACAACAAAGTTACTTTACAGTAAAGTTAAAATGTATGGAATATATTTCAAGCCTGGTCTAAATGAAATTAAAAGTTTGGCCACTGGGAAGGTCAGACAGATTTTAACCTGATATTAATTTATATTTAGGTAAAGAGAAATTGTGATTGAAAACCACATAGAAGAAGGGAAGAAGTGTATCTTTCCTAAGAAAAAGTAGAAGAAACTTACAGACATCCTCAGATACTCTCAGTAATATGTCCCTTGCTCTTGTGAGACAGGAATGATGGAAATTGACAATTTTTTTCTTTTTAATATTGAATGAAATCGCTGTGGACATAAAATCTGAAATTAAAATCCTGAATACCTACCATCTACAGAATTCCCCTTCCATGATTTCAGGACATTTTTAAGAGAATTATTATAGGACCAACATGGCTGCCAAGGCTATGCCAAAAATCTCTGAAGCCTGTCTTCAAGACTAAAAATCTGAGACAGAGTTCATGTGTTTCCAAGGTTCAGTGACAGAAGAAAGGGGTGTTGTATAAACCTGGGAATAGAAAGCATACTTTTTTGCACTCAAGAAATATTGTGGAATTGTTACAACACAATATTTAATCAAATAATAATATAATATAGCTAATAAATGAATATCTCAGCAATGAAGAGATTCCTAACTAGTAAGTGAGCAGGAAGTATTTCTTGAGATGAAATTAGAAAAGTCAGTTACACCACCACCCAACAATCCTCGAGTACCTGTGTTGTATGAGTGTTGCTGTAAGCCCACCCTGGACTCACGCTGAGTGAAAAGAGAGAGTGGGGAATGAGAAATGGAGAATACAGCCATGAGCAAAGGCAGAAGCAGGAGTCCCAAGAAATACTGCCAATATTTGACTTTGATAAAGGAGATAGTTGCTTTGGAGACCTTCATTTTTTTAAGACCTAAAAAATAAAATGAGAATTTAGAGATATTTTTCAATCTTTAAAGTAAAAAGTATTTTTGTTAATGAAGCAACTTAAGAGTTGCCTTTACTAATTTCTCAACAAGAATAAGATGCTCCAAGCAATAACATCATATTTATCAAAAGTGTAATTGTTATTTGTAATTTTTTCCATAATTTTGTAACATTAAAAAATTGATCTGAAGTTCTTTAGGGATATCCTGTAGTAATGGAAAATACTTCTTTCTTAAAGAAAAATACTTCTTTCTTTAGATCACTTACAAAGAGCTACAACATTACAGGATTAAATGCATGCAGAGAATCACCTTTTTATAAAATCACTATTCTATTCTGCAACTTGCATTGGCTACCAAACAGGAAACTATAGCATGAATCCAGAAAATACTTCTACTTCCAAGGGATTAGCCCTCTACTTAATATTTTTTTCCTAAGACAGTATGTATCACATCTGGGCAAATGAAAGTGTGTGCTGCTAGCTAGTAGTTCAGAAAAAAAGCTAAGGTAAATCATATACAAATTTTTTCCTACTAAAGAGCTCAGTACGTTAATGTGAATTAAGAACCTCCCAAGAGGGGTATAATATAGTGTTACCCAAACATTTTGAACATGGAATAATTTTTCATGGAATTGTTAAATTTCACAGACCTAGTGAACCATGGATTACTGTTTGGAAAACACTCCTCTGTAATCAGGAACCCTGTTTCCCTGGTTATCCCCTCATACAGTAAAATCATCCATGCCCAAGCTCCCATACTCCAGAGACCCCAAGGCAACTCTGAAGAGGTTGATGCTGTCTGTGTTCCGGAGCTGCCAGAGCAGCACACAGCATTTCTGTCAAGCTGGCTCCTCAGCACAGGAGTCAGGATTCTCTAGAGTGGTTCAGGTTACATTTTAAAGTTCCAACCTAACACGAAGAGAATTCGGACCAATTCAGTGCAGACCCTTGAGTGAGAACCTGGAAATATGTTGAATCATAAACTACTTTCTGCCCACCCTCACCCAGTGAAGGTTTGACTTCGTTATTTCGCTTGCGTTGTGTGTACAGGTTTATGTTTCGCCCAGATATCTCATTCCTGATTATTCCTGAAGCCATCTTTGAGTCATTGAGTTTACAATGACCAGTTTCATTCCACATCCCCAAAAGTCCTAATATAAGGTAGTTCTATCTCAATATTATTCTATCATCTACTTAAATACTTTAGCTTAGGGAAAATAGTCATTAAAAGCATAAAAGGCTTTAAAGAAAACCATGAACAAACTATGAACTCTAAAGTTAAATTTTTATCTTTTTGTAACTCAAAAAATTTGTAGGCCATGATAGAGACTTGGAGCAAAGCCTATAAGAAAAGTAAATTAAATAATATAATTAAAGACCAAGCTTGGAGGAAAAAACTTTCCAAGGAGAATGCCAGTTGTTTAAAAATAAATGTATAAACTTATCAATTATGTATAATTTATACACAATGTGGGGCACCTAGGTGGCTCAGTAGGTTAAGCATCTGCCTTCGGCTCAGGTCACGATCCCAGGGTCCCGGGGTAGAGCCCCGCATCAGGCTCTCTGCTCTGGGAGAGTATGCTTCTCCTTCTCTCCTCCCCATGCTCCCCGCTCATGCGCTCTCTCTCTCATTCTCTCAAATAAAGAAATAAATGAAATCTTTTTTAAAATTTTATACATAAGGGTATAAAACTATTTGTACAAACGTGTTAATTATCTGAAGCCCTTATATTTCATATTTGATTCAAACACATTTAATTCAAAATTCCAGTAAATTAGGTAGAACATGGAAAACATGGAAACAGAACAGAGCCCTCTCGTTGTTTGAGAAGACCTACATGGACTGAAAATGAGAATACAGTTGAAGAGAATTTGGGGCCGATAAGAACTGGGCAGTATTTTACCTTGTTTAACGAAATTTTCCCATCCCAGGGAGAATACCAGACTGCTAATCAGAAAGCAGAAGCTGAAGTCCATCTCACATACTTTCAGAATGAACTGAAATAAAAAATGGCTTGGAATTCTGTGAACGCGAAGCTGCCCAGGACACTTTGCAGTAACAAAGTTTAGGGCACAAGAAAAGTCCATTCACACCCGGAAAGGAATCAAAGCCACATGGACTGTTTTGCTGATGCAATCAAATAAAATTTACAACACTATAAATGCACTTCAAATTTAATGATTTATATAACCTTCATTGTGTTCTTTGATAATCAAGCAGAAAATGCAAACTCTTCACATACGTGACACGAGTTAATATTATTTTACAAGGTCAAACCAATTTTCAAATTGTCTCTTCTCTTTGCCAGTGTCTTTTTTTATATATATTTTATTTATTTATTTGAGAGAGAGTGAGAGAGAGCATGAAAGGGGAGAAAGAGGGAAAGCAGACTCCCCACGAAGTTGGGAGCCCCATGTGGGACCCAATCCCAGGACTCCGGGGATCATGACCTGAGCTGAAGGCAGTCGCTTCCCCAACTGAGCCACCCAGGCACCCCTCTTGCCAGTATCCTTAATTAGCATCAATGTTTAACCTTCCAGTATGCAAAAATCACTTCTTATGCTATGAAACTATTCCCCTTAGCAATGTATATATTCCTTGCGCACTTAGTTCCTAAAGTTTACCCTCCAATTATGGATAACAAAGGTTTTAAAAGCAATGATGCTCTACAACTTTAAGTTCTGTCTTTCCTATTAGGAGTGTTGTAGAGTTTCAACAACACAATCATCCTGTCGTGAGAACGAATGTTTATTGTAGCAGTGCAAGTGTTGATTTTTCCCTCAAAAAATTTCCCAACTCTTTTTCCCCCATCTCACTGAATGTCGGAAACCTGAAGCATTAATGAAATTACACTCCACTTCACTTCCCACATCAGTCCATCAACAATTACACTACTTCCTTCCTTCCTTCCTTCCATTCCCAGTACTCCCAGTAGAAGCCATGCCTTTATTTTGTGCTTACTGGAACTACTACAAAAACTTCCTCAATGACTTTCCCGTTTTTGTTCCAGTTTTCCTGCAATTCCTTGTCAGCGAGAAGCCAAAGGAATCAATTTAAAATGTAAGAATCCTCTCTTATTTGAGATGAAGTAGAGTGTGGTGTGTTAAGATTCCAGGGTTCCTCCTGGCACTGAGACTTATTCTTACTGCCCTGTTCGCCCAGAGCACACTCCTCTTATTTTTCATGCGTCAACTAAATTGCCACTTTTTCAGACAGGCTGCATAGAGCACGTTGCCTACCCTGTTGAAATGTAGGTGCTCTGTGTTAGTTTTAATAATAGCATATACTATAACACTATTTCTGCACCACTAATTACAATTTGCAATTAAATAACTATCTGATTGATTTTCCATGTGTATCATCTGTGCGCCTAAACAGAATCTAAGTTCCACAAGAACAAGTTTATCAGTTTTGTTTGTCAGACGTTTTCTAGCTTCCAACTCCATAATCTTACATAGCTTATTTAGCTTCTCTGTGCCTTCTATTCCTCATTTGTAAAGCAGGGTTAATTAGGAGATCACAGGGAGATTTAAAGAGATAATTCAAATTGAGTGCTTCTCAGAGTACCTAACACATAGTAAAGGCTCAATTATTATTAGCATTCTTCCCTGTGTCCTTTGTACCTAGAAGAATGCCTGAAACATAGCAGGTGTTCAGTTAATATTGTTTCAATGGATGGGCGAATTAATAATGGCACAAGGAGGAAAAAGAGCCCCAAGGGTAAGTCTCAGATCCCTGGTTTCCTGGAGACTTAGGTGAGATTGAGAGATGGGAGTGCAACACTTACATGATGGGTGGAAAGACAAGAGGGTAATTGCTCTGAAATGCAGTAGTGTTTTACTACTCAGCAAGTTGTTCTTCAAATTGAGTGTGATTTCAGCAGGAGGATCCCCAAACCTTTCTCCCCACAAAAGACCCCCATCATTCTTCGGTATTATTATTACATTCATTCATTCTTCCTTAGTTAACTCATTCATTCCACAATCATAGCCAAACTATTCAATGTAAAATACTGTGGAAGACTTGGTTGTGTTGGTGTGATAAATTTCTTTCAATGTATAAATTCTGGACAGTTTCCTCTTTGAGTTCGGTAAGAGTTTATTTTTAAAAAGAGTGGGAGAGGGACGCCTGGGTGGCTCAGTTGGTTAAGTATCTACCTTTAGCTCAGGTGATGATCCCAGGGTACTGGGATTGAGTCCCGAGCTGGGCACCCTGCTCAGCGGGGAGCCTGCTTCTCCCTCTGTCTGCAGCTTCCCCTGCTTCTGCTCTCTCTCTCTCTCTGATAGATAAATAAATAAATAAATAAATAAATAAATAAATAAATAAATAAAATCTTTAGAAAAAAGAGAGAGAGTAGATTTCTGAAGGAATGTGGATTGCTTCTACGGGGAAGGAGATGAACAAGAAGGGAGGCAGAGACTATCAAAGGCAAACTTCAAAACCTTCATACTTTCACCCTGGATCAGCCCTATCCATCATTTGTTCATTTTGTTCATTTGTTCATTGATAAATAGTATGTCCAAAAGTTCATGGAATCCAGAGTCATTTCATCCTGGGTGGCCACACAGACTTACTATAGTTGGACCTGAAGTTATTAAGGTTGGACCAAGTGTTAAGGCAAACATACTCAATTTGGGCCCTCTCGTTGTGTTATCTGGGTAGGCCATTCAAACTTTCCATGAAGCAATTTTATCCACTTGGACAATAAGTATAGTGGTAACCTCTTCTGATTCCTAGATCGAAATTAAATAAGATACTATTTTTATGAGTTACTGTGTGTGTGTGTGTGTATATATATATATATATATTTAAAGATTTTATATATTTATGTGAGAGAGAGAGGGAGCATGAGAGGGGAGAAGGTCAGAGGGAGAAGCACACTTCCCGCTGAGCAGAAAGCCAGATGTGGGACTCCATCCTGGGACTCCAGGATCATGACCTGAGCTGAAGGATGTTGCTTGACCAACTGAGTCACTCAGGCACCCTAAGTTACTGTATATATTTAAAAAATTGTACAAGACAATTAAAAGAACAAAAACTATCACTTATGTATTTGATTTGAAATTTTGAAAGTATGAGGCTATATCAATATATGCAGATGGTCATGCCTCACGAATTATGTATATTTAGGGAAAGGGTTAGCCTTATATTAAACTATCTAAATATCAGAGTGGATTAAGACTTATGCAACATACTTTGAAATTACTATAAATAATGCACTAACAATACTTCCCGAAGTTCCTTGATCTTCAATTTGAAGCTACAAGAATAATTCAGCAGCACATATACTAAAATTACAGTTTCCTAGGCTCCATTTTTTATAATCTGATTCAGAATTCCGAGAGTATGGATCTGGAAAAGTTATTTTATAAGCATTCTGGCAATTCATTTCTTATGGGTAACTTGGAAACAATTGCTTTTGACCATTTTTAGAACCAACTGGGGTCTTTGATAAAATATACAAGCCTGGACCCTATCATGTAAGACTAAATCAATAACTCTTCAACTGGGCCCCCAGAATCCATAATATTAGCAATTTCTTCTAGAAAATTTTATGAACAATAAACCTTGAAAACTATTTCATTAACATTTTGCAATAGGGTAACTGGGACTTGCTTTATTAAATACTGAGGAACTAACAATGAAAACATTAAATGAATGTAAGTAATATTTATTAAAAGAATGAATTATTGATTTTTCTTAAGTTATATACATTTATTCTCTTTAATATCTAATCAAGTAACTTAGTAAGTTCTTCCTAAATAATGCAAGGGAAAACTTCAAAGCTGTTTATTTTTTTATAGTGTGAACTATTAAAGAAATAACTGAGGTTTATTGTCCAAACATTAAATATATTTCATTTTACATTTATGCTCAAAAGTTAGTTAGATAAAATATTCAGATAAAAAAAGCATATCTACAGCTACATGCTATTTCCTAAGTTTTACAATTTGATTTTATCTCTAATTGAGACATATTACTTCTATTTCATAAACAAATTTTTCCAAAGTAAGTTTTTCATTATATTTCATTTATTCATAATTTTGTATTTGTATTTTTTCTTGTCTAACATTTCTTATAACACTTGACACTTTTCCTGTATTTCTATTCTTTATTTTTTTCTATATTTCTTCTTTAAGTTTTGTGGTTTAACACTTTTTCCTTTTATTTATTTATTTATTTTTTTTTTTATTTATTTCACAGCGGGAGAGAGATCACAAGGAGGCAGAGAGGCAGGCAGAGAGAGAAGGAAGCAGGTTCCCTGCCAAGCAGAGAGCCCGATGCGGGCCTCGATCCCAGGACCCTGAGATCATGACCTGGGCCGAAAGCAGAGGCTTTAACCCTCTGAGCCACCCAGGCGCCCTAACACTTTTTCCTTTTAAACTTTTTTCTGATTTCTATTTTTAAAGTTAGACTTCCTTTGTTATTCATTATTATTTGTGTCTTTCTTCCTTTACTATTGAAAGATCACAGAAATATTTTTTCCCTTGAATTTTGGAAAGGAAAGAACATTTTTTTTATACTGAAGTAGACAGGCTTGGAGCCTTTTTTAATCCATTTATTTTTGTTTATTTTGTTTTTACTTATAGAATTTGTCATTTTTACACCCACATTAATCAAGATTACATGTTGAGAGAATATGACTAGACAACTCTATTTCTTTCAACAATGGAAGGGTCTGTCAAATTCTTCAGAGTTAATTAGCACTGGTGGAAAAGTATTCATCTGTCCTCACTTCTGTGAGCTTGTCATTTATTTAATGGTATGGTCCATGAACCATGTTTATCATTTTACCATTAGGAATATATTACTCATAAAAATAAATGAAATTAATTCACTTGAATACCTTTCAAATATACAAAAATATATCTAGCAATATGGAATATGTAAAAATAAATAAGGTTTGATTAATCTGAGGCACTTATAGACTAGGAGAAGTTAGATAAAATGTGATGTGATAAAGTGGAAAATAATGCAAGTCTTAAGAAAAATAATTTGGGAACTTTGGGAGATGAGAAAAGGAAAATGTTTGAGGCATCAGGGCAGATTTCATACAAAAAAAGGTGGCATTTGACAGAACTTTTTTTTTAAGATTTTTATTTTATTTACTCATGAGAGATAGAGAGGCAGAGGGAGAAGCAGGCTCCCCAAGGAGTGTGGCGGGGGGGTGGTAACCCAGGACTAGATCCTAGGAGGCCAGGATCATGCCCTGAGTGGAAGGCAGATGCTGAACTGACAGAGCCACCCAGGCACCAGAGCTTTAAAGAATGGATGGGTGGGTGCCTGGGTGGCTCAGTGGGTTAAAGCCTCTGCCTTTGGCTCAGGTCATGATCTCAGGGTCCTGGGATGGAGGCCCGAATTGGGCTCCCTGCTCAGTGGGGACCCTGCTTCCTCCCCTCTCTCTGCCTGCCTCTCTGCCTACTTGTGATCTGATCTCTCTCTCTCTCTCTGTCAAATCAATAAATCTTAAAAAAAAAAAAAAAGAATGGATGGGTTTGGGGGTTTGAGGAATGGGATGGGGAGCAGCTGGAGACTATCTAAGCAAAGGGAACAGAGTGAGGAAAGGTGTGGAGAAATGTAGGCAATGGGGATAGACCCAGAAAACAAGGTAATTTGAGGAAGATAGCAATGTTTGTAGTTTAATCGGAAATGAGGAGGCACCCACAATACCTAGTTGGTTGGGAGAGAATGACATATTGAGTGCTCATTAACAGCATTTATCGAGTTCCAACTGTGTGCCAGGCACTTAGCTAAACACTTTGTATGACTTATGTAATGTAATCCTCACAATAATAGTGTGAAACAGGTGTTAAGCATTATTCATTTACAGATAAAAGAAAGGATTAGAGAAGTGAAATGACCAACAAGGCTGTCATTAACTGAAAGGGCTCCCTGACCCCAAGGGTTAAGTGCATTTACTGCCTTTGAGGTAGCATGACTGCAGAATGTAAGACAGAGTAGAGGAAGATAAAACTGAAGGGTAGAAACAGGTTAGCAGACCACAGTGTTTTAAAGTCCCAAGAAAAAAACAATGAGGGAGTTCTGAAGTGGTGGCAAGTTGATTGAAGGAAAAATAGATTGTTTGATGTTTGTCCCTAAGAAAACATCAAAAGTGTGGGCCCACTCCCTCAGTATAAATTAAAATCCTTTGCCACGTCTCTCACAGCATGCCCTAGATTTCTTTTGTAGAACTTATCATGAGTCGTAATTACACATTTGTTTGACTATCTATTTAAAATCTCTTTCCCTTTCTACACATTGAGGTCCCAGGTTACAGGGACTATGCTTGTTACACCGAACACTCTATGCAACTACAATACATGTTTAGGAAATTTAAGAATGGATAGTGGAGAAATAAATGCAGAATAATGACTTTAAGAACTCAGAGCTAGAGAGTTGGAGGGGGGTTGGAGTGATAAAGAATACAGGGGAAGAGAGAAATGTTTTTAAAGCACTCTTTCAAGATAAGGGGCCCCAGGTGCCTGGGTGGCTCAGTGGGTTAAAGCCTCTGCCTTTGGCTCAGGTCATGATCTCAGGGTCCTGGGATCAAGCCCCTCATGGGGCTCTCTGCTCATCAGGGAGCCTGCTTCGTCCTCTCTCTCTCTGCCTGCCTCTCAGCCTACTTGTAATCTCTCACTCTCTCTGTCAAATAAACTGCATCAAAAACTAATGATGTATTTTATGGTGACTAACAACACAATAAAAATTTAAAAAAAATAAAAATATTAAAAAAAGATGCGTCATGTTTTCTATTTAAAGCTGTATTCCGCAGGATTTACCAACATGCCCAACTAGTTCAATAGACTTTATTTTTAACTCCAACCTCTTTTTAACATTTAGTTTGTTCTTTTTGAGAACTTAAAAAATACATTTCATTACAACTGAGTTAAACTAATAGTTCTATTTTTTTTCCTTTCTCTATTTAATTCATAATACTTAAACAAGATTGACTAAGATTACACTCAAAGTAACTAAATGTAACCTTGGATAACCACTGATTATATAGTTACCAACCTTTTAGTTATTCTCTTTTCTTTTATTTAATTAAACTAATTTGCAGGAGTCCTCTTAATTCTGGGGGAGTAAATAGTTTCACAAATTTTTAAAACAATTCTTAGCCACTGTGACTAATACTCAGAAGAACTGTCTAAATTTCTGATTCTTTATTCACCTTAACATATGGATAGCAGTAACCAAAAATAATTTGAAACGAGTTTCTCATTTTCATCAGAACAAAGTCTCTTTTAAAAATCTATTTAAAAACAGGAAAAACATTCTGAGTCAATAAGCAAACCAAAAAGCCCAAGGATATGAGAGTTCTGAATTATGCTACATAAGAATAATTGCAGTTGAAGGATTGGCAGAAAATTTACCAGATTAAGTCTGACTCTAAGATTACTATCTGTGTGTTCTTACCCCGTGTACAAATAAGAAATTAACACAAGATAATTCCAAATACAGAAAATAGGGGCATTTTGCCACAGTTGGAAATTTTTTCTTTATGGAATTGGTTCTCTATTTCCTATCTGTGCTTGACTTGTTCATATCTCAAAATTTGCAATCAACACCCTTTGAATTATACACTTCTCTTTAGTTTGCGTAGTAAAAAACCCAAGCCTTAAACTCAATAATTATGCCTTTAAAAATAAAAGGGGAGGTAGCACAGGTAAATAAATAATAAATTGCAACTGAAACAAGTGTTACCTTCCTATTCCTTACCAACAAATCCAAGACTTGCTACATCCAACGACTCTGAAAAATTTCCCCCAAGGAAAAAAAAGTGTAATAATCTGAAATCAAGAAATGTCTCACATGGAAATGAAAAATGATTTCAATGCTGTGTGGTTAGAGAATTGCCTCTCAGCAACTTACAATGTGCTTAGGACTTAACCGCTTCGAAGTTTGGTGAACTTGAATAAAAATAACAATAGCGATTATAATACCCGAAATATGAATAGCAAATAACAGTGCCCATCGAAAATCCAAAAAGCAAGAAAACCCATATTATTTTGTTTCACTCATGCATACACATTTGAAAAAGAGGCATCCCAAAGCTTCATATTTATTTTTCTAAAATCATGTTAATTTCTTATTTATTTCAGGCATTACTAGAGACTCAAAATTTACTGCGCACTCAGGTTGCAAATTTTACCTTCAACCTTGGATTTTCAGGGAAGTTTTACCACACAGGTAAGAAGGAGCTTTGTGTTCTCAGGCAGCTACATATAAATAGGAGAGGGGATTTTAAATGTTTCATAAGTAGGAGAAATAGAATATCCAGACTGATTATGGGAAAAACTTGGGTGCATTATATGAGCAGCCAAATCCAAAATCAATGAGCTCGTTTACTTTGGCAAATACTGTTAGAATCAAGGGCATAAGAGGAAGAGAATTAACTTTTTCAGCTCAGTAAAAGAAACGATGATCATTGTTCTCTGACTATGCATCTTGTCTCTCAGCATCGTCCAAGTAGAAAGCATAGTGATTGTGATGATGATGATGATAATGATGATGATGATGATGATGGCAATGACACTCCAATAATAGTAATAGTGGGCAGTGGTTTTAAAATGTCAGATAATCAAGGTGACTGACATTTTTGTACATATTATTTTCCTTTGGCAAACATCTGGTGGCCAGAGAGGAATTTTATAGCCTCAAAGAAAATTAATAATAGAGGGTCATCTTGTTTAACTTACCTTCCCTTGCAGGACTTTTCCCTAAAAATATTACAACAATTTGGCCCAACGTGCATTAAAACAATTTTAATAAGGCTTATATTTCTTTCCATCTCTATCCAGCCACGGTTTCACTTCTGTTCAGTGTCATCTTCTCAACAAATTCTTAAAATGTGATTGGTGTTCATGCACTACTCTGTGTTCTGTATTTCTCACCTCTTTACCCATCCTCACCTCCAGAATATGTCTGTTATTTTCTGAGTATCAACATTCTAATGTCTGGCACTCATATGGAGAAAACTATGTGCATAGAAGTGACTTTCTTATAATAATGACAAAAATAATACAAAATGGTGTGTTAGAGCCCTTATTAGGGCAATACCTACTATCTGCTCTGATTTCTGCATTTGTGGCATAAGCAAATACTTTATGACTTTGCACTGTTGTTACTTCATAGTATCTTAGTGAGAACATTCCATGGTATTCTCTGTGCATGCATGCATGTTATTGACATTTAAAATATCCCATGCAAAGGTAGTCTTTAATTATCATAAATGCAGCTCATTTACCCAAAGAAGCTTCTTAATGTTTAACCAAGGAGGCTCAGTGTGGTTTATTAGAATATTAAAGCAGTGATGTCTTATTGGCTATTCTTTGATGCCTTTTCCCTCCTGCTTTGAAACATGTAAATCTGTTTAAAGTAATAGAAGGAAAATTAGTATTTAGACCATTTGATAAATCAAATGATTGCATATTTTAAAAGGATATTTTGCAGAAAGAGATTTGGGTCATCGTATCTGCACAGGCAAAGTAATTCCAGCTTACAATTTTGAAAATAGACATGGTTTTGTAAATCTTCTTCAAAAGCCCCCTTAAGAAATGAGTTCAGGCCTAAGAAGCCCTGACTCTGAAGTTATAAAGCAGGTAACTCTAAAAGCTATATCATACTCATGCAGGGGGAAAATTATGGGATTATTTGGAGTTCACACACAAACAATACTACTTTGTCTTAAATAGCTATATAGTGCAAGTAAAGCCATTCTTTTGTTTGAAATATATCTGGATAACTGCCTCAGCTCTTTTATTTGCTTTTCATATTCAGAACTATTAAAGCTGCCAGACATTCACAGAGTTAATGCTGATAGCAGGTTATAACACTTCTCATTTCTTCTTTATGATCCTGAACAGGTACACAGTACACATCCAGTAGGAAACGAGCAACACACTAGTTAATATCACAGGGGTGGTTGTTGAAGGAAGATACCAAAAAAAAAAATCATTTTAAATGTATCTTTTAAGAAGAACCTATTGATTCTTTTGACTCTTTATGTTGGTACTAACCTAACAAAAATAATGGAAGAAAAACTCTATTCTGTTATGCTGTGGTGATAGTACATTCTAGGGATCAAGCAATATATATAAATGTGTAAATCCCAGAAGTTTACTTTCTTTCACATACGGATGAAACTTTCATTGACTTTCTACTTTTATGTGTAGAATCATTGAAAGGCATTCATACTGTATTTCAAGGGTGCAGTTGTATTGTATTGAGTACTTACTAATTAACTCAGACATATCAAGGTTTCTTCCAGAGTGGAGTTAGCTTCGGTGATGCCCACTATAGGGAGGGCATACCTCTATCTTATCTAGTCACATTCTTATATGCAGGCTAACTATATGGAACAAAGTTTGCAAATCAGGGAAGTGCTTTCCTTATACTTGCACTCCGCCGTGATGTGTAACTGTTAGAAGATGGCCTTGTCACAATGACTGTCTCAGCTCTCTCCCAGGATATCCTGATTTCCCAATGCATGAGGATGCTGATTGATGAGCCTCATTGTTTTGAAGACATTTAATCACATATGCCCAGCCTAATAATGATAGATTTTTCATTTCTTAGACCGCTCCACTTATTTGTATTTCCCATGTATTCTTTCCTGTTCAGTTTCTCTGGCCTTCACATGCTAAAAACAATCTCACCTGAAAGGACATATCCCTAAGCTTTCCCTAGCAGTCAGCCACTCACAGGTGCCAAATTGAAAGAGGAAGGACCTACTGTGGATTAAAAGGAAAAAATAAAAGTGTGGAGTTTGAAATAAAACGCTTTAGTCTGAACGTATGTAAAGCTTGATTGGAATTGCATAATGAAAACTCAGAGAATGAGCACCTTGCAGCGTTAAGATGTCTTGTATTACAAATATTATTTTTTGTAGGCCATAATTTCTAGTCACAATCATTGCCACTCTTTGCAGTTAATAATAAATTGACTATGACTCAGTCAATTATACATATGTTTGTTAGGCATATGTTTCAAATATTTGCAAATGTATTAATGTTTTTTATGACAGTTCATTTGACAAAAATATAGGCCCTTTATGTAAAACTATTAACTTTCAAACATGAAATTTAAAAAAAGAGTATTACATTCATTCACCTTTCTTTGCTTTTTGTTTTTGATTTTCTATATAAATTACTGGTTAAGAGTAGGTATTAGACTGCTTTTGTTCAAATCCAGAATGACACTTACTAGGTTTGTGAACATAAACAGGTTACTTAAACTTTCTGTGCCTCAGTTTCTGCATCTTTAAATGAGAATCATATCTCCCTCATCTAGAATAATGTGCTAAGTGCTATGTGTTTATTATAATTACTTTAAAAAGTGTTTTTGCATAAGATCGAATTTTATGAAAAAAGCAAACTGAACAATACACGTCTCTCTATTTTCTAATTTTGAAATTATAGGTTACATACATACATGTACTTGTGTATTTATTTATTTGCCTTTAAAGAGAGTTTAATGAGCATTTGCACTGCAGTGTGGGGAACACAATCATGAACTGAAATAACACTGCTCTGACTCACATGCAGAAGTAACATTCCTAGAAACAACTGTTAATGTGTGTGCTTTACAAGTTATTCAGTGAAACATATGCCTAACAAACATATGTATACAATGAAAAGATAAACTCTACTTATTTATTGATACATGTAACATTCTTAGAAATATATTTTCCATGTGTCTTTTTGAAGACACATTTGAAGACACACATGCATTGCAATGTACTGAACACGTTTTCTGAAGTTAATTTTTTAAAATTTTTAATTGAAGTATCATTGACATATGTATGATATTAGTTTCAGGTGTACAACATAGTGATTTGAAAACCCTATACAAGGCACCTGGGTGGCTCAGTTGGTTAAGTGTCCCACTCTTGATTTCCACTCAGGTCATGATCTCAGGGTTGTGGGATGGAACCGTGTGTTGGACTCCATATTCAGCATGGAGTCTGCTTGTCCCTCTTCCTCTGCTCCTCTCCCCTGCTCATGCTCTCACTCTCTCTCTCAAATAAATAAAATCTTTTAAAACATTAGAAAAAAAGAAAGTCATATGCATTACAATATGCTCACCATGATAAGTGTAGTGTCCATCTGTCTGCAAAGTTATTACAATGTTATTAACTATATTCCCTATGCTATACTTTTCATCCCAGTGATTTATTTATTGTATAACTGGGAGATTATACCTCTTAATCCCCTTCACCCTGTTTCACCCATCTCCCACGCCCTTCCCCTTTAGCAACCACTAGTTTGTCCTCTCTATATATGGGTTTGTTTCTCCTTTGTGTTATTATTATTGATATTTTTTGTTTTGTTTTTTTTAGATTTCATATATAAGTGAAATCATAGGATATTTGTCTTTCTCTGACTTATTTCATTTAGCATGATACCTAACCATGTTGTCCCAAATGGTAAGATTTCATTCTTTTTTATAGCTGAGTAATATGCCATTGTGTACATACACCACATCTTATTTATCCATTCATCTATGGATGGACACTTGGGGTGCTTCCTTATCTTGGCTTTTGTAAATAAGGCTCCAGTAAACATAGGAGTTCATATATCTTCTCCCAATTAGTGGTCCCCTCCTTGGGTAAATACCCAGAAGTACAATTATTGGATTGGATGGTAGTTCTATTTCTAGTTTTTTGTTTTTTGGGTTTTTTTTTAAGATTTTATTTATTTATTTGACACAGAGAGAGAGAGATTACAAGTAGGCAGAGAACCAGGCAGAGAGAGAGGAGGAAGCAGGCTCCCCGCTGAGCAGAGAGCCCGATGGGAGCCTCGATCCCAGGACCCTGAGATCATGACCTGAGCCAAAGGCAGAGGCTTTAACCCACTGAGCCACCCGGGCACCCTATTTCTAGTTTTTTGAGGAAACTTCAAACTGTTCTCTAGTGGCTGCACCAGCTTATATTCCTGCCAACAGTGCACACCAGCACTTCCTATTTTTTTTTATATTTTTGATACTAACCATTCTGACTAGTGTTAGGTGATATGTCATTGTGGTTTTGATTTGCATTTTTTTTCCTGATGATTAGTGATGTGAGTATCTTCTCACATGTCTTGTGGCCAGCTGTATGTCTTCTTTGAAAAAATGTCTATTCAGTACCTCTGCTCATTTTGATTGGATTATTTGTGGATTTTTTTGGTGTTCAGTTGTATGAATTTTTTATCAGATGTATTGTTTGCAAATAATCATCTGCCATTCAGTAAGTTGCCTTTTTGTTTTGTTGTTAGTTTCTTTTGCTGTGCAAAAGCTTTTTAATGTGATGTAGTCCCAATAATTTATTTTTGCTTTTGTTTTTCTTGATTGGGGAAACATATCCAGAAAGTTATTGCTGAGGTTAATGTCCAAGAGATTACTGCATATGTTTTCCTTTAGGAGTTTTATTGTTTCAGGTCTTCTATTTAGATCTTTAATCCTTTTTGATTTTATTTTTGTGCATGGCGTCCAATTTCATTCTTTTGCATAAAGCTGTCCAATTTTCCAACACCATTTATTGAAGAGACTATTCCCCCCGGTATATTCTTCCTTCCTTTGACATAGATTATTTGACTGCCTAAGTGTGTATTTCTGTCTGGGCTCTCTATTCTGTTCTATGCAGTTATTTTGGGGCTAGTTCTACACTGTTTGAAGTCTGGGATTGTGGTACCCCAAGTTTTTTTCTTCTTCCTCAAGATGGCTTTGGCTATTTGTAGTCTTTTGTGGTTTCAAACAAATTTTAGGATTATTTGTTCTTGTTCTGTAAAAAATACTATTGATATTTTGATACAGATTGCACTCAATCTGTAGATTGCTTTGGATAGTTTGGATATTTTAACATTTCATATCTTTCCATTTGTTTGGAATTTCTTCATCTGCTATTTCTTTCATCTATATTTTATAGTCTTTAGAGTACTGGTATTACCCTTCCTTGGTTAGGTTTATTCCTAGGTATTTTATTATTTTTGGTGCAATTGTAAATGGGATACTTTTCTTAACTTCTCTTTCTGTTCTTTTGTTATTAGTGCATAGAAATCAGCAGATTTCTGTATATTGGTTTTGAACTCTGCAGCTTTGTTGGATTTATCAGTTCTAGAGCTAATAGGTAACCATAGGTAACTTTTAATCTATTTTCATCACCGCACAATTCTTTTTATTTCTTGTAATACTTAAAATTAGTTTAGTGTATATCTACCTATATGGAACCATGCCAGATTCAATATACAAAGAAAATACAAACATCTTCTTGCCATTTAGGAATTATGATATTTCATACATAATGAGCAAATGTAAAGCAGACATTTGTACAAAAGCAATAATGCAGACACTGAAATTATATATATTTCATTTTAACATTGCCTTATGGGAATTAACCTATAGCCCAGACCTTGCTAAAATTATTCTTATATTGGCAGTCTTGAACTTTTAGAAGTACGCTATTATTTCATAACAAGATCCTCCATAAGTGATAACAAAAAAGTGAATTCTTCAGTATTTTACTTCTGATTTTAAAAACTTAGGGGCGAAAAAAAAAATTAAAAATAAATAAATAAATAAAATAAAATAAAAATAAAAACTTAGGGGCGCCTGGGTGGCTCAGTGGGTTAAAGCCTCTGCTTTCGGCTCAGGTCATGATCTCAGCGTCCTGGGTTCGAGGCCCGCATCGGGCTCTCTGCTCAGTGGGGAGCCTGCTTCCTCCTCTGCCTGCCTCTCTACCTACTTGTGATCTCTCTCTGTGTGTCAAAAAAATAAATAAAATATCTTAAAAAAAAAGCAACTTAGTATTTATTGAGAATTTAGAGACGTAAAAAGGAATAACTGTTAAGTGAGAACAAAAAATACTATTTTTTTAATTAATAATGATGTAGACTTGAATCTAGGTCAGATTAGAAGTAAAAGGCTAAATATGAACACATATTTTTAATGGATTGTAACTTGTGTTAAATATGGTGATGTATGAATTACAAATTATATTCTCACATATTAAATTGGGTATAGAAAATATGTGTTTATAGTGATTTGAAAATTTAATATTTTCATTTAGTTGGATTTTAAAACATTTGAAATTCTGCTTTGGTCCTTCAGCATGACTTGATATTGCATTTTTCATTAAGCTATTTCTAGTGTCACAAACTAACCTCACATGCCTTTGTATTATAAGACCTATATAAAATAAGAGAAAGACTGATGGGAAATTAATCTATGAAGTAAAAAAATAAGGTTTTAAATATCACTCTCAAACTTGTATGGAGTGTTTACAAATTAACACAATCTCTAGTATAAAAATTACTAATATTTTATGATCAGTCATGTATCTGTTTATATCAATAGTCTACAAATTTCCTTTAAATTGAATAAATGACCTCCTTCCTGGTCAAGTATTCATTTTGTGCTTCCTGCTACTTTCAATAACAATCAGTGAAATTTAAAGTGAATGGAAGCATTTCTCAAACATTCTGTATTCAAAGCACAACAGAAGGGTGGGGGAACTATCAATTCATTCATTGCATGTGACATAAAGTACCACTAATCTGCACTTCAGTGGGTAAATTATGACCATAAGAAACATTTGGTCTAAAAACTGCACCCTTAAAATCCACCTGAGGAAATGGTAAACTTTTCTCCATTTGAATTTCAATGTTTGATGTTCTCTATACTAACAAAGTCAATGAACTGCAAGTGTGTCATACAAACAATTTCAGCTAAAGTTAACAAAAATCAAGGATTCTTTCTGCTTAACTGATTCATAAGACTTCATCACATTCAAAACTTCTATTCCTTTACCCTTTGTATAGCAGCAACGACTACAAGTAGTACAGTGCCAAAACTCTGATTAAACCTGATGGTCTTTACACCCTTTAAAAACTATGCATTATGAACTGTATCCAAGAAATAATGCATATACATAAATACGCACAAAAGTTGGCATGTACTTCAGCAGACATATGAAAGCTCAGAAGTACACTGATGTTATATTAATATGGACTGAATTAAATTACTCACCTATTCACTGCTCTGGAAAGTGGCATAATACAGTGTAAATTAAAGGAACCCAATCTTGGACTCTAAGAAATTAATAATTTAGGGAAGCAATGTTTTCAAGAATTTGTTAAAATATGTATATTTAGAACATTATAAGCATAAACACATAGATATTATTTTTAAGAAGAAAGAAATCTTGATATTTATGAAGGGCTTACTATCTGCAAGTCATGGTATTAAGTGCTTTAATAAATCAATCTCATTGACTTCACAAAGACCCAATGAGATTGATATTTATATACCCATTTTAAGCCAGGAAACCAAGATTCAAAGTTGACTTGTCCAAGATCACATAGTCAAGAAAACAGCAGAAGGAGGGACTCTACTTCTGTATTTATTGATACCAAATATACACTTAAACCATTTCACAGCACTATTTATTGCATGATCAGTGAAATCTTTATTATGGGACACATAAATGAAGCATTTGGAGAGATTCTTTTAAAATACCTTTAATATTTATTTGCTTAGTATTAAGTTAAGCAGCCATCTGTAAAACATACCATACTGTGGAAAAATAAACCAAATAAATACACGTCACACTCTAAGACAGAATCTTTTATTTTATTTCACTTAGTTAAGTATCTAGAGACCAGATAGGAATCAGTTCTTACATTATTAATCCAGAACATTTTAAAATTAGACTGCATATCGTAAAATTGTGCAAAAACTGTATGATTCATGCAGTGAAAATATTTGTTGGTATCTGCAACAAAGAGAATTCCCTGGGAAGTAAATTGTTATTTCTTTCTTTTCTTTTCTTTTCTTTTTTCACTTGTGACATGACAAATGGTTTTTACTATGCCTTGAACACTGTTAACAAATTTTCTTAAGAGAGGATGAGAACTTTTTATTAGTTTTAAGTTCTCAAGTCAAGGTTCTATTGTGTTAATAACCTCATTGTTTAAGTTTTAAGAAATATTGGTATCAAAATAGGAAATGCGTATGTTCATAATATTTATGTTAAAAATGTAAGGATACAAAAGTAATTATACAGTGTGAACTCAACTTTTAAATAATAAGTAGAAAAAGATTTAAAAGAACAATACCAAAATGTTTCCACTTGTTAGCTCTTGATGATGATCTTTGTTTTTGTTTTGTTTTGTTTTGGGGATTCATATATCACTAGTCGGTGCTTTTTTCACTTATTTAATAAGCATATATTATTTTTCTAATCAGAAAAATTAACAAACTTCATGAGTTAAATTTAAACTCAATTTAGGCTCATATACAAAAATGTGATCCTCAGGGGCACGTGCACCCGAATGTTTATAGCAGCAATGTCCACAATAGCCAAACTATGGAAAGAACCTAGATGTCCATCAACAGATGAATGGATAAAGAAGATGTGGTATATATATACAATGGAATATTATGCAGCTATCAAAAGAAACGAAATCTTGCCATTCGCAACGACATGGATGGAACTGGAGGGTATTATGCTGAGCGAAATAAGTCAATCAGAGAAAGACAATTATCATATGATCTCTCTGATATGAGGAACTTGAGGGGCAGGGTGGGGGGTTGTGGGGGGTAGGGAGGGAAAAATAATGAAACAAGATGGGAGGGGGAAGGAGACAAACCATAAGAGACTTCTAATCTCATAAAACAAACTGAGGGTTACTGGGGGGTGGGAGGGTAGGGATAGGGTGGATGGGTTATGTACACTGGAGAGGGTTTGTGCTTTGGTGAGTGCTGTGAAAGGTGTAAGCCTGATGATTCACAGACCTGTACCCCTTGGGCAAATAATAAAAATAAAATTAAAAAAAATATATATATTTTTTAAAGATTTATTTATTCATTTGACTCAGAGAGAGAGAGATTACAAGTAGGCAGAGAGGCAGACAGAGAGAGAGGAGAGAGGAGGAAGCAGGCTCCCTGCTGAGCAGAAAGCCTGATGTGGGCCTCGATCCCAGGACCCTGGAATCATGACCTGAGCCGAAGGCAGCGGCTTTAACCCACTGAGCCACCCAGGCACCCTGAAAATATTTTTAAGAATTAAAAAAATCATCTCCGATCAGGTTTTCCCTGTGCACGCAATAAGGAAGAGAATTACCAGCGAATAATTTTAAAACAAAAATGAATTGTTTCAATTGAAGTCTGTTTATTCATTTCTCACAATATGCTAGCAATCCTAAACAGTGTCAATGACAAAATACCCCTAAATTCTAAACTAAACAACTATCTGCACTTGGGACTCTCACACCTACTCCAACTCACCCCAACCCCCAGCCACATTGCCTTAGATGTAATTTAGACTATGGTCATTTCTTTTTATTATTATTAAAACAATGCAAAATAGGATCTATGTGTCAGTAGTAAGAAGGATAACAAAAATCTGACAAGTATAATCTTCAAACCAATATGAAATATTCATTTAAACCATTTTTAACCTTATGTTTTACAGGGACTGAAGAGGAAGATGAAGGAGATGACCTTTTGCTTAGGTCTGTAGATGAGTTCTGGTGGTTTCCTCATATGTGGAGCCATATGCAGCCTCATCTCTTCCACAATGAGTCATCTTTAGTTGAACAAATGATTCTCAACAAGGAATTTGCACTGGTGAGCGTATTTTATTGCAATATTTTTCAAACTATGAGTTGTGATGTATCAGTGTATTGTAAAATCAATTTAGTGGGTTAAATACAACAGAGATAGGACAGACAATATCAGAGAGTGCATCACACATATTATAGCACGTATTGCTTTGTGTTCTTTTGTTTCAGGCCTGTGAGTCTATATGTATAGGGCCATTATAAAATGTATTTCAAGAAGTAGGTCATTGTCAGAAAGTTACAATCTTTTGTTTTATGGAAGAATTATTTTTGTACCTATGAGAAGGAAATCTAGTACTTTCGCCATTGTATTGCTGATACATTATAATTACATCTCAAAAAGCATTTATTGTAAGGAGAAATGAATGGATGCATGAACTAAATCATTACAGCAATGATTGAGAACCAGTGATTCTCAAACTGCAGCATGTATCCTTTCCAACTAAGAGACTTTTTAAAACACAGACTGCTGGGCCCAATTCTGAAGTTTCTGATTCAGTAGATTTTCAGAGAGGCCCGCGAATTTGCATTTCTTTCTTTCCTTCTCTTTTTTTTTTTTTTTTTTTAAGATTTTATTTATTTGACAGAGACAGACGCAGTGAGAGAGAGAACACAAGCAGGGGGAGTGGGAGAGGAAGAAGCAGGCTTCTTGATGAACAGGGAGCCCAGTGTGGCTGGATCCCAGGCCCCTGGGATCATGATCTGAGCCCATGGCAGACGCTTAATGACTGAGCCACCCAGGTGCCCCAAGAATTTGCGTTTCTAACCAACTATCAGGTAGCCCAAGGCCAAATCTGGCCTGTGGCTTGCTTTTTCTGGTCCCTGAACTAAGATAATTTTGATCTTGGAGTTTGTTTGTTTGTTTGTCTTTTACGTTTTTAAATGATCAACTAACAAAGGCACAATGATACTTTGTGACATAGAAGCTATATAAAATTTAAATTGTAATGAACATAAATACAGTGCTTTTGGAACACTGTCACATTCTTACTTTATGTTTTCTCCATGTAGCTGCTTTTGTACTCTAGCAGAGTTGAGTAGTTGCAGAGACCATATACGGCCCACAAAGCCTAAAGTATTTACCTTTCCTGAAAAATTTGTCCACTCTGCTCTATTTTAGGTAAACCATGCATCCCTCTAACAATCTAAGGAAAAACATTTTTTTCCCCATAAAAATACTCGGAAGCCCATTCCCACATCTTCATACAGTGGCAACAGATAGTCACAAGAGACCCAAAGACCCTGGGCCTCAGTTAAAACCTGTCTTAAAATAAGCAGTTTTCATTTAAAATAAAGAGTTAATTTGCACTGCACGATTGTTAATGTTTCATTTTTTAAAAAGTCACATTAGGAGGCATAGACCTAAGGCCAAATGAGCACTCTGATGTTTTATGAAGTTATGCCTAGTTATTACGTTAAGGGCTCACCATTCTTTCCATCTCTAAGTCCCCAGACTTATGTCAGATCTGTGCATAGTATCCTTATGAGTAAGTGTGTATAGCACAAAATGCAATTAAGATCACGGGCACAGGCACCAGAACGCCCGTGTTTGAATCCGGACCTTCCATCAGTGGCTGCTTGATCTTGAACAGAAGTTACTTAGCCTGTGTCTCAGTTTCCCCATTGGTAGAAATGAGGATAATAGTAACAACTACTTCAGAGGATACATATCTGAGGATATGATACATATTTGAGGATACATGCTTACAGCAGTGCCTGCAATACAGTAAGCACTCAATAGGTGTTAACCAAATATGATCTTCCAAAATTCAGACAAGTACACAGTTATGTATCACTTTATAAAAGTCAAATATTTTTTTAAAATACAGATTTACAAGAGGTTGATCTTCACTTAACTTTCAAGGAATATCTAATAAATTTTGTACTACTTCAGAGCACTGTAAAATTAAGTAAATATTCCCTTTCCAAAAAATAAACTTACCTTGAATAAGCATGCTGAATTCTCTCTTTGCAGTTACCTTGACAATAAACTGTTTATCATTTGACTTAACCCCCCCCCATCTAACTTTCACTGTGAAGGCTTGCTTTTTAAGCATGTGGGTTATCTTTCATAATGGTTGATTTCACCTGTTTGTATAATTTCTTTTTTAAAAAAGCCATGCCAAAAGCACTGGGAAAGACTCAGATGTAATTGCTTTGTAATGAAATGTTGAAAGCTATTTAGAGCTCATTCAGAGCAATTACATTTGTTTAGTCAGTGTGGCTAGATGCTAGACTGAAACCTATAAATACATTTTGTAAAAATAATCTTATTATATGTTGCATAAGCAAAATATTATAACTAAAATGAAGTCTGTTAAACACACATACTGAAATGACATTGTTCTTTTTCTTCTGGAGTTCATCTCGATAAAACTCCTCAGGACTCTTCAAACAGTGATATTCAAAACCCATCTTTAGCTGTAAACATAAGATGACAATAAGTGTGTTGTCCAGAGAGCCCGGGAATATTTTTCTTTCCTGTTAAATTATTATCTTTCCACATCCAGATGACACTTCAAAACAATCAACAGTTTCAAGATGGGATAGGAGAGTGGAAAGCACTACATGAGAAATTGGCAGGCTATATTTTTGTCCTGACTGCCTCGGTTTCCTCCCCTGAAACAGTAATGATTTCCTTTTACATTCTCTTAACCAAAAAGTTTTTAGATAATTAATTTATATCAGCTCATCTGCCAACTAAAAGCACTGGACCAGATAATCTACTGATCAATTCCATTTCTAAAATTCTGTGATGGTTGACAACATCAGTCCACAAATTTGCAATGAAGATCTTGAAATACTCATCTAGTTGCAGTTGAAGCAATTATGGAAAGAGATTTTCAAACTAAATGACCAATTTAAACTGAAAAAAATCAAAAGTGTTTAAATCTCTTTTTTTTTTTTGTACTCCAACATGATATTCCTTGGTATGACCTTGGCTCTCAGAGGGGTTATTAGTCAAAAGCACAATTATTCTCACACTTACAAAAATGATTCAAATGACATATTAATAGTTTTATATTGATATTTCAAAAGCACTAAACAATCAGAATGGTTTTATTTTCAGTGTTTGTCCAAAATCTGTATGGAGTTCATTTTTTGTTGTAATATGTCTAAAAATCAAGAAAGAAATATATTGCAACACTGTTTCTTTACTGTTTCATCATTTTAGAAGAGCTTTTATTACTCTAAAGCATTACCACTTCTTTTTTTTTTGTCAATAACAATTTTTATTGAAGTATAGTTGGCAGTGTTATATTAGTTTCAGGTATACAGTATAATGATTCAGTGAGTCTATGCATTATTCAGTGCTCATCACAATAAGTGTGCTCTTAATTCCCTCTATCTATTTCATCCAACTTCCTGCCCACCTTCCCTCTGGAAACCACCAGTCTGTTGAATTTAAGAGTCTGTTTTGTTTTGTTTTGTTTTGTTTTTCTCTTTTTTACCTTGTTCATTTGTTTTGTTTCTTAAACCTTTCATATGAGTGACATCATATAGTATTTGTCATTCTCTTCCTGACTTATTTCATTTAGTATTTTATCCACTAGTCCATCCTTGTTGTTGCAGATGGCAGGATCCCATTATTTTCTATGGCTGAGTAATATTCCATTGTGTATATATACCACATCTTCTTTATCCATTCATCTATGGGTGGACACTTGGGTATCTTGGCTATTGTAGATAATTGTAGATAATCCTGCAATAAATATAGGGGTGTGTGTGTGTGTGTATGTATATATATATATATATATATATATATATATATTGTATTAGTGTTTTCTTTTTTTCTTTTTTTTTTTTTTT
>LNAC01000148.1:3348006-3435548 GCA_002007465.1 Ailurus styani | reverse complement strand
ATCATGACCTGAGCCGAAGGCAGCGGCTTTAACCCACTGAGCCACCCAGGCGCCCTGTATTAGTGTTTTCATTTTCCTTGGGTAAACACTCAGTAGCAAAATTGCTAAATCATATGATATTTCTATTTTTAGTTTTTTGAAGAACCTCCATACTACTCCTCACAGTGGCTGCACTAATTTATATTCCCCACCAATGGTGCATGAGGGTTCCTTTTTCTCTACATCCTCACCAATGCTTATTATTTCTTGTCTTTTTTATTCTAACCATTCTTACAGTTGTGAAGTGATATCTAATCATGGTTTTGATTTGTATTTCTCTGATGATTAATGATGTTGAGCATCTTTTCATGTGTCTGTTGATCATTTATGTCTTTTTGGGAAAATTATCCATTCAGGTACTCTGCCCGTTGTTAAATCAGATTGGTGTTTTTCTGGTGTTGAGTTATATAAATTCTTTATATATTTTGGATATTAACCCGTTATCAGATAGATCATTTGCAAATATCTTCTTCCATTCAGTAGGTTGCCTTGTTGTTTTGTTGATTTTCCTTGCTGTGCAGAAGCTTTTTATTTTGGTGTAATTACAAAGGTTTAATTTTGCTTTTGTTTCCCTTGCCTGAGGAAACATACCTTAAAAAAAAAAAAAAGAAAAGTTTCTATAGCTGATGTCAAAGAAATTACCACTATGTTTTCTTCTACGAGTCTTATGGTTTCAGGTCTCATATTTAAGCCCTTAATCCACTTTTAATTTATTTTTGTCTATGGTATATGAAAGTGGTCCACTTTTATTCTTTTGCATATATAGCTGTCCAGTTTTCCCAACACCATTTATTAAAGAGACTATCTTTTTTCTCATTGCATTTTCTTGCACCCTTTGTTGTAGATTAATTGATCATATAATTGTGGGTTTATTTCTGGGCTCCCTAATCTATTCTATCGATCTATGTGTCTATTTTTGTGCCAATATGATACTCTTTTGCTCACTACAGTTTTATAGTATATTTAAAATTTGGGATTGTGATACCTCCAGCTTTGTTTTTCTTTTTCAGGATTGCTTTGGCTAGTTGTAATCTTTTGTGGTTCCATATAAATTTAGGATTAAAATGTCATTGGTATGTTCATAGGCATTGCATTAAATCTATAGATTGCTTTGGGTAGGATGGATATGTTAACAGTATGGGTACTTCCAATCCACAAGCCTAGAGCATCTTTCCATTTGTGTCATCTTCCATTTCTTTTGTCAGAATTTTATAGTTTTTGTAGTACAGATGCTACATGTCCTTGGTTAGGTTTATTCTTAGGTATTTTATATTTGGTGCAATTGTAAATGGGATTGTTTTTTCAATTTCTATTTTGCTACTTCCTTATTAGTGCAAAGAAACTCAACATTTTTCTGTATAGTAATTTTGTAATTGTAATTCTGTAATTTGTGACTTTATTCAATTCAATTTTCAGTTCTGATAGTTTTCAAAGCACTATTATTTCTAAATCAATGCACGTTAGTGCATGTGGTATGAATGTATGTGTGTATATATAGGAGGTTATGTGTCTGTATATGCTTAATCCATGTACACATGTGTATGCAGTGTATGAATGTGTTTATGTGTGCATATATACGTGTATACACACTTATTACATGAACATATATGCCATGTGTCTGTATGCCTGTATAGAGTTGAATGATAAGTATAGTTAGTTGAATTATAAGTATAGTCAACCAAGATATGTTAATTATAAGATACTATGGTTGTATGGCAGTAGGGTGGGTAAAAATACATTTTGATTCTTTCTTTTAGTAAGCCATACATTTTCTCTTTCATTCTGTTGCTTGAACATTTCACTAACTAGAAGCAACGCTTCAAAAATGACAACAGACAAACAAAAGCTCAAGAGAATGGGGAACATTGGTTAACGTTAAATTGCCTGATGGAAATGTTACCAAAAATCATTGCTGACTTAACCCACACCTCTTTTTCAAACCTAGAGAGCAAGAGTGACTGTAGCATAAGCCAGGATTATTTATTTTTATTCCACAATATATTTATGGGGAAAAAAAGAAATTAAGAAATATTGTTTTGTTGCTTTAAGTTTTGTGTACATACTCATTAACATTTTTAAATGAATGAGGCCCGTCAATTCACTAATAGTAGCAGTAGACCATAAATATACTGAAGGAAAACAAACAAACTTGTCTTCAGTGATAACTTTTCAATAACTATGTGTTTTTCTTGACATTTTGTTAGTCATTCATCTTATTTATGAGTAAATGAGTCAAGAATTCTTGAAATAAAGCCATAAGTTTATTTATTTATTTAAAGATTTTATTTATTTATTTAAGAGAGAGCACATAAGCAACAGGAAAGGGAAGGGAAAGAGGGAGAAGCAGACTCCCTGCTAAGCAGGGAGCCGGATGTGGGGCTCGACACGACCCTGAGATCATGACCTGAGCCTAAGGCAGATGCTTAACTGACTGAGCCACCCAGGAACCTCAAGACTTAAGTTTTTAAATTCTACTTTTAAAATGCTACACATATTTATGAATTCAGTATAATTTTTTTCATAATTAGACAACTTTTCTGATAAGTAAAATGTTAACATTTAAAATTTTCTCACAAAAACTCAAACTCATCAAAGACTAACAATAGAAAAATCTTTAAATATTACTTATGTAGAGGTTTTAATTAAAAATTAAAAGGAGTGTTGGGACCCCTAGTGGCTCAGTCAGTTAAGCAACTGCCTTCGGCTCAGGTCATGATCCTGGGGTTCTGGGGTCGAGCCCGGCATCGGACTTCCTGCTCATCAGTGACCCTGCTTCTCCCTCTACCTCTGCCTGCTGCTCCCCCTGCTTGTGCACTCTCTTTCTCTCTGACAAATAAATAAATAAAATATTTTAAAAATAATAAAAATAAATAGAAAATAACAGGAGTGTAATATTGGAATTTATGGCACAAAGATATAAAACTGGGATAACTGTGTGTCAATAGCTGCTATGCCTGTATCTGTACTAAATTATGCAGTATATAGACTCATGCTGTACAATAAATACATGATATCAAAAACTCTGTTAACTATAGTTAATAGGGTATTTCAAAGAAGATGTAGAGAAAGTAAGAATATTTAATAAAAAATAAAATTGTGACCAAATATTGACTTAATGAAAGTTCACTAGATAGCAGATAATGCATTTTGAAGGTTCAATAATGAACAAGGCAGTCTGTGCACTCAGCAGAATAGGCACCTACATAAGCATGAAGCATTTAAATAAAATATAAAGAAGCTAAACCTCCCTCCAAGGATAGATAAATTTGAAACATTTTTGGCAATTGTGTGAGCTTTTGAGAGATCTTGAACTTTTATAACCTAATCTCAGAAATGAGATCCCATCATTTTTACCATACACTACTCATTAGAAGATAGTCATTAGGTCCAGTACATCATCAAAGGGAGGGGAATTCAACAAGGTAGTGAATACCAACAGGCAGAAATCATTGGAAGTCATTATGGAAACTTGCCTTCACATCTAACTAGAAATAAGAAACATAGGGACTCCCGTATGATAGAAGTCACATTTGTTCTTTCATTAATTTGAAAAATATTTGCATATGAACTAAAACATTAAACTCCAAACCTTTAGTCTGAAGCTTAATGCCAGTTACATCCCACTGAGCCAAAAACATTGATTTATCTAACACTTCTTTCTCTCATCCAATCCATCGCATTTAGTTGAAAATATATTTAGAGTCATTGAATTCTCATCACCTCTACTACTAACTACTTAGTCTAAGTTATAGTTATATCTTTTTCATCAGCTTTATTGATATTGATATTAACATATCATACAATTCATCCATATAAACTTCAGTGATTTTTAGTATATTCACAGATTTGTGCAAACTTCACCAAAAATCTTTATCACCCCCCAAAAAAGTCTTTACCCATCAGTAGTCATTCCTCTTTCTCCAACTCCCCAACCATAGGAAATAATTTAATTTACTTTCCATTTCTATAGATTTGCTTATTTTTAACATTTTTTATGGAATCATAAAATATGTGTGTGGTCTTTTATGATTAGCTTTTTTAATTTAGCATAGTATTTTGAGGTTCATATATGTTGTAACTTGTATTGGTACTTTGTTCCTTTTTATATCCAAGTAATATTCCTTTGCTGATGTTTATGTTATATTTTATTTATCCATTCATCAGTTAATAGACATGTTTCTACTTTTTTGGCTATTATTTATAATACTGCTGCAAACATTCATTTACAAGTTTTTGTGTGGACATATGTTTTCGTTTATCTTTATATTTACCCAGAAGTGGAATTGTTGGGTCATATGGTATCTCTATGTTTAACATTTTGAAAAGCTGCCAGACTGTTTCTAAATTGTCTGCACCACTTTACATTCACACCAACAATGCATGAGGATTCTAATTACTCCACATCCTTGTCAATCCTTGTTATTAACTGTCTTTTCTATTGTAGACATCTTAGTGGGTACAAAGTGGCATCAAATTATGTTGTGATTTGCATTTCCCTATGGTAATGATGTTGAGCATTTCTTTTTCATATTCCTCTCAGCTGTCATATATCTTAATTGGAGAAATGTCTATTCAGATCTTTTTCCACTTTTTAGTTGAGTTAGTGGCCTTTTGCTATTTACATGTAAGAAATCTTTGTGTATTCTTTATACAAGTACTTTATCAGACATGATTTGCAAAAATTTTCTTCATGTGTGGATTACCTTTTCACTTTCTGAACTGTGTCCTTTGAAACATAAAAGTTTTTAACTTTTATAAAGTCAAATTTCTCTCTCTCTCTCTCTCTCTCTCTCTCTCTCTTTTTTTGTCTCTTGTATTTTTGTGTCAACCCTAAAAAGGCTTTACCTAACCCAAGGTCGTAAAGATGTATTCCTATATTTGCTTCTATGAGTTATAGACTATGAACTCTTATGTGTAGTTCTGTGATCCATTTTATTAATTTTTTTGTAAAGTACAATTTCATTCTTTCACATGTGGATACCTGGTTGCACCTGCATTATTTGTTGAAAAGACTATTCTTTTCCCCACCAAATTGTCTTGGTACTTCTGTCAAAAATAAATTGACTTTAAATGTAAAGAAGTATTTCTAGATTCTTAATTCTATTATTTGTCTCTATGCCTGCCCTTGCGCTAGATCTCATCATCTTGATTACCATAAATTCACAATAAGTTTTGATATTGGGAATTGTGAGTCCTCCAGCTTTGTTTCTCTCTTTCAAAATTGTTTTGTTTATTCTGGGTCCTTTGCAATTTCTTATAAATTTTAGAATCAGCTTATCAATTTCTGTACAATGGCTAGCTAGGATTTTGACAGGATAGCATTGAATTCACAGATTAATTTGGGAAATGTTCCCATCTTAGCAATATTTAGTCTTCTGATCTTTGTACAAGAGCTATTTTTCCATTTATTTAAGTCGTCCTTAGTTTTTTTTCAACAATATTTTCTAATTTTCAGAATCTGTGTTCCACAATTTTATTAAACACATTCCTAAGTATTGTACTCTTTTTTATGCTATTGTGAATGTAATCATTACTTAATTTCAGTTTCACATTGTTTATTTTTATATAGAGAAGTACAATTGATTTTTGTATATAGAGCTTGTAACCTTCAAATTTGCTGAATTCAATTACTGTTCCAGAGTTATTTTAGTGGCTTCTTCAGGATAGTTTATATATAAGATTTTATCATTTGTAAATAGAGATAGTTTCACTTCTTTTCTAATCTGGATACATTTTATATCGTTTTCTTGTCCAGTTTCCCTGGTGAGAACCCCCCCTATAATGTTGAATGGAAATGGTGAGCGGAAAAATCCTTGTCTTATTCCTGATCTTAGGAAGGAAGCATCCAGTCTCTCACCATTTAATCATGCTGCTAGTTAGAGGCTTTTCATAGATACCCATCATCAAGTTGAAGTTCCGAGGTCTATTCCTACTCAGTTGGGTATTTTTATTATTAAAGAATGTTGGCATCTTCATACCTTTTGTGAGAGGTCTGTTCAGTTGGTGGTTTTTCCCTCTGTTTTATTGATATGATGTATTATACTAATTGGATTTTAGATGTTAAACTAACCTTACATTCCTGTGATAAATCTCAGTCCCAGCGTACAATGTTTTTTATATGTTGTTGAATTTAATTGTTAGTGCTTTGCTGGAGATTTTGCATGTTTCATAGAGATATTGGTTTGTAGTTTTCTTTTATTATGATACCTTTTTCTGGTTTTGGTATAGGCTAATACTAGTCTCATAGAATTAGTTGATAAATGCTCTCTCTTCTTCTGTGTCTTGAAAGAATCTGTCCATGATTGGTATTAATTCTTCACATGTTTGGTAGAACTCACCAGTGAAATTGCCTGGCCTGGCTCTTCCATGTGGAAAGCTTTTAAATTATTAAATCAATCTCTGCTTGTTATAAGTCTATTTGTGTTTCCTAGTTCCACTTAAATAAGTTTTAGTACTTCATGTGTTTTTATAAATTTATCCATTTCACCTAAGTTAGCAATTTTTTGGCATAGAGTGTTCATAATATCCCTTATGGCTCTTTTGATTTTTATAAAGTTAGTAGTGTTGTCTTTTTTTGTTCCTGATTTTACCAGTTTGAAACTCCATTAATTACCAGCAGCATGCTCTGTGGTTTTTCAGTGCTTTAAGGTGCAGACTTTACCATATTCTGAATCAATACAGTACATTCCTTTTTGCTGAAAGTAGTCTCTGAGGTAGGTCTGTGAGAATTTTTCCAACCACAGAAGTGTTCTTAGCTGTCCCTTTCCTTGGTTCTCTCTAACGAACTTCTTCTTTGGTCTATTATTAGCTTGTTGTGAATTTTAATTGAAATAACAACAGCATCCCCTAAATTGCTTCCCATCAAAATCTCCATTGTTTTCAAGGGTGACTTTAGGCTTGAACTTTTCCATACTCTGTCCCAAATAAAGTCACTTCCCTTAGAGAGAATTTAGGAGCTCCCTCTTTCTACGACCTACATCTTCTCCTGGGCAAAATCTTTGCACCCACTGCTCTGGAGCCAAAATGGGCACAATGACCTCCTTCTCTTAAAGTGACACTGGGAATTATGAGCAGGGTGGTAGATTGGGATGGTAGTCTCTGGTCTTTTCAGTTTGACTTTCCTGGCTTAGAACTACCACCCTACAATTGAGTTGGAGCAAAGTCAAATCATGGTTTCAGTATAATTGGTCTCTGCCATCTGAACTACAACTGAGGAAGAGAGCTCTAGATCCCTCAGCTGCTCTTGTCTAAAGTAAAACTTCTGTGCACAGAGCTAAGGGAATGAGAAATTCTCATGGCCTGTCACTTCCAGGGAGGATCACAGCTTTAGACTGAATCTAAGGAAAAGGAAACCCCTGTGTACCTGGCTGCACTGTCCTGGGGTAGGAATTTCGTCATTCTAAACTGTGACAAGTGGGGAAGGGGATGGGTCCATGGTCAATTGGCATATATTTTGCACTGTTCTTACCAATCTTCTAATCTTCGTAGATTTTCTTGAATAATGTTTCTTCATTTGCTATACATCCTTAGTTTGTTTTCCAGAGATTTTAAATGGATGGGTTTTTTAAAAAAAGATTTTATGTAATTATTTGAGCAAGAGAGAGAGAACATGAGTGTGGGGAGGGCGGGAGGAGAGGAGAAGCAGACTTCGCACTGAGCAGAGAGCCTGACAACTCAGGGCTCGATCCCAGGACCCCGAGATCATGACCTGAGCTGAAGGCAGAGGCTTAACCAACTCAGCCACCCACGTACCCCTAAATGGTTGTTTTTTAAATAATGTCTATAAGTTATGGTTGTCAAATTTCTATAAGTTATGGAAGTCAGAATTCTACCATCATATCTTGACTAATTTACAGTAGCACCCCACTGGAGTCCAGTTCCACTCTTGGCCCTATTGAATCTATTCTCATCAAAGCAGTTGTAGTGATCCTGTTAACTTCTAATTCAGATCCTGTCACATTTTGTCTCAAAGCCCTCCAAACTACTTTAAAATAGCCCTTAAGGCCTTTGTATCTGACCCCTTGTTTCCAGTGCTCCATGTTCCCATCTGGTATTTTAATGGTTGGTACTTGAAAGTCTCCAGTAATTTCCCCTGATGTGCTAGAATTTCTAGACTGGGTTTTCAAATTAAAATCCACCATGGTTTTGAAATAATTTGTTTGTTAAATCTGCTGTGTCTGGTTTTTTTGTATCAGTACTTTAAATCCTAAAGCAGGGTTGGCAAAAAGTATTTTTAAGTGTGAAAAAACATTAAATAATGAAATCAAATATCAATGGCATTTCTTTGGAAGACAGAGCAGTAAAAATTCTCTAAACGTTTAGTAAATGGAATATTCGTATGATCATGAATATATTTAATAATACTTATTGGAAACCTAGGATGAGTAAAATGGTCTTAGGAAGGAAGAAAATAATAAAATCACAGTAAGAAGATTGTAAAAGAGCAGCCAGAAAACTTAAAGCTCTCTTATATGAGCATTTAAATGATTTTGTTACTGAATACAGAACATTTATTTATAGACGACATTTTAAAACAGTTCAAAAGTATTTCTGTATATACACCATGCGTTCAGTAGAGATATCTCTTCATCATTATAACTATTATTTTTTCTCTTTATGTTAAATATGCATACATTTCTCATATGTTGTTCAAAAATATCATTTATAGACAGAATTTATTTATCACCATATTCCTTTACCATGACAATATTTTGTCCATCATAATTCTTTATACTCTCTTATTAATACCTGTGTGTTTTATCTGGGATACTCAAAATTACACACCTATAGATTCAATCTTTAATATATGCTATATCGAATGGAATGTGGGTATTACAATGTGTGATTTATCCATTTGTCACTGAAAAGCTTTAGAATCTGGATGAATTATTTTTTTTTAAGATTTTATTTATTTATTTGACACAGAGAGAGAGGGAGATTATAAGTAGGCAGAGAGGCAGGCAGAGAGAGAGGAGAGAGGAGGAAGCAGGCTCACCGCTGAGCAGAGAGCCCGATGTGGGCCTCGATCCCAGGACCCTGAGATCATGACCTGAGCCGAAGGCAGAGGCTTTTAACCCACTGAGCCACCCAGGCACCCAAAATCTGGATGAATTATTGTTTTAACCATTTCAGAGAGTAACTTTCTAAAGTACATAACTTACTGCTTTCAAATTAATAAATGCATACTAAGAATCATGTCTCATATTTCACAAGAACTGAAGGTTTTCACTGTTAATATAAATGATTTTACTATGCTCTCAGAGTCTGCTGAGAATATGTGGACTATTTGCTCCTAAACTGTGTTCTTAAATTTTCTAAATTTTTGCATCTACTTTTTCAAGTTTCCCAATTTATAGTTTATAAGATCGAAAACTTTCTCTTCTAGCCACTATCATGCTATCTGAGTATAGCAACCAGATTCCCATTTTATTAAAATGAAGTGGTCAAACTAGATAACCACTGAGGTCCATGATATCTCTAAAATTCTATAATTCTGAGTTGCTCTGAGCTTGGAAATCAGATACAGCAAGCATCTTAAGCTTTTTTCCAAAGCAATAGTTAAAGCATTCACTTTCACAAATGAGAAAACTGAGCTCCTATGTAAAATGGTCACACTGAGACCCCATACCCTGCTTTGTGCTTCCTAATCCAGTGGTCTGTCAGTTGTACCATATACCACCCCGAGCAAAAGCTGATGATCTCTGGGAGAACCCAGTGTCACCAGAGGTAAAATGAACCAACTTATGAGTGTTTTTCCAGTGTCCTTTTTTAAACCGTAGTCCAGATAATTAAGGTAATATGTAAATGACTTATGCAAAGTTGAAAAATTGTTGAAGAACACAGAGTTTTCTTTTGAGAGAAGTAGATGTTATTATATAAAAACTTAAAAGGTTAACATGGAAAACTGAAGTGCGTAAATGGTATAATGATCAGCGTATTGACATAATTAGTGAAAATATTTTTATTTTTCTTTCAGCTACCCATTGTCAGGAGATTTTTTACCCTTTTTACAAGTAAAATGATATACTGTTTAATAAAGTTCTTAGCTAGCTTATTCAAGCAGTCTCTAAGGTTTTCATCAATTCCTACTTTCCCCAAACCTACAACATGAAGAATAGCATGAACTTTTTGCCTGAAAATTAGAATTGGTATTTCATTAGATATTATTATTCATACTGCTTAACAATGGAGTTAGAGGGGGAAAATGGCTTTTGTTGTCCTGTGTTGTATCATGGTAAGTCTTTGACTTGCTAGTCTGGTATTGGCAGGTAGACGAGAGAATTTCCCTAAGACAGAAAATCTCTACAATACATATTTATCTACTTGATTTTCCTAGCAGAGGGCAACATCGGACTCACCCACCCCCCAGATTCCTATTTTAGTTGCAGCATCTTTTTTCTGTCAAGGAGCTATTTTATTTCTGAACATGTCTAACCTCAATGGAATAAATACCACCTATAAAGTCACCTTTAATATTGGACAGCAATAATTAAAGGAAATGAACTATTTATATCATTCAAAATGTTTTAAGTATAAATCTTTTAAGACTTGCATCTATCTCTTCTGAATACCTTTTTACTATTATTTTGGTAAATGTAAAGCCTTGAAAGTCATTCCTCCTGCTTTATGGTTTTTATGCATTTAAATAATCTTTTAAGATTAACTAGAGAATCTAATTCTTTTCAAGTGTTGATACATAAAACAACTGAAGCAGAGGATTCCCCCCAGGAGATAAGCTGATAACTGCTTAAAGTAGTTGTTAATATTTAATTTACTTGCTTTAAGGCAAATAAATATTTCCTCTAAATATTAACTTTTGTTTATATTATACAGAACGGTAAACTATGCACAAAATACAAAAGACAAAGTTATGTTGCTCTGAAGAAAAACAAAATGCTAGCTATTTTTACATATATAAATCTTTTGTGACATAATTTTTACCCTGTGCAGGCCGTTGCCTAATTGTTCAGTGTATTAGTTAAGCCCAGGCATTGGGCTTCAGACCTATCTTAATTCAAATTCCATCTTTGCCAATTACTAAATGGGTGACCTTAGCAAGCAACTTAAAATTCTTGTGGCTTTTATTCTCAAATATGTAAAATGGGGATGATAGTAGTTCATACCTCATAGGTTTTTATGAGGATTAGATGATGTATGTACATGTTTGTATATGCATAATGCTTAGCAAAGTGTTTGGTATTTTTTTAATTTCTTTTTTTTTAAGATTTTGTTTATTTATTTGTGAGAGAGAGAGAGAGAGAGAGAGCACAAACAGGGGAAGTGACAGGCAGAGGAAAAGGGAGAAGCCTGCTCCCCGCTGAGCAAGGAGCCTGATGTGGGACTCAATCCCAGGACCCTGGAATCCTGACCTGAGCTGAAGGCAAGATGCTTAACTGACTGAACCACCAGGCATCCCTAAAAGTTGTATTTTTAAAGAAATAAGTGAAAAAATTATAAAGAGTGGATTCATGTACATGTGAACTCCTGACTCTGAAATTATTGTTTTCCAATTATATTCAAAAATGTTCAGATACTTCTTCCAGTGTGAAAAAGTAAATCTCTCCTTTCCTTCACTCATTTGCTCCTTCCTTTCTTACTTCCCTTTTTTTTGCAAAGAACACAAAAATACTAATTCTTCCTTCCTCTCTTTTTTCTTCTTTTCCTTCCTTCTTCCTTTTCCTCAACAGACAAATTATGAATATGTATTATCTGCTAAGCATTTACTTGGTATCAGGGATGTGGAAATGAATGCGATGCTGCTTATTCTCAGGGATTTTACTTAAGTGTAATAAGACAGTGTTTTAGGGTTTTTGAGAGAAATGTACAGAGCCTTGTAGAGCCACAAGGGAGACACTGGTTCGTTATAAGAGGAGGAAAAATTTTTTAAAAACAGGACAGACTAGTGAGATAACACAAGTGAAAAATGAGTAAGTGTGCTTGAGGCAGAAGACCGGAGAGGAGCACCTACACCTGTGTGTAAAGAGCACAGGATAATGCCTGAATAACGTGTTCCACCCTTCTAGTAAAATATATATTGCTTCAGCAGTGACCTATCGGTGGGTCTGGAAACCAGCGCCTGTGGGATTTGGCCTGCAGTCTGTTTTTATATGGTTGGTGCACTAAGGATTGTTTTTACATTTTTAAAGCGTTGTAAAAAATAAACAAAGAAAAATGTATGACAGAGGCATTGTGTTGCTGGCAGAGTCTAAAATATTTACTACATAGCTCTTCAGAGTAAAAATTTGTCAAACTGTGACCCACACACGTAAAGATCCAGAGGAAAGTATATCAGATTACAATCATAATGCCGAATAGTATTCCATGAATTCATAATTAATGCACATCTATCCATCAGTGATTATCGGTAATCTCTTGGGTCCTTAGAAGTATGAAATTTGTAGAATATAAAACATTTCTGATAATTCTTACCTCTATGAATCTCCGAAAGGAGCATAAAATGTTGAGAAAAGGAAGAAGAAATTGATTTGGCGTCAGAGAAAGCTTTGAGTTGGGAATTAGGAGTTGAGCCTGAGTATCTCTGTGGGGCCAGAATATGCAGGAAATTTGTACTCCAGGCCTCAGGGCCTCAGGGGCCTGAATCCAGTCGCATGATCACCTTTGCATAGAACTCTGTCTACCATTTGAAATACTAATTCTCCAGATTCTTCTATCATCTCCCAATGTTCCAAATTAATGTACTCTAATTTGTTGCTCTTCTATAACCTTCTAGATCATTATACTTGTGTGTCTTTTGTACATAAGATGAGGAAGGGAACCGCTTAGCAATAGGGCATGGGAATTCTCATTTCTGAGTTCTCATTTCAGGGAACAGATGTCTTTAGTCCTTGGTTGTCACTTCTAAATGCATGCTTAGTACCCATTTTTTACATTCTTCCTTACTGAGTGAACCCGAAGTTTGCTTGTGAAGCCAAGTGTCTGGCTAAAGGACTGATTTTTCACCTTTAATTTCAGATGGGAGACTATTAACATATTTCTGGCCATTTAGATATAAGGATAAGTTATGAGGCTCCAGGAAAGCAGGTTAAATACAACTGATTCTTGCCTTTCTACCCTTGGCCTTTGCTCCTTTGTTTTGCCTTGTATTTGTTCCTATTGGCTGAACTAAGGCAGCATCTTAAAACTATGAAGAAAAGGCTGGGAGAATACAAGACCTCACTTCTGGCATTCTTGAACCTCTGAACCAATTGCTTATCTCCCAAATTCCCATTACTTAAGTAATGTACTTCTCTTTTTTAAGCCACTGTTTTTTGTTTTCACTTTTGTCTTTCTGGTACAGGGTTTGAACCCTTTCCCTACATAATGCTTTTACATTGCATCTTTCCTCTTCAGCTGTTTTGACATTTGCCTACATTGAAATTGCCCCACTGTTTAAAATGTGTAGATCCTCCAAAGGGATATTTATGTAGAATACTCTGAACATAACTGCCCAAGAGATTTTAAGAAGGGTTGGTAGCAGATTTTATGCCTATTTATCAATCAAGACAGTAGTTTTGTGAGTAGATTCTTAGATTGGTCAATAATAGCATAATTAACTTTCACTGACAGATTTTAATTTAACTGCTTCACTGACCAAACTTGTTTTTAATTACTAAATGACTGAAATAAACCAAGATTTTCAAGAATTTTTTTTTACTTAACTCCTGCTATGTCGAGTAAACTCTATTCAAATTGGATAATCCATCAGAGATGTTTGTTACCACTTATTTTTCTTTTCTTTTTTTCTCTTTTGCCTTTTTCAATTTGAAAAATACTTTATGCTTGATAGTTTCTTTCATACTTTATCTATACTGGCTGAACATCTTCATCATTCCATGATTACCTCTTTATAGTTGACACTTCAGTCCCCTGCAGTCATATCTGCAGTCACTTGAGCAATATGGGAAGATGAGAAATTGTTTCCAAGCATGTTGACAGTGGAGAGAAGTAAAACTGATTGATAATACAGGAGAATTAGAGTGCTTAAAGTCAGGTTGTTTTGAGATGACAACTGTATCAAAGCTTTGATTTCCAAATATGATACCCCTTTAACATGATGATAATAAAATGGAAATATAATATTTTGGTATGATTTTAATCTGAAACATGTCAACATAGCTACAGAAAAGAACAATAATGTAATCATTTGTATGGGCAGTTACTTAAGTGATCATAATTTAAGGGATTTTTATTAATATATAAGTACCATTTATTAACATAAACTTGCTTTTTGTCTAATGAAATTTAACCTATTTTAAATGGTAGTATAAGTTCCCCAATACCAGAAACAATCACAGATATGAATATATTTTAACTCTTAGAGAAGGCACAGGATGTCACAGAAGGATTTTAAAATGCAGTAAGACCCTGTATTTTGGGGGTAGGAGAGGGAATTGACAACCTGAGGGATGGCACATGCCTATACCAAATGTTTAACGCATTTTTCCATAAATGCATTAAGTTGACATTAAGGGAAAAAAATGACTACTAAGAGAAATCTCAGCTGTACTCAAAAATAATATTAGAAATATATTCCATTGCTCAGAAAAAGTAATCGTTTATGCAAATGTGTATCTGCAAAGTAATGTGTTTAAATTACTGATTCCAACCCATCAGCTATATAATTGTGTAAGCACCCAAAAGGTTTGGAAATGTGTTCAAAATCAGAGAAAATCAAGGGCATTCTAACCAGCCTTAAAAGGTGCAAGTTGCCTCCTTTGACATGTCTACTTCACACACACACACACACACACACACACACACACACACACACACACACAGCCTAGGCATCCCACCTAAAGTAATGCTTTATTCCATGAACATAGGCAATCAGAGGTAAATAATAATAATACATTTTTTAAAATAGCTAATATATAGTGTGATACACTCTTGAGGTACTAAGAATGAGGAGAAGAAATGGCAAGATAAATTAGGCATATTATTTAGTTGAGATAAAATTACAAATGAAACATATTGTGAAGATAGTGTAATTTGTATCAATCAAAATTATTTTGAGTACCTTCTTTTTGCCTGTGTCTGCTTACAGTAACTATAGAAATGGTGTCATAATGGGATGGATAGTACTATTCCTGTTTCCATCTGACTCTTAACACATCTACGAATCTTTAATGTTCTCATTTCTTTCAGTTTAAGGGCATCGTGAGAAGCTCTAAATACTTAATATCTGGTATTGTTTCTCTTGTTACTAAATTAAATTTAGAACTAAATCTTTCCATGTAGCAGAGGCAACAATGAAGGGAGAAAGTTACTGAAATGCAGTCTAGCGTTTCATGAGATATCCTCAGACCACATCTCTGCCACCCTTCCCTCTTCTCAGGTTCTTGCTTTCCTCCATATTCTGCTTATTTCAAGAGCCAATCAGCATAAGTTTTCCCTGGAAAACACCCTGAACTCCTCTGCACTTCTTGGTTCATCATACTGCAAAGCCTCAAACTTATTTGGATCCAAATCTCCACCTAGTCGATGCCTGTATCCCTGAAACTGAATGTTTGGCTGGGGCCAACATTTTTCTTTTCTCACTGTAAAACCATGACCACAGACCTCACACAGACCCTCAGAGCCTCCCAGAAGTTACACTGCAAGTCCTCACTTTGTTCAGCATTCTATTCTCCTAGGCCACTGCTGCACCCTCTCTGCAAACTGCCCCACATCTCTCCCCATCCCCATTCTTAGCTGATGATCTTATTTCACTTAAAAACAAAACAAAACAAAACAAATAAGTTAGAAGGGAACGTCTAGGGGCCCTGGGTGGCTCAGTTGGTTAAGCATCTGCCTTGGGCTCAGGTCATGGTCCCAGGGCCCTGGGATAGAGGCCCGCATCAGGGTCCCTGTTCAGTGGGGAGTCTGCTTCTCCCTCTTCCTCTGTGCCTCTCCCCAGCTCAGGCACTTTCTCTCACTTCCATTCTGTCTCTCTCTCTCTCTTAAAATAAATAAGTAAAATCTTAAAAGAAAACAAACAAAAAAAAAGGAACTTCCACATGCTCCCATTACTACAACTACCCCTTCAACATGATGATAACAAAATGAAAATAAAATAATAGGTATGATTTTAACATAGTCACAGAAAAAATATATAATTATAATAATTTTTACAGACAGTTACTCAGTGGCCATAATTATTTACTAAAAGCTTGTGAAATATAGTGGTACCACTTATTAACATAAGCTGTGTTAATAATGACATATATATAAATTGTGGACTGGCATCCCGTGAGGGAAGCACACAATCTTGGCTTCTGGCTTGAAATGATGCATAAAAGAACTAGAAACACAAAAGCCAAATTCTCCATTTTGCATCCAGTTCCACCCCATTCCAATTGTTCAAGAGCCTTATTCCAGCAATTGTCCCCTCTCTCCTAAATCTTTTCCCTCTCTGTACAAACACACTGCTATTACTCCCATTTTTAGGTAATCCTGTGCTTAGGGCTCCCTCCAGCTACAACACCGTCTCTAGACTCTCCATGTTAGCGAAACTTCTTGAAACAGTTGTTAATACTCACTGTCTCCATTGCAGGCCCTCCCATTCTCTCTTAAATCCATTCTGATGTGCTTTCCCTTCACCTGTCCACCTGAACTCATCCAGTTCAACAGGGCACATCCAATAGTAAAACCAATGTGCAATTCTTTGTTTCTCATTTTATTTCATCAATTAGCAGCACTTGACATTCAGAGTCCTTTATCAAACACTTTCTTCAGTTGGCTCTCATTTTGTTGTGGATGCCTGGTATTCCTCTGATCTCACTTGAGATACTCTTTCTCAGTGTATTTCCTGGATTTCTTATCATCTCCCTGACTTTGTAATGTTAAATACCCCAAAGATCTATCCTTAGACTTCTCTATTTTTGCATCCGTTCTGTTGATGATCCTAATGAGTCTTATGATTCTAAGTAAAATTTATGTATTACTAACTCACCAAATTTAAATCTCCAGCTGAACTCTCTCCTCTGAATCCTAAACTTATTTGACTTCCTACCTAACATATCCAATTGGATGTCTAAAGTCAAACATATGTCCTATCTTTCTCCTCAAAACCTGTTTAATTTTTTAACTTCCCAGTTTCACTTGATAGAAACCCTATCCTGCAAGTTGAGCATTTCTCTCATGTCTTCTATTCAATCATTCATCCAATCCTGTGGTTCCATTATATATCCAGGACCTAAGTGATCCATCCTTTTCTGCAGTGATGCTGCATTATATAGCTTCCATGAAAGCATGATCAATATGAATAGTGCCCCCAGGAGTTGTTCAATAAATAACTTGTAAGGTTATTTGCAGCAACCCTGACTCTTGGCGTCACCTCTTGTGAATCTCCCCCTTTGCTAATTATTCTCCAAAAGAAAAAAAAATTGAACTCTTATTCTTCCTAAAAAATACCTGAGGAGCTTTTAACTCAGAGCAATGTATGTACGGTCACCTCTTCCCCAAGTTATCTGTATGGCTTAATTCCTCACGACTTCAGAACTTAATTCAAAATATTACCTTCTCTGGGAATCCCTCCCAAATAATCTATTTACTATTTCAGCCCATACCCCTTCAAACCTCTCCTTTTCTCTGCTTTATTTCCCTCCATAGCGCTTAGCATCTTCTAATATATTGTATAACTTACCTACTTATTTTGTGTAATCTTGATCTCATCCCATTAAAATATATGCTTCCTGATGGCTAAGATCTCTGTCTGCTGTGTTGATTGATATGTTTTCAGCACCTAGAATGGTTTCTAATACATCATGTATGTAATAAGTATGTATTATATTAAGAAAATTAATGAACCAAAATGTATTGAACATTTGATTGTCAATAAAGTAAGAATTCTAACTACAAAAATTAATAATGCAAATGCCTAATCAACTACATTTCATACAATGTGAATGAAGACTAATTTTTCTGTTAGTTCCATTTAGGCAACAAAGTAGACTTTCAGCAGGATCAAGAATATTAAAGGGATGAGTCTCAGTTGCTCAAAATAACTCTACTTAGGATCAGAAAGTTCACACTAAAGAAGCAACACCATTGCTATGCTGTTTCTTTTGCAAAAGAAAAATCCATTTGTAACACAGAGCTCTCCAGAGATTTGTCACCATTTACTAGGCTTCAGTCCAAAAAGTGTCAGAATTGACCCAGTCAATTTCCAGGGTCACACAGTCATTGCTTTTATCACTTATGAAAACAGAAGACAATTTCAGTTTCCAAAACACAGTGGAAAATCAATAATCCTAGGGTCATTCTCAAAGTTGACAATATGATTCCAAGTCCTTATTAAAAGGAAAAATAGATAATGAGATCTATTTTCTTTAACTCTGGTGCTGCTCCCCAGGAGTTGTGTACATAGGAGCACAAAACAATACTCTAAGTTCAACAGGGTACTGTTTAATGCATTACACTTTTACTGAAGAAAACAAAGTATATTCGTATATGCAGTCATTATTTTGTTTATTTTCCTTTTATATTCATTTATTAAGTATCTATGATTATTTAATAACTTTTTTTACTTATCACTTCCTTTAAAAATATTTACCAGGGGCGCCTGGGTGGCTCAGTGGGTTAAAGCCTCTGCTTTTGGCTCAGGTCATGATCTCAGGGTCCTGGGATCGAGGCCCGCATCGGGCTCCCTGCTTGGGCGGGGAGCCTGCTTCCCCCTCTCTCTCTCTGCCTGCCTCTCTGCCTCCTTGTGATCTCTCTCCCTCTGTGAAATAAAATAAATAAAATCTTTAAAAAAAAAATGTATTGTGGGTTGGTTTCACAAGCAATATCTCCTGAAATGCAAACATAAGGACATATTAATCGGAAAAATAGCATTCGTCTGGCTCTTCATCATCCCTGTATCAAGACCTCCATTGACTCTTCAGGTTTCTGTCCACCCGTCTGTGGCAGATATGGGGATCTCCTACATGGCTATGAGCCCACTTTTCTCCTTTTTATCTCTGGCTCCCTATGGTGTATCTATCAGGTCTTCTAAAAAGTGTCTACAATGACTGACCACAAAATGCAACACCAAAATGTTGCTCATGCTGAGCTTATGGGCCTTTCTACCGTTGTATGTGATGCCTACAGATTTCTTTGCCCATTTGCTACTATGTGGTTATCATTATGAAGGAATATTGCAATGCATGTTGGTACAGAGGCACTTGTGATCATCCAAATTAATCCACTGGAGCAACATTCCTTCAGTAGAATTTCTCCCCTTCTTTGTATTACCTACATTATATGGTTTCACCACATGTTGGTCTGTGTTAAATACCTGTGGTATTTATTATTTAAGTAAACTGGCCTCATATTTATTTTCTTTGTACATTACCACCACTGTCCAGTACATAAAATTAAACAGTCATACATATTACATAATTACATGAGCGTATCCAACTAGTTAAATAGGTGTTTGCCATATATCAATGAGTTTACTTGAAGAAATATTGAGTAGTGCTTTCACAAACTCTTCCTCTGTTTTCCGAGAATTCAAACCACTGACATCTCATATGAGCCCTTTAAACCTTTCATACTTACTACAAAGTTGCAAAAACTACCCTTATCAGTCAGGATTCCATGATAAAGGCAGAAGCCACTTGGAGTTATTTTAAACAGTAGGAGTTTTTATTCAGCGATTTAAGTGATTCCAAAAACTTTAGAAGAGCTGACGGAGCAGATACTAGGCTGTATTTCTCAGGGGACTCACAAAGCCAGACAAAACTGGTTCCCTAGGGGAATGGCCACTTCAAAAGCTGCCACTGGAGTTCTGGCGGAAGCAGTAAGTTTCCACTACCTCCCTGCAATTGGACACCAATTACTGCTTCAGGAAATCTTCCTGTTTTCCTGACCTCACGTGTCAACAACAGGGGCCAGGGGCTGCCACACTTTACCATTTATCCACCCACTGCCTTCTGAAATTTGTCCTTAGTACTCCTAATTGGCTGGATTGTGTTTGGATAAAAAATGATAGTTGCAGAGAAGTGTGGGAAATGTAGACTTTTGCTTTATAATCTCTCCAAGTGAAAACCATTCCAAGTGGATGGGAGTTCCAGTTCAGAAATACATATTGAAGTCAATTCTCTTTGTCTGTAAAGTGCTTCCAATTATTAACTGGGGTTGGGTTGGGCGAGGGTCACAGTAGCAGCAACTTAGTAGAAAAGCAAATGAAAAATCCACGAATTTAGAAGACTTGGTTATAATTTTAGCTCTGACATTTAGGAACACGAGTGAGGCATTCGCCTTCCCTGGGCCTCAGTTTCCACATTTGATAATAACATTCAGGCCACCTCACAAGGCAATTATGAGGATCTCTTTAGACATAAATGTGAAAACACTTCATGCATATTAGATACTTATCATCTGCAAGCAGATGCAATCAGTGGGACTGATCAAAGAAAAACTAAAAGAGATCATTTCAGTTACTAATAGATGTTTAGTGCTAAAGGCATTTTATTTTATTCTAGGTTTTGAAAAATGACAACCTTATTTTTGTATAGTCTGTAAATTATCAGTTTATCTCATTTCCTAGTCAACTGCGAACTTAATATAACTGGGAAAATTTAATCAAGCTAAACTGTAAATATTTGCGATGTCATACTGTATCAGAAATCATGGATCCTACAAGAGACATTGTTTTAATAAATAATAAATGCCATATTGGAGTTCTTTTATTCTGTCACTTTATGTCTATTCTTATAGTTTCAAATGCTTCCTTTATTCACTTTAGCAAGTCTTCTAAATTTTGTAATTTTTATGATCTTGTATAGGTATTACGTTTAGTTCACTTTTTAGTTGACCTAGTCTCTGTGAAGTGTGCTTTAAGCTCTGGACAGTAAAGAATGAAGGCTTCTAGTTTAGCAAGACTCTCGATAACAGAAAAAGAGTTTCTAGGGAATTACTTTTCATTTTGTGTTATCATTTAGATTGAAAAAGCATAAACTCATAATTATCTAGTGTGATTTACTATTTTGATTGAGCTCTGGCTGTCAGTGTGATAAGATGACCTTATGAGCAGTATAACATTGAGCCCCCAGAAATCAATAAATATAATAAAATCCTTTTACTGCCCCTTCCTTCCTACTCACTAAATCAATTGCTTTTTACCTTCTGGTTTTTTATGAAAGTTCTACAATTCATTTTACTACCTGTCAAAATTGAAATGTCTTTTTTTTTTCTGAGGAGATACAGTTGTTTGATATTTCAATTTTCTTCATGGTTTTATTTTTCATCCCTTTGTTTCTATGACATTTACATACTTATCTATTGTTCTAGGTCCCAAATTTGGAATGACATATTACACAGGGATAGAAAATGAGGACTAGGACAGTGAACAGTATGGATTATTCAGATTCATACATTGTTATTTTGCAAATCATAGGACAAGACGATTACAAAACTCCATATGGATCATGAAAACATAATGAGAGTATAACAGATTGTTTTTCCTTTCTTGCAAATCAGGAGTACTTCTCTACATATCAGTCACATGAGTTCTATTTACCACATAGAAGGCTTTGAACACCCTCAACCTTGTATTTCTCCCATGAGGAAGTTCATCTGCCTCTCATACCCAATGCATCCACGCTGGCTACCTGACGGTACGGATCCTCAGAATGCTTTGTGATGATGATTCACTGGGCAATATGGAACTAAGCCAAGAGAACTAAGGCTTTTCCCAGTACACGTCCCCCAGTGATGAGTCAAAATACAGTAGCTGCCTGCCCCTCTGGCAGCTTCCAAGGAGTTTTGTTACTGGACTTTTTCAACCTTGCCTTGTATTGAAAATATAAGCTGGAAAAAGTATTTTTCTTCTGCACACACCAAGAAATGAATTTTCCCCAGTGCCTAACAAAAGACTCCAGCTCATTTTATAGCATTGATTTCATAATACAGACTTTCTACAGAGTCATTTATTGTAATAGATGTTAGAAAACACATCGTCTTGGTGAAAGAGAGGTAGATTTGGCTATACGATGAGAGTCATTCCATGAAAGGAAAAATGATGGAGCCTTGCAAAATATTTAGGGCCCATATTCTGAGTTGTGTGTGGCATGTGACTTAGGCACTGTAGATATTTGATCCAGTCACCATTTGCTTATAATGCCAGACTGAATTCTATCCCTATGATGTGTGCCATATAGTGGAAAATATAAATGGCAATTGTCAACACTCTTGTGTTATGTTTATTGATTCAATCAACTTTCATATAATACTGTACACTAGCATTTATAACCTCATTGATGAGACTCAATCCTAGAAGGAGTCTTATAAAGCAGATAATCACTTAAAGGGAGAAATATAAAAAAGGATAAATTAGAAAACTGCAGATCTATATCATGTACCTTGCAATATAATATCATTCTTCAATAATGTTTTTCCATTTTCCCACTTTAAACTTGTACTTGTTTTCCTTTAGACTCAACTGTTTACTCAAGGCAAGCGTCTCATAGTAAAGTGTATGTTTCATAATAAGTAAATTGAGCTGCTGTGAACCAAAACAAGGGAAGAACCTTAATTTTGCTTTTCCTTCACCCTCTGTATCCAAAACATCACTAGGTGTCCTATGATATTTGCCCCCTGGCTTTTAATTGGACCACCAATTGGACTCAGTCTGATCCTGGGTATTTGCTCTACTCTGCACTATTGCAGTAACTTCCTAATGCACAGCCTTAATTCGTTTCCTCTCCACTTTTAGTTCATCTTAATGTGTTGTCACTAGGTCCTTCCGCCAAAAACATAGAGCAGATCTTTTCCCTCCATGCTTAGGGAGCTTGCTTATCTTCACTATTTAAATGGAATTTATTCCAAATCCCTTTGTTAGTCAACAGTAAAAGTTCAATGCTTTATAGTTCATGCTTACCTTTCTGGTTGTCTTCAACATTTTACACACACACACACACACACACACACACACTCCTCCATCTCTCATATTTGGCACTTGTTCAAGTGACACTGCTTTTCTTTTTTTTTTTTTAAAGGTTTTATTTATTTATTTGACACAGAAAGATCAGATCACAAGTAGGCTGAGAGGCAGGCAGAGAGAGAGAGAAGAGGAAGCAGGCTCCCCGCTGAGCAGAGAGCCCGATGCGGGCCTCGATCCCAGGACCCTGAGATCATGACCTGAGCCGAAGGCAGAGGCTTTAACCCACTGAGCCACCCAGGCGCCCGACACTGCTTTTCTATCTGAGGAAAATCCATGTTCTCTTCTATCTTCCTCCAAAACTTTCTGTATTCAAAATTCAGAATTAAACTCACCCACGTACCACATGCCAGAGTATTTACTATGCCTGTGAGACCATCAGAGTTCTATGAGATTATGAGCTGCTGAAAGACAAAGCTCTATGTTAGTTTTTAGATTTCTTGTACTTAGCATAGAATTCAACATATACTAAATAATGTTTATGAAACAATTTTAACTGGATTCAACTGACCACACTCCATGTGATGTTCTCACTTTCTTCTAGGGACATGGAATACCTATCAACATGGGCTATGCAGTGGCACCACATCACTCAGGGGTCTACCCAGTTCATATTCAGTTGTATGAAGCTTGGAAGAAGGTCTGGGGTATTCAGGTCACCAGCACTGAAGAATATCCACATTTGAAGCCTGCACGGTACCGAAAGGGCTTCATTCACAATAACATCATGGTGAGCAATACTGCTGTATGTAATGAATGTTCTAAATACCTATATGTGGAATAAATACAAGCCACAACTTCAGAGCTCTCTAACATGAATGTCATAAGTTCCTAACATACCATGGTGGTAACTGGACCCACATTAACACATTGTTTGGCTAGCAGCCTGCTTTGCAAGCTGTTTTGCCAAACCCAAGATAAGCTCAAAATCCTGAAAATGAATTTCAAATAAATCATCCATGCAATTTCTCAATTGAAGTTTTGTCTGGGGACCTTATACTTCTGGGAGTTTCTCCTTGTCTTTTTGTTTGGGTAGTCATATTGAGAGTTTTCCAGGAAAACTGTCGGTCCATAGATCAAGAAAATAGCTCCCAAATCACTACCCTATCAACAGACAGAGTCAAACAAATAGGATCTGAAAACTAAATTTATCTATTCAGTTTATTTTGGTTTTCAGACACTTAAGAATATCTTAGGGTATTGTTTTCTTATTCTTCTTTCTTTTCCTTGCATTCTCTAAAAATGGAGGTAGATATATATTTTTTCAGATATATTGATTAAAAAATAATAATCTGATGCAACAATGGTGTATCAGTTGTTATAAATGAGAATAGAATCAAATGAATTTCACCTAGGAATTTATAGGTATTCATTGGAATGAAAAAAAAAAGGTATTCTTCACTTTAAAATAAAATAGCTGTCTTAAAATGTCCATCTTTAATTCCAGTGCCTTAGGTTGTGTTCTCATTATCAGTTGCCTAGATCATAGCAAGGGTCTACAAACTGTTCTCCCTACTTTAAATATTTACATCTTCCCAATCATTGTTCAGATTGCTATTAGAATTGTCTATCTATCATCTATCTAATCACTATCTAAAACCAAAAAAAATGCACTAATACATGTGCCTAAGCACAGCCAGTACTAGAAGACCTTAAAAAACTTCATATTTAAATGGAGCTATTAATTATGCAAATAGTGGTATTGACATTCATAAAAATCCAGGAGGTATAGAAAGAATTGCTCTTGTATAATTTTGAATTAGAGTGTAAATACCACTTTTCCCTTTATTGAGTTACATGAATATTTGACTATTATAAAATAAAAACATTCATTTTAACCAGCATTACATGCATTCATTTAGTTTGAATTTAGTACAAACTATTATAGAAACTAAGCAAAGAATAAATAAAATTATAGTTACTCTGTTCAATTGGATGCATTTTTCCATTAGATTATAAGCAGTTTATTATTCAAAATCAACTTTTGGAATAAAATTACTTATTTGCTTTCTCTGTTGAACATTCAAATTTATACCAGAATTAACCACAGAATGTACCAGAAGCAGTCATTAGATGGTTTGACTACTACTGTGACTAAAATTTCAAATCAGAATGTAGTAAAAACAAAATTTGTTAAAGTGGTAGAAGTGATGAAAATAGACTGTGTCGAATCTTAGAAACTGAGTACCATGTAAGATTGTATTTCAGAAGCAAGGAAAGTAATGGCCCAATACCATGAAAAATCTAACTTTAGGTCTTCTTTATATTTGAATTAAATTAATCTTAAGAAGGCTTTTATTTTTTTGCCAGTCCTTTAACATCACTCAGCTGGTGGGTGAGATTTATAGCACCCTATGTGCTATAAATGCTTTAGCCTATGTGTCTTATAGCTTTGATTTGGCAACTCCTTAATATTTACATCATTACACCAATACCAGGTCTCGATTTCAGTAAGACTGGCTTTAACAGCCAAGGAAATTCCAATAGGAAATGATAATTTGCAGACTCTGAAGTCCCAGGGCAGTGGGGGAGCTCTTAATGAAGTATTGTGTATGCTCCTTTTCCCCCCTTTTCCTCAGGTCCTCCCTCGACAGACCTGCGGGTTGTTCACCCACACTATTTTCTACAAAGAGTATCCGGGAGGACCCCAAGAATTGGATAAAAGTATCAGAGGCGGTGAACTTTTCCTCACAATCCTTCTAAACCCGGTATTTATTCTATTTATGCTTTTTATAATAACAAGAGAATTTTAAATGCTTGTTTCTTTTTGTTTCTATTGTCAATCCTTTCACAAGAATAGTTTGTAAATACTAGCCATACTAGAAGGAAATTAGACTACATCTCCAAGTTATTCAAATTTGATTTTTAATTTTTATGATCTTCAATCAAGAAAAACACAGATTTGTTAAGAACCATATGTTGAATTTAAGAACTAAATGTAATATAACATCTCAATGCTGACTTCTATTCTTGAATTATAGTAAAGAGATAATATGCAATTTTCTAGCCCCAAATTATCATTCACAAGTCATCAGTAAATGCACATTTTGTCCATAAGTTGAGTTTGCTTCTGACTCAAGATCTCAGCAGGCACACACAATTCAGTTTTTAAAAATTATCACAATGTAAAATCACATTGAAAATATGTAACTAGGTATTTTCTTTGTTTAGCATGGTCATCTGAGGCCTATTTTAAAAATCTCCACTAATTCTATTTGGAATCAAAATGGAGAATTTGACCCTTTTTTCTCTAATTGTGTCCTTTCATTTTTCAAAGTTTTACAATTTCATTTCCTTTTATGTGTGTAAAAGTATATCAAGGTGGGGATATGTTATAATCAGATAATGTTAATATTATTTCAGCTTTCTGATTTTTCTCCCATAAATGTTCCATTTCTGAGGTCTTACAAAAGCACCTCCTCTTTTACATCTTAGTGCACACAAAAAATATGAAGTAGTGGGTCATATGTTATGCCTACCTTGTTTAATGTAACAAATTTTCATACTCAGAGAAAAAGATTCATGCATTAGACAAAATGACAACTCAGTTGTCTATGATGAAGGTCTGTTTAAAATGAATTATTTAGATACTTTTTCTATGGTATTTTAAATTCCTGAAGAAATTAAATAAAACCTACACTATGTAAAAAATGAAAACTTGCAAATTGAATCAAAGGGATAGGGAAGTGGGGGTTAAAATGCTTTAAGTATGAATAAATACTAATAATCAAAAAACCTTTCCCTCAAATGGCATAGTTATTGAAAACAAAACAAAATTTGAACAAGGTCTGTTGTGTTGGGGTGGCTCTTTATTCTCAAACAGCTTCGATGCTCTGTGGTCTTTTGCAAGAAACCACTTCTCAGAGCTTGCTTGCTCTTTGATAAAACAAGTTAGTTGAGCTAGTTGAGACAATCTTCAACGTGCCTCAAAGATATCCCTTATGGACATGAATCTGAGATATTCCAGTGTTTTGTGTATAATTCAAACTCATTGACACTTAAGAGATATCAGGATATTCTGTATTTTTCTTAGAAACTGAGGTGTGCATATGAATGTTAATGAAAGTAAATGGGAAAAACTTTCTGTTTACCCCTTTTTTCACTAGTTGAGAATTTGATCTCCACAAAGGCAAGGGTCATTTTTTCATAACTTTTTCATTCCAGGGCTACACTCTTGACCCCAAACCTGTTGTAATTATTTCTTCAGAGGAAGTGGATAAACATCAGAGCACTGATGATTGCCTCCCCTAAAACTCTTGCCCCCAAATCTGATTGCTATTGCCATAAATTATCTGAATACCTGTCTACTTGTCATTAAAGAGATGGATTTAAAACTTTTTTTTAAATTTTGAATTCAGTACCATACCCCTCATAAAGGATCATTCAGAGACTTATAGTTGGTTCTTCAAATAAAATAGAAGACTATTTAGCATCTAGCATTTCTACCAAATTTGTGAACTCAGAAAACAACACTAACTACAACAAACCTTGCTTAAAAACATTATCACTGTCATACAGATCGATTTTAATTACAAGCAGAATGGAACAGTGGAAGAGGGAAGTTTCAGAAGTTTTCTTGTATCCATTCACAGCTGTGCTTGCTTTATCATTGTGAATTGATGGTGAACTCAAAATATGATACATCAGTAAAGGAGAGAGACCTGGATAAACATAGCAGAAAGAACAATGCTAGAGATGGCCAATAGTGTGGTAATATAAGACATTATAAAGTATGGTAATATGAAGACTGTATCTGGCAAAAAGTGAACCACAAAGATGTGAAATTAAAGAACAATGTTGCTTAAAACATGGACAGTGTACACCCACAAGCAATCTAGGGAGATGCTATGTGTTGGCTGTCTAGGGAGACAGGCAGTAGGCAGTATCTGGTGGTATCCGTCAAAATAGGGATTAATCCCAGACATGTGTAGGCAGAGGTTATAAGATGTATTAGTCAGGGTTTCCAGAGAAACAGAGCCAGGAGGGTGTGGGATGGGAGGGAGATAAATTTATTATAAAGCAATTTTTCCTGTACTTGTGTAGGTAGACAGGTCTCAAGATCTGTAGTTGGCAAGATATAGCCCCAGAAGAACTGATGGTCTAGTTCTGGTACAAGTCCTAAGGACATACCTTTGGCCTGAAAATCAGGAGAACTGATGGTGTAGTTCCAGTCTAAAGGCTGGCAACATCAAGACCCAGGAAGAGCCAATGTTTTAATCCAAATCTGAGGACAAGAAGACAAACAATATTCTAGCTCAAAGATCATCAATCAGGAGTTCCTTGTTACTCACAAGATGGTGAGCCTTTTTGTTCTATTCAGGCCTTCAACGGATTGGATGAGGTGCATCCACATTAGAGAGAGCAATCTGCTTTACTCAGTTGACCAATTCAATTATTAATCTCGTCCAAAGCACTCTCACAGACACACCCAAAATAATATTTGAGCAAATAATCTGGTCACTCTGTGGTCCAGTCAAGCTGACACACACCCGAAGAGGGGTATTAACCACCACACCCGAAGAGGGATTTAATGTGAATGAAATAAAATGGGCCACAGTGAAAGAGGAGAGGAAGTGGTGAATGAAGAAGCTTAGAATGTACGCTTAGAAGTTTTTCATGCATGTGTCCTGTTATGAATAGAGAGGCACCTTAGGCGATGGACTATGATCAATACACTGATATGGAGAAAAGAAATAGCATGCTTAACTACAGTTTCAGGATAGATGGTTCCAGCAAGTCTGGCTAGGATGGGAATGGAGTGAGGAAAGATGAAAACAAAATGAGGAAATACACACTGACACCCAGCCCCCCACCTTTGATCTATTCTTTCTCTCTAGCCTTAATTCTTCGTCAGAGTAAAAAGTATCTCTTTAGTTTTTCAGCAAAATCATGCTCAAGAAAACATCTGAAAGTTCATTGATGTGAAGGTATGCTATTCATATGAATTTATTATTATGCTAACTCTAAGAATATTTATATTCTAACAGAGCCAGTTCCCGAAGGAGAGGTCTATGATTGCATTATTTTAGATATCAAAGTCCCTTGTGAAAATAAGTATTTATTAGGAAGATTCAACCTCCTTGAAATCACCTGGAGATGACCACTTACTTCCTCTCCCTACTGTTCCAACCAACTTGTAATGTGGAAAATTGATTTTTGTGAGGACTTATAAGTAGGATAAGTGATCACTAGTGTTAGCATAAACTCTAAAGATTAAAGGTCAACCTAGCTTTAATTTGTTTTTTCATCGATGATCTATACTTTTACATCACAGAAATAACTATAGTAATCATATATATGACATCTTTTTTATATGGCAATTTTCTCAATGGATTTGTTAAATGGTTTATAGATTTCTGTTTGTAGCATTGGGTTTTTTGTATGTTGAGGAATGGGTGAAAAAGGATATAGACAGCATGACACGAAGCTAGCTGTGATAGTAAATACTCCAGATAATATTAATATCCAGTTTTTCTTAGCACATTAGAATGACAGACCAAACCTAGCAAGGTGAAATTAAACAGGAAGTAATGCAAACCCCCAAAGTTATTTTCAAAGAAAATAATGGTATAATTCCAGCATTATATAAGGATAAATATTATATAAGAGTAGATTAAATCTGCCAGAAAACTGTATGGGCTGCATCATGACATATTAAGTGCTTTGTCATTGAAGTTGCCCAAACAGAAATGTTGTAGGAATAGGGAAACTATTACTTTAATATCTCATTTGATGCTAAAAATCTGTGATTCTATTTTTATTCAACTAGACATGGGGTATATCGCTTTGATTATAAACATAAAAAATATAAAGTAGGTTTAATGTTAAATATTACAAACTAACATTATAAATTGGTTATTCTCTGTGATTGTAAGGTCAGAGGAAAAGAAGAAAGAGTAACTTATCAATCTGTATACAAATACAAGAATGAGACAAAATAGAAAGTAATTCAGTGTTGGATGTATTAAGGGAAATGTATTGAGAAGGAAAAAAAAATTCCATAATCAGTATACTGAAAGAAATATTGCTGCTAGATTTTGCAGAACTATTTTGAATAGATTGGTAGTGTCTGGATTCATTTGTATGTAAACACCCTATGAGGCTAATAAAAGCTGGAAAAAGTATATGAGGGAATGTTCTGGAATCTCCCTCTCTAGAGTACTTTAAAATAGAATCAACAACCATAAAGTTCTTTCTTATTGCCTTGGGAGTTCATCTGCCTAAAGGAAGGGAACTAGATTAAATAACCTTGAAAAGTTCCACATATGGCTCGGTTTTTGTTTTCGGGTTTTTTTTCTGGTTTATAACTTCCACAATTCTGCTCTGCAGTCAAAATGGCACAAACCTTTCTGCAGAAATGGACCCATAAATACACAGAGTAAACTGGTGCTGCTAGTGGGTAGGGAGGGTAGGGGATGGACAAAGTGAGTGAAGAGGAATGAGGGGCACAGGCTTCCAGTTATGGAATTAATCAGCCATGGGGATGAAAGGCACAGCATAGGCAATATAGTCAGTGGTGTTATAGTAGCATTGTATAATGACAGGTAGTAGCTTTATCTGGGTTGAGCACAGCATAACATACAGGTTGTCTAATCACTATGTATATACCTGAAATTAACGTAACATTGTGCGCTAACAATAATTTTTTTAAAAATGATATCATATCACAAAAAGGGTGGGGTGGGAAGCATGAACCACACCAAGACCAGGGCTGTTTCATTGTCTAGCTTTTGACTTAGGGATTCACATTATTTTGCATTGTTCCCTCTAGAATAGACCTGCATCATTTCTGCACTCAAAAGTCTCTGATATTTTTTTCTTATGTATTTTCAAGAGGTTTTTGTTGTTGTTGTTGTTGTTTTGGTTTGGTTGTTTTATTTTTTTTGTTTGTTTTTTTGTTTTCTTTTTTATTTGTAACTCTAGCTGGCATCGCACAATTTAAAATATATCATTATTTTCTGGGATGCCTGGCTGACCCAGTTGGAATAAGCCTGGGACTCTTGGTCTTGGGTCATGAATTTGAGCCCCATGCTGTGTGTAGAGATTACTAATATAAATAAACTTTAAAAAAATAAAAATAAATTAAATTAAATATGTTATTATTTCCTAATCTATCGTAAGGCAGAAAATACAAATTGAAATTTATTTTTACATCTTGGCTCACATATATTACTCTTGTGTGTTAGATCTTCTGATTCAGCAAACTACAAAGAATAGGGTTTCTTAATTTCCTTCGATACCCACTTGTTTTGCCCGGATCAATCTAACAATTGGAAATTAAATGATATGAGGGCCATTTGAATGGCATTTCGAAAGAATAGCGAGGCATCTGTCCACTTAACATTCGGATAACTTCCTCCTATTTTTCTTAGAGTCTATCATGACCTCATCACATATTGATATTTTCCTGCACTGCTCCACACTTGTCAAATGCTAACATGTATTTCCCTGGTGCCGAATCCTTCCTGTATTTTCAATATAATCTTTGTTCAGACAGGAAGAAATATAATTTAATCATGCATGAGGTGAAACAGCTTATACCAGGTAACCCACCATCATTCAAGTCGAGACACTATCCTATAAAATATGCAGCAACTGACAATAATAAAGGAAGGCTGGAGTCTTATCAGATGGTGTCACCAGTAACTATGAAAGCTTGAAATGACTGTGTTGTACTGGATTTAATTTTTTTAACTCATTTTAATTTTGTGTTACACAAAGAACAATATGAAAACAGAATTTTCTAAGTTTCTTAGCAGGTATGCTTAAAAATGTTCAGATTCTAGAATGTTTTAAAATGGGAGTGCTGGAGCCAGGAAATCTATGTTTTCCAAAGTTCAAAGCAGTGTCTAGACTCACTAACCCCTGCCTGTATTTTGGGCAATTGCAAATTCGAGTGAAGAAAAAATACGTGCCTGAAAGAGTGGTGTACTTGAAATTGACGGTAGAGTATAATGGAACTGCAATGATATACTTCTCCATGTGCTGTCTGCTGAACTTTCATACACCGAGGCTGCTTAATGAGCTTTCCTTCTTCGTGTATATCAATCTCCAAGTTCGTGGAATCTAATAGCAGGTGCAGTACGTTTTGGATTAGTGCTGGCTCTTAAGACAAAGTAGAGGAAGAGACAGCTGTAAGGCATAGGAAAACATCAACATGAATAGCCTGAACCAAACTTTAAGTTCTTTTAGTGCTGAAATACTACAGAATCAGATATGTAAGATAATTCTCAGAAACATATTTTATGTGCAGCACCGTAGAAAATGCAAAAAAATCTATTTTAGAGCAGATTATAAAGAATTACTGATTACTGACATCAAGACATCCCAAGTATCCTTTGATGATCTTGATTTTGATTTTCTATAAATGCCGTGCTTTATAGAAAATTGTAACAATCAAATAATATTTCATGTAGAACAAAGCAATTACGTATTCTGCCAAAATACACTTCTCTGCAAAACAATATATTAATTCTAACTTGGGGTCATGGGAGATTTTTACATGTGTTCCATCACTGTTTATTTAAAATAAACAAATAAATAAATAGACTGCTAACTTCTCTACTATAGTGAAATCTGCTTCTTATCTAGGCAGGGATTTTGAAGCAATTAGTGTTCTTGGAAGCTGTGGGGCATAGAGCCTGGAAGAACAGCCACCAACCGTGAGAAGAATGGACCCCTGCAGTGTATATAGATTGTGGAAAATTCTATTTCCACTCACTGAAAGATCTACGGTCACCTCTCTTTTTCCTTTATCTGTTTTTTTTTTCCTTAAAGATTTGCAGGACTAACCTTTACAAAAGGACATAAATCACCACTTCTAAAGTGATTCACACTCACAGCAGGGACTTTGTAAAATCTGGAGTCACCTAAGATCCATGGCCTCACTATGTATGATATTATTCTTCCTATTCACACCGAAAATCAGGATCAGAGTTAGTACAAGGATCTAGAGAATGTGAAGAAATTTTGCTCTTTTCTAATTTGGGGGTTAGTGCAGTTTTTGCTTAATTTTCCACAATAGGATTTACACAGACACTAGAACAGAATATTTTCATCTCCTAAACCTGAACTCTCTCTTCAGCAAATAAGAGGAAGATTGCTATTATTGTGTAGACATACTTCTTTCTAATGCAATGGCTCTACAGATCCTGATGGAATATAATTTACATTCATGTATATATTTCTAGAGCACGAACAAATCCATAAAATTGCATTGGTTTTTTTCAATTTTGTTTCCCTAGAAAAATAAATGAAAACAACAATATTTTATTGGGGAAGTCTATTTCATCTAGCGTAACTGGATAATTTAGTTTTCCCAAAGCATGTTATGAAATGTGGTGGAATAGCTCTTTAGCATAAATAAGTTTTCAACAGCAAAAAATACAACCACTTATTTATGTGGATCTTAGTCAATAGATAAACCTTTTTCCCCTTTATTTTGAAGCTTATAATATGGAAGTATTAAGTGCATAGTACTCTTGACATTCAGAGATAGCTTGGAAGCAAAATCAGTGAATTCGTAGTAATAAGAAAAAAAATAAAATTTCCCTATGTCACTGTTTATATGGTTTAGTGGGTTGGTGGGACAGTAGGAAAGTAAGTGGGTTTTGTAGGACTTCACAAAACTAAAATTGAAAATGTGTGCTTTTTTTCAGTTTGTGAGTTTTCGCCTCATTCTTGATTTTACCATCTCTTCCACAAACTGTGTAACACCTAAGTATTTCAATACATCTTGTTCCTTTTCCTTCCTATTTATTTTTTCTAATTTTGAAGTACAGTGAAGTAGAAAGACCATTTGTATCACTTTATTTCACTTTGTTTATTCCTACTTCATTTTCCCCTGGCTATTCTGAAGAGTCAGATAATGTGAAAATAAAAATATGAGCTCTTTCCTAAAACTTGTTGGTATTTTCATATTTTTTCATTTCTGGAGACCAAATTATTTAGCTTCAGTTTTCCATTAGTGGTTACATGATGATATAATGAATATTTCTGTAAAAACTTACTGGTATGTGCTGAGGAATCGAAAAGAACGTCTTATAATTTCTATCCCTAGTTTTATCAGCAGATGGCTAAAAAGGTTCTATCACTAAAGTTAGCTTGAGTTGATATTTATTTGTTAAATTTTTATTTGAGATTGACCTAGTCTTAAATATAAGAATTATTGATAAATATAATTGGAAATCTGGTGCTTAATTTATAATTAATTTATAATGAATTGCTACAGTGTCATGTGTACCCCCCCTTGATTTGTATCTCAATCATTTAATTTCTTCTTTTATTTGACTTTTTAAGGAGATCATCCTGAGGACACTATCAAATAGTTCTAATGTGTGGATATTTATACATGTGCATAACTCAGTCAAGGAATGCATGGGAATGCCGTCCAGAGGAGTCGGGGTTTGAGTGAGCTGAGCGTTAGTAGAGATTCATCGGACAAATGAGGTGGCATGGTGGGGCTGTGGAGTGTGGTATGCAGGAGGAGCCCTTCCTGTCAGAGAGAAAAGATACTGAAGGTGGGAGAGGGAAAAATCGCCATTGCAAGTTTGGGAACTGTAAATGTTTGGGTTTTGCAGGAGTACAAGATGAGATAAAGTTCTCCGAGTAGGTAAGAGTAAGATCATAAGTTAAGTTTGAATATTATTGTTCTGTTATAGGAAGGGAAGGAATTTGAGCAAGGGAGTGATGGAATCAAATATTAACCGTTATTTGTGATTTGAGCTGACATTTCAGGGTCTGTCTTATATAGAGAGGACATTAGTATATAGTCTTCCTTATGCTGACAGTACTTCCCGCCTCCACCTCACTCTTTATCCCTCAGATTTCATCTCTACTGTCTCTTCCTCACCTGGGGTTTAGGTGAGGTTTAGGACATGACTCAGCTGCTACATATACACACGGAGTCACATACACAAGGCTGCGTGCAGTGGTATCTTTATGTTTTGGGGATACCCTCTTCCTCTCCTGTGCTATATGCACCCCCAGGCAGGAAGTGTTGGCTTAAGAGGTATTTGTTGAATAAACCCATAAATGAACATGATCGCATCACAGCAGTGTCTGTCTACCATGTGCTGTTTCACACAAGTTGTTAGAGCAGTGTCCGAAGCAAAGGGAAAGGAAGGGAGAACAAGGGAGTAGAAAGGAGAGTAGAGGGAGGGGTGAGGTGACAAGGAAAGGAGAGGGGGAATATGGAAAGGAAAGGAAGAAAAGGAAGGGGAGGGAAAGGAAAGGAAAGAATCAAGGAGGGAAAGAAGAAAAAAATGGAAAGTCACTCCTTTCTCTTTCATCAAATCAGACGGGCTGCAGGAATATAATTTATCTAGTAACCGAAATTCAAAAGATCTTGTTTTACGACTTTTATTGATTTTCAGAAAAAGTCACATAATGTTCCTAATGTTTCAGAACGTCTCTGTTTGTAAAATGGGGAAAATAATGTTAGTCCCCTTACTGTTTTATAGATAGTGTGAAATGTGATCAAAAGTAAGTTCTTTGATTTTACAGAGAAGACCTAACTAATTTGGATAGAATTCTTATTTGAAAAAGTAAAAATATATCTCATTTTTATTATCAAATGATATTTGAGGTGTGTTAGCAGCCCATAAACTCCAGGTTTATTTACAGTTTGAATTGTGTTTGATTGTTTCTCCCTGCTGGAACACATAGATCCGGGGTAAAGACATTCACTTTTTATCAAGGCTTTTAGTTCATTATATGTTTTGCTCCTGAAAACGTTCTTGGTTGTGATACTTTATTGTGCTTTCTGAGCTATTTTTAAATGATAACGTTTCTATCGTTATTCTTTATTCCATTGAAACAAATTGAGTCATCAAATGCAGCACTTTATTGGCCAGTCAAGCCTGCTTTTTTAATTTGGTTTTGGTGTCTACAAAAGTTCCACAGATGTTTTTGTCAAAGGATTTTGGTTTTGTGATTAGTATTGCTGATTGTATTATTATTATTAACATAGAAAGGTTTTCTGGAAACACTAGGTCCCTACTTTTTTAACAATTTCCAGTGAACATTGTCCATTGTGGAAATTTTGCTCAAATGAGGACTAAATAGAATTAAAGTAATCTCTGTGTTTAATACATAAAAATTAATTATGTGAAAAATGGAAGACCTTCGGCACCTGGGTAGCTCAGTTGTTAAGCGTCTGCCTTCAGCTCGGGTCATGATCCCAGGGTCCTGAGATCCAGCTCCGCATCTGGCTCCCTGCTCAGCCAGGAGCCTACTACTCCCTCTTCTTCTACCCCTGCTTGTGTTTCTTCTCTCGCTGTCTCTCTCTGTGTCAAATAAATAAATAAAATCTTTTTAAAAAAATGGAAGACCTTCCCAACTGTTACATAATTATAGATAATTTAGATGAACTAGTTGAACTCAATAGAAATAAGAAAACCAATCCCACAGACTAAATAGAAAACTCTAGGCTGGATTTCATTACTTATCACAAAAGGAAAGGATACTTTTCATGTCTACAATCATTGATCCTATGGATCTCTCTCCACTGAACTTCACACCTAACAGAACAGTCCTCATTCAATTACCTCTGTGAAAACATTAACTAAAACTAGAGAAGGAGCCAAGAGATTTAGAAGTAAAGAAAAGGTCGTGTTCTTGTAAACGGCAAGTTCACAACTGCCAACATCCTTTAGAACTATGTGAAAATTACTAGCTTAAACAATGTAAAAGATTCCAAGCATGAAGTGTTTCCCTGATTTATAATTGTCACTTTTAACACAATTTAAAGTATCCAATAATGGCATTCAAAGTATAAAGTGTAAGTAGCGGAATTTTGCTCCTTCTTGAAGCTGTTATTATATCCACTTAAATTCTCTTTCACACACAGGTACACATTCAAATCAAATGTGAATAAAAGATGTGACTTGAAAATTGCCATCCTCCTGAAATTTCTTTTCAGAAGTCCATTCTGTAGTTCACTTAAACAACTTGCTCAAGCAATCAAATCTATATAGGCAGAGCTTTCTACATGGGCTGAGATGTTACACTCATAAACACAGAGTTAGGAATGATGAGCTATTTAGAGAAATAAAAAAGAAACTTAAACACATCACATTGCCCCAAATTGGAAGTAGCTTTTATCCTATCTTTTGCCAAATGCTTCTTTAAAAAGTATATGCTACAGCATATAATGACTCTTGAATCTTTAGTGATTTCAATTTTGAAAAAAGAAACTCATCTACAAGCAAGCACAGCCATAGTGACTCAGTGCAAGGAACCATTGGTTGAATTATTATATTTTGGAACTGACTTTCTAGTGAGCAGGCAAACTCCCAGTAACATCGGGACACATTACTTTTACAAGATGTGCCCATAGTAGGTCCTAGTAAATATCTGTTGAACGAATAAGTCCATCAGGAAGTACTGCCAATCCTACTTCCAAAATACATCCCAATTTGTGCTTTTTTTTTTTTTTTTTTTTTTTTTCCATCTCTGCAGTGACCCTACAAGACAGTGGCTCCATCAGCTCTCTCCCAGACAACTCCTACCATTCCGGCCACACAGAATCCATTATTCCAAGAACAGTCACGATGATGTTGTTAAATGCAAAATAAAGCATGTCACGGCCATTCTTAAAGCCCTCCAGTGGTATCTCATTTAATCTTAGAATAAAATTCAAGTTCTAAGCCATGACTTGGCCATCTTCTTTGCACTAATCAAGTTCCGTTCTGTCCTTTACTTACTACACTCCAACCACATCGTTCTTACTTCGGTACAGTCTAAATATTTCAAGACTGTTTGCCCATCAGGGCTTTCGTGCTTCTGGTACTTTGCTTGGAACAAGTGGCTCCCAGAAATTTGTTAAGTCTGATTTCTTCTGCCTTTCATGTCTCAGGTCAAACGTCGCTTCCTCAGAGAGTGGTTGCCTGCCCCTTTTTACCCAGTAACCATCTATCACTTAAATGTCTTGTTTTTTCATAGCATCTACTACTCTCTGAAGCTATCCTGTTGACTTACGTGTTCACCATCTGTCTCTTTCCCCCAGTTCTACTTTCCATCCTTACACAACCAAGGACCTACTCCACATCAGCTCCACAAGCCCAGTAACATGGGATACGAGTGGCACAGAGATGGCTAAACCACTTGATTGTTAACCATTGTATATTCCTGGATAGATGTGTTTGTGAGCTTTAGAAGTGCTCTTTAGCCAAAGATTTGAAATGTTAATGTGCAATTGAGAACACTTTTGTATTTTGATCACTGTCTGCTTGTTTGTTTTGGCACACACAGAAAGCTCTGTAATTTTTATGGGAAACAACATATACTTGAAGTGCTTTATAATGTTTATGCAAATTTGACTTAAAGTAATATTTTATTTTGTCTTACCCAACTGGTTACATTGATGTTTGCCTAAAGTTAGAAAAATATAACCAGTAATAATTCCCTATGAAACACAAATCCAGGGGCACCTGGGTGGCTCAGTCAGTTAAGGGTCTGCCTTTGGCTCAGGTCATGGTCCCAGGTCCTGGGATGGAGCCTCCCGTTCCCATCAGGCTTCCTGTTCAGCGGGAAGCCTGCTTCTCCTTCTCCCTCCGCCTGCCATGAACCCCCCGCTCGTGCTCTCTTGCTCTCTCTCTCTGTCAAATAAATAAAATCTGAAAAATAAAATACAATAAAATAAATAAAATTAAAAAACCCAAGTCTAAATCTGAGATATGAGGGCATAATTTGTAAAAATTCCTGTGATATCCAAGCCATCTTCAATACCCACTCAAGTATTGACACCCATTATTTATAATATGAAGTGCTCTTTGTTCTACCTATAGTAAATAGCTAGCTCATACTTATTTAATGCTTACTATATTTAATATTCTCAATGATTTACCTGTGTTAACTCATGTAATCCTTCCAAAAACTATATGAAGTGGATGCTATTATTAACTCCATTTTCTAAAGGAGGAAACTGTCCAGAAGAAGTTAACTAATCTAGTATCATGCAGCTGGAGATGGCAGAATTGCAAGTTTGACTTAGGAAGTGAGGTTCCAAAGCCCTCGTTTTTTTCACAGCACATTTTGCTGTCTCTCCTAGTCAGACAACTGTCAAAATAGTAATATAACTTGGGAAAAATCTGTCTCCTTGAGGGAAAATGATCTTAGCAGCAATAACTGTACTCTATCAACTTCCAGGGTTGAATACATTTGTGTAATTACAGAGGTAAACATACTTTTCAGTATCAAAAAGCTATAGGCTCCTTGATTCATTTAATAAGCCCCTGTTAAATACTATTAGTGTATCAGAGATATAGAAAACAAGGGTATAGTCAGCACAGACTGGTGGAAGAAATAGACAGAAAACAGAAAATTTGGATAGAATTTGATGAATGCTATTTTAAAAAGGAATGGAGGAGTGCCTGGGTGGCTGTCAGCTAAGGGTCTAACTCTTGACCTCAGCTCAGGTCTCGATCTCAAGGTGGTGAGTTCAAGCCCCAAGTTGGGCTCCACACTCAGTGTGGAGTAGTGAATGACTTTTGACAATGTGACTTTTGAGCTGGACAGAGTGTGTAGAATTTTGACTGTCACTGAAGGAGAAGGTGTTTCATGTTGACGGGAAGCTAATGAGCAAATGAACTTATGGCATATACAGAAAGAACAATAAAAACAGGGATAACAGTGAAAGGAGAGCAAGAGGCTGGAAGAGGCCTTGGGGCTACACTGTACAGGTTTTTACGGATCATACATAAGGGCACTCGAGTCGGCGAGTGACATGACACTCAGGTTTAGAAACAAAGTGAATATTCTTATTTCTTGATATTCAAGCTATTCCATCAAAAGGGTGATCTTCCTTCAGAAAGGTTATTTTTTCTTTCATCAGTCTATGAGTAGTTTGTTGCCCTGTTAGAAGTTTCAAAACACTGGACTCATCTCAATAATAAACAAATCTTGTTAGTCCGTCGCTCACACACGGGGTGCTGGTAGAAGTGGCCTCGGTTTGTCTGTGTTATCCTTTCTTCCAGGCTTGGCAAAATGAACATTCCCGGGACATCAGAAGATTAGCCTTTTTAAATTACTTTAAACTTTGTAACAATGGAAACATTGAACCCATAGTCTTTGTGAGTTTTTTCCTGTGTTTTTCCTTTTCTATTTTCCCTCTTTCCTGTTTTTCTTTCTTTACTTCCCTCTTTGTCTTTGGTTCCTTACTTCCTTCCTCCCTTCCTACCTCCCTCCTTCTTTTCCTTCCCTTTTTCCTCCCTTCCTCCTCCCAATTCCCCCATTTTCCTCCTCCTTCCCTTCTCTTCCCCCTCTACCCTCCTTCTCTTTATCTTGTTCTCTTTAATGAGCAATTCAGCTCATTGTTTCTAGAATCATTATATTACTAAATCACAAAAAAACATGTACTAATATTACATGTTACTGTCCGCTGACTTTTAATGCCACCGTAATAAAAATAATGGATTTCGGTTAACAACCAATGAAGTAGGGCGCCTGGGTGGCTCAGTGGGTTAAAGCCGCTGCCTTCGGCTCAGGTCATGATCCCAGGGTCCTGGGATCGAGGCCCGCATCGGGCTCTCTGCTCAGCAGGGAGCCTGCTTCCTCCTCTCTCCTCTCTCTCTGCCTGCCTCTCTGCCTACTTGTAATCTCTCTCTCTGTGTCAAATGAATAATAAATAAAATCTTAAAAAAAAAAAACCAATGAAGTAGATTTTAAAACAAACTCATATTTAGGAAAACACACAGGCTTTATACTACGCCATTTCGTCTCTTTACTGAGATGTTTTCTGTATTTAAAAAAAAAAAAAGGAGCCAGTTCTTGAGACTTTGTCCCTAAGAAAAATGACTTTTTATCTTATAATTCAATCATGAAAAGAAGGGATGTAATTCTTTGCATATTTTGGCTGTTAACAAGTAGAGGATTATAAAAGAATGAATTGAATATTTAGTATATTTATCTTTACTTCTAATTTGGCTTATTAACATCATTGCATACCACCTGCAGTCAGTGGGCAGAAAAAAAGTGAGCCATGAAGAAATAAAACCAAATTCAAGTACAGTTGGTTCACTGACCCCAACATGGCATCGGCCAGTCTTTGGAGGTTCCCTCCTGGAGATGTGACAGCTTTGTGATTTTGTTTTTAGCAGGCTGAGCAGAGAGGCCACAGAAGAAAGGCCAATTTGTGATTGCTCAAGAACCTCTGAGAACAGGGTGAGAGGTTAGTCAGAATGCTTGCCTTTAGGGATCCTCTTACCAATTCTCCGGAGGACATTGTTTTCAGTATTTATATATAGCACCTTTGCTAAGCAGTATGTTAGGCAATTTATCTTCATTTTAAAAAGTTCTTTAGGATTGTGCCAGTTTAATATTTTAAGTGAAAATAAAAATCAGATCAATGTCTGTAGCAGAAGAGGAATTATAGGAGCAGACATTAAAAATGTCCCTATTTCCACATGCCACTGTCTTGTGTCCAAGTAACCTATTCTCTGTTCTCTGTCTGGCAATGCTAGGAATGAAAAAGAAGTTAATGAAACATTAAAGGGAACAAGCAGTTGCTCTTGCTTTTCAAAAGATAGTGATTAAAAGCATGGACTAGAAAGTCAAGTACTCCCCACCTCAATTCCTTGCTGCCTCAGCTTTAACATAAGCAAATTGCAAAACCTGAATTTAGTTAGTGCCATGACTGTTGAAGTTTCAAGGAAATATAGGAAAAAAAGAGTACTAACTCTGAAAGGATGATTGTTACCTTATTAAAAAGTGAAGTATTCCCCATAGTTTATACACAGTCACCAACTTGTATTTAAAGTATTCCAAGACTATTAAAATATGTTTATTATCTCTCTCTTATGGATGGTGAAAAGAAATTCCCTCTAAGGCAGTGGTATCTAACATTTTTAGATGTATATCATATCCATAAAAATGATTTTGAATGGGTATCCACAAAATATTCGTAAATATTTATTTATATATAAATTCATTCCCACTATGCCAACGCATTACTATACCACATACATTATATTGAGATACAAAATAAATACAAATAAAATTGTAATGTTTTCTGGTGGAAATGAGATTATCAAACCTGCTGGCGTTCTTGCATTCTGGGGACCACTGCAGTAGTAGATTGAAAAGCTAATTAAGAGACAAAAAAGTATTATAAATATGCAAATGAAATTTTACATGTTATTTTGTATATTCTTTTTTTTTTTTAAGATTTCATCCATTTATTTGACAGAGAGAGATCACAAGTAGGCAGAGAAGCAGGCAGAGAGAGGGGGAAGCAGGGTCTCCACCAAGCAGAGAGCCGGATGCGGCGCTCGATCCCAGGACCCTGAGATCATGACCTGAGCCGAAGGCATAGGCTTAACCCACTGAGCCACCCAGGCACCCCTGTTTTGTTTATTCATCTAATCTCTCTTTATTATCAGGATGAAATCATGCAATGCCCTGTAGGCCGTGGAAAGACATTTTACTCTTTATATTATTATAAGTGTGTTTTTATATTTTTACAAGGATTTTATTTATATAAGTATGATGTGAGCCGTCAGAAGCTTTTGAATAGGGATCTAATACAATTAGATTATGTTTTGAAAAAAATAATCTGGCTGCCGAATGGAGAAGAGTCTGAAGTCAGCCAGTGTGGAGCAAAGATACCAATGAAGAGGATATTTTAAGGCAGAAATTAACACTCAGACTAGGCAGTACTTGTGGAGGTAGTGAGACATAGTTGACAATAGAATATATTTTAATTGGTGAGGGATTCGAGGTGGTGTGGAAGAAAGAAGAGTCAGTGATGGCCCAAATGATTTAGCTTAAAGAAGCAAATTGATGAAAGTGTATTTACTAAGATGGGGAATATTGTGAGAGGAGCCAATTTGAGGAAGGGGCTATCAAGAGTATATTTACTGATAAGCTGAGTTTGAAATGTAATTTTGGCATCCAAAATATTAGTCATTTGTTTTGGTTAAGTGAGTCTGCAGTTCAGGGAACTATAATAGTGAGATATATTAGCATCAAGATGTCATATAAAATTATGGGAACAAATGAGCAAAATTATAGATTGACTAACATGTAAAATTTCTTTCTCATATTTAGGACTATTATCCTAGACACTGCTATTTCTTATTAGTAATTTAAAGGAAAATCATCTCATTTTTCTCTAGGACAAAGAACAAGCCACTATCCACACACACAAGCCCCCTCCCTTGAGTGACTGTCATAATATTGAAATATGATAATGTTTTAGGGCCCCTTTTATCTCTAATAGAAATGTTCATTTCCTGAAATGGCAATTCTGAGAAATTAAGGCCATGGATGATTGAGACGAGCTTTCCATTTTTGCTCACATACTACAGTTTATGCCTCATTGGATACCTTTAATTTCCCCCTATTTCTTTACCAACCTTTTGAGTGGGTCTGGAGAGAACGTGCTTTGACATATTTAAGGCATCCTGAGACAGAATCTGTACCCGTGATCATATCTCTTCAGTGTCCACAAGGTCTCATAGTATCTTTTTCCAGCTCATCTTTCTTGCTCCCTTGCCATTTTGGACAATAAAGAACCAGCTCATAAATGTTTAACAGACAAGATAAGCTAATAAATACTTCTTGAAATATCATCCTTTTACAATAGTCAAAGAATTATCTGTCCTGGAATAATTCCGTATGCCAACCGAGAAGAGTTCTCTATAAAGCCAAACTGTTTAAGTCAAAATTAAAAATAAAATCTACATTTCAAATGAGATATTAGCAACCCTTCTGGCATTTTAATGATACATCTTGCTACTCATCTCAATAATCTTTTAATTTCATACTAACCCATAAAATTGTCTTTCCTAGCGAGTAAGGATTTACTCAAGGAAATTGGAGATATCTCAAATTATAAATTCTTGAATGGCCATTGAATTAGTCTAAATTAGAAATTTAGATTTCTAATAAGTATCAGTGGTTGAGAATTTTTAAGCCTCTAACCTTTATTCCATGTTAGGCTAGATGTAATGATTTACCACAACTTCTTCATTGATAGGCTTTATTGGTAACTGTCATAATGATGAAAGATAAACATTTTTTTTATTATTATTATGCCTGTTGTTTCCTTTTCACTGATGGATATCACTAACTAGGAGGGGGTGATTTTTTTGATTAAGTGAATTTTGAAAATAATAAATATATAAGTATTCTTTAATTATAGGGTTTGGATCAAATTGGCACTTTATTTAGATTAAGATATTGGTCGATGGCATGATATTGAGGTAATAGAAAAAGAATCAGTCCATTCCAAGGCTTATATTTTGTAACATATGTTTCATAAAATTTTCTTTTATATATTTAAACCTAATAATATAAGAACACTTTTTATGTTAGTTAATTAAACAATTTTAAAATATATTATTTAAGCCTATGGTTTACTTTCTTTACTATAATTGTGAACTTAGAAAATAATGTTAAATTGAAATTGCTTCAGAATAGTAAAATTACAGACTTAGAAACATTAGTTTATTGTTCTAAGAAAAAATGCTTGAAAATGTACTCTGTGTGTGTGTTTATATGTGTATGTATTAACATGTTTCTGGATTTTGCTCTATTTTTTTTGAGTCTAATTACAGTAGGGAGAAAAATTTAACCTTGGATAACAAAAAGTTATTGTCTAAATCCAAATATAATTCATGATTGAAACTGTACCAATCTCCTGCAGCTGTTATCCATTAAAATGTATATCGTATTGAGCAAAATGTAAGGGTCGAGCATTTTATATTTAACAAACTCTATGTAATTAAAAAGTAGATTAGCATAGTATTTTTTACTGTCCCAGAAAAGGAGAAAAGCTCACAAGAATTTAATTCAAGTGAGTTGATCTAAAATGTTTAAAAATATGCATTTTTATTCCTAATAATAGAGGTAATAAACGCATGCTTACTTAGGATAATGTGGAAAATAAAAGAAGACAAAATTCACCTACCTCCTGCCACAATTAACATTTTAAAGTACTAGAAAGTAAAAAAAAAATAAAAATAAAAAATAAAGTACTAGAAAGTGCTTTTTAAATATGTATAACTATAGATTATATAGTTTATATCTTGTCTTTTTAATTTAGTATTATAGCATGAGGCTTTTCCCCTGACATTAGAATTATTTAAAGTTATGCTACAAATGTTATACTATACACTAAAATATGACTTTGGGATTATTCACTTGATCATTCTCCTCTCGCTGTATATTTCTTGCCAGTATTTCTCCTTTAATTCATCTTCTATACATCTGCCAGAGATATATCATATGTTAAATAAAAATCTTTTCATACCATTCCTCTCAAAATCATTTAATGATTCTCCTTCAAGTCCAAACCTCCTAGCATAGATGTACATCTCTTCTCAGTGTGAATCTAGTCAGCACTAGCCTCACACCCTCCCAAGGACTACAACATCCAGCCACGTGGGCGTTGACGGCTTCCCAAGAGCCCCTTACACTCGTGCTTGTAAGATAAGGCCTATGCTCTCCCCATTCTCTTGTTCACTTTCTTTACCTAATCTTTTTCCTTTCCACTCAGTTTAGGTACCACATCCTCTTTGAAGACTTCCTGACTACCCCCACACCAGGTCAAGTTAGTTGCTTTTCTTTAAGCTCCCATACTAGCCTGTGTACATTTCTAATTTAGCGCCTATCATCATCCCTTTTAACTTGTCTGGTTTAGATGGTGAGCAGCTTCTGGAGTGTTTGCATATGAAATTATTTTTTGCTTTACCAATAATGCAACTTAGTGCTTATAAATGAATATGTTAATTAAAATTAATTAAAACTCTTTTTTTTTTAAAAGAATCTTCCTTTGTACTAGGCATTGCTTCTCCTGGTCCTTTTTGTGCATTAATTTAATTTCATCTTTGAGACAGGTGCTATTATTTACCCCCTTTTTTTTTTAAATAGATGAAGAAACTGAGGTATAGCAAGGTAAGTAATTAACCTGCTGAAAGTTACACATTTAGTAAATATCAGAGCCAGGTTATGAGAGCAGCCCTCATAAAAAATACCTTATGCTCTTACTCTGAACCATATGTATCTTCTTAAAAGACTACAATGAATCCAAGGACAAGCATAAGATTTGACGTTAGAGCAAAGCAACCAATTAAAATACCAAAGACACATTCAATGCCTCCACTTTATTTCCTAGAGTTTAAAAAAAAAAAGAAGAGAGAGAGAGTAAGCAAGGGTAAATAATATGCTAGTTAGGGTCTCATTGGAGAATAATTAGTTCTCCTTTTCCTCCTTCTAACATACTTTTGGACTAGATTAAGTGGATTTAGTACTTCTTTTCTATAAAATTAAGACAGAGTTGCAAAGAAAATAGAATCATAAATCATTAAAAGAACAAAAAGAGTTATTACTTTACTTTATTGAAAGCCAAAATTTTACAAAATATGCAAAGACTTCAGTCTTGATAAACAGACTTAACCATGAAAACTCAATACACCACAGTCCCTTCAAAGAGCTGGAGTCCTAGATACATTCAAATGCAAATCAACTGGAAGTTTGTTTCTAGTCTAAATAAAAGCCATATCCACACTTAAGGTCAAGGCCTAAAATAAGATAAAGCAAATGCTTTTATTGTGCTTCAATAAATATGGGGGAAATGTAACAATTAAGTATTTTGCATATCTGTGTATTGGCATGGGAAATTAACTACAGGACAGAATGGGTTAACCATATCTATTTGTTTAAGTGTGAAAGTTCAAAGATCACACTTACAGTGAAAAATATGTAACTAAAGAATGTTTATCTGTAGGATAATCTTCCCCAAATATCTCCTTTCATAACAAGAATTGCTGCTAGAGGTGATAACATGATAGAAAAATTATAGTACAAAAGTAAAAGTCAAAGGGACTTTTATCATCCAATTCCAGATATATGATTAAATCTGTTTCTTCCTAACTCAAGCTTTTCTGCACAATTTTTCTTCCTAACTATGACTGTGTAAGTCTATTTTTTTTTCAATCCTTCTCCTTCATTTTCCTTCTTAATGCAGTTCCTAAATGAAGCCAAAATATCAGGGTCTACTGAGAATAATACTTTTCAGCTTCATATTTTATAGTTAATTATGTTATGACTCATAAAAAAATTGATCCCAAAGTTCATAATTTTTCTTTTTCTAATTCCTCCTGTTCGAAAGCTGCCTTTTCACCGTCTCCCCGTTAATGTAAACTGATAGTGGTCCTTGTTTGAAAGCACTTCATCAGAATTAGCCTCAAGTGAGTCAGCTGACAGAAGAAATAGTAATAAATGAACATGTGTCAATGAGAAGGCTGTTGAGCAAAAAAAATTCAGTTACCTTCCAGCACAGACCACAGGATAATTTATTAGAATGTCAGAAGCAAACCTTTAAGGTAAAAAATAGCTGATACAAAATTCTCTGATTACCCAAAATGAATCTTTAATGTAAGTAAATGGAAAAGAACAGAATTGCAACTGTGCTGTTCACCATTCAAAATTAATTGGAAGATGTTTGGCTTGAAAATATGATGCTTTACAATGAACTGACCAAATACTGAATAAAATCAATTCCAAGTTTTCATTTATCCAAAATGAGTGTTAATTATCATTTCTAAGCACTTTGAATCATAAAAGTTATCTTTTAAAAAAGCATGAAATCAGCTAGATAAAAGAAAACAAAGAGAAAGTTCATGGAAACAAATAATCTTTTTATATCTCAATTGCACTAGGTCTTTGCCATTTTTTGTAACTTAAATGTCAAAAAAAGCATCCTTAATCTATGGCAAAGTCAAATAAAACCCTTTATCTATGCTCATAAGGACATTCTGATTAAAAGTCAGGTTAAGTCTTCTCTGTGAGTAGCTGATAAGTTGATAAGAAATCCCTATTAACACATTATAGAGAGATTCAATTTGTGTGTGCTACACAATGGCTTTAAGAAGAAGCTAAATATTATCTGTATAATTCTACTCAGGATGAATAGCCTACTTAATGAGCTTTTATTCTCACAAATTAGCAGTGAAGTGGCCCACGGATGCATAATGTAGGAATTTTATAGGGTGGTATATTAATTAGATTAAAGCTATACATGTACCACAGACTATTTGTTAGAGGAAAAAAGAAAGATTTAATATCCATCATGCAACTATATTTTGGGCAATGCAGATGAGAAAAGAGACTGACTTCAAACATTATTATAGCTTGTTTCTCATTTCTTTGCTTATTTGTTTTCCACCTTCTGTTTGGTTTGATAGTGTATATAAAGTAGATTTAAGTCAGATTCTTTCATATTTAAATAATTATGTATGTGTTAGTTGTGAGAGGACAGATAGATGAGAAATGTGTGCTATGCAATACAGTAAAAAATGATCTCACTTGGGTGAGAAGTAGGAGTTACTTCATAGTCAAAAGTACTATTACACAGATTTAATGCATATGGAAAAGTATAGCATTTTGTGAATTAGAGGTTTTCTCTCATATGTCTTTCGCTTTTTTCTAAACAATGCATTAATCAAAGGTAAAGATTTTCATATTTAAATCACTAACATTGCGAAAGATATGTGACATTAGAACTAACATTTTTAAAAACATTAATATAAAAAGAATTATAATGCCAATCCCAAAGAACCCTAAACTAAACCCTGCAGAATCTTATTTCATTCCATTAGCTTCGCCTTTGGCATCTATAACCTAAGTGAAAATTCCCATAGATGTCAATAATCTAGAGGTTTCCAAGTATTGAAGAGTTAAGATGGAAAACCAAAGTCCAGATCACAAGTGCTTCAAGTTTAAAGATAGTGCATGTGTTGTTTTATAATTTTATTTTTCCTTTGCTTTTCTTTATTATAAATAAATCTAGACTACATTTTTCTGGTCTGGCATGTAAAGAGCTTAGAAGTCATCCTTCCATCCCAAAATAAAAAGCTGAACAAAGTCAAAAATTAGCAACTCTCTTCTTAGATGGATCGGATAAGTACGGTCACAGGGCAAACCACTATCCCCCAAACTGAAGAAAGACAAGTGACTATAATCACAACTTCCTGGAGCATAAATCTCCATGGGAACCAGTGGCCAGGTAGGAAACCATGAAGTGTAATTAATAAGTTGCTTGAGGCTCAGTGCGGACGAGTCTGACAGTCAAATACTCCAGGGAGACCCATACATAGGGGAACCCCTACTCTTTGGTGAGTTTTTGCATCCAGATGCTCAACCACATTCTAAGGGTGAATTTCTGAGGAAAAAATCTTTTTGTGCCTCCAAGAGAGGGAGGAAAAAGGAACAATTTGGAAATAACGCGAAGCACTCTGTTCTCCTTAAACAAGGTCTTCCCTAAAGAGGAACTATTTAACCAGAGCCTAACCTACAGGGTTTTATCAGAATGTAATTGATCTGGGGGAAGAAAAATAAATAACTCCAGGACAGTCTATTCATTCTTTCCTACCTAAGAATGGAGAGGGTGGTTGAGAAGCACTTGAGAAATTCACAGTCTGAGACATGAGCTCACTACAAGACTGAGACCTAATCATAGGACTATAGAATGCTTCACACACACACACACACACACACACACACACACACACCACTTCAACACCACATCAGTAAAGGCCTATTTACAACAATTCCTTTTACCCAATACATCATGTTTGGCTATCAAGAAAAAAATTACAAAGCATACTAAAAGGCAAAAAAAGACAGTTTGAAGAGGCAAAGCAAGCATCAAAACCAAATACAGATAAGGCAGCAATGTTATAATTAACAGACTAGGAATTTGGGGTGCCTGGGTGGCTCAGTTGGTTAAGCTTCTGCTTTCGGCTCAGTCATGATCTCAGGGTCCTGGGATAGAGCCCCGCATCGAGCTCCCTGCTCAGCGGGGAGCCTGCTTCTCCCTGTCCCTCTGCCCCCTCCCCCCCATTCTCTCACTCTCTCACTCTCTCTCAAATAAATAAATAAAATCTTAAAAAAAACAGACTAGGAATTTAACATAGCTATGATTAATAACATAAGGGCTCTAATAGATAAAGTATACAATACGCAAGAGCAGATGAGCAATGTAAGCAGAGAGATAGGAATTCTAGGAAAGAACCAAAAAAAGCAAAAAATACTAGAGATCAAAAACACTGTGACTGAAATGAAAAATGCCTTTGATGAGCTTATTAGTAGACTGGATGTGGCTGAAGAAAGAATCTCTGAGGTTGATATCGCAGTAAAATAACTCCAAAACTGAAAAAAAAAATGAAGAAGACTGGGAAAAAAAGAATGGAATACCCAAGAACCGTAGAACAATGAAAAAAAGTATAATATACACATAGTAGGAATATCAGAAGAGAAAAAAGAAAGAGAAGACTATTCAAAGCAACAGTGAATGAAAATTTCCCCAAGTTAATTGCAGACACCAAACCATAGATCCAGGAAGCTGAGAAAACACCATGCAGGACAAATGTCAAAACAAAACAAAACAACAAAAGTACCTATCCCTAGGTGTATCATATTAAAACTACAAAAATCCAAGATAAAGAAAAAATCCTGAAAGAGCCAGAGGGAAAAAATATCTTACCTATAGAGGTACAAACACAAGAATTATATCCAACTTCTCCTCAGAAACCATGCAAACAAGAAGGAAGTAGAGTGAAATATTTAAAGTGTGAGAGGGAAGGAAAAAAAAAATCCTAACCTAAAATCTGGTATCCTGAGAAGTTATCCTTGAAAGCGAAGGAGAAATAAAGACTTTCTCAGACAAAAATTGAGGGAATTTGTTGCCAGTAGACCTGCCTTGCAAGAAATGTTAATGGAAGTTCTTCAGAGAGAAAGAAAATTATACAGGACAAAAACACAGATCTACACAAAGAAAGGGAGAAGATCAGAGAAGGAATAAGTGAAGATGAAATAAAACCTTTTATTCTTGTTGTTTTTAATTGCTCTAACAGGTAACAGTTCAGGATAATAGCAACAATGTGCTCAATTATGAATGTGTGTGTGTGTGTGTGTGTGTGTACTTCTATATAAATTTAAATGAATGACAGCAATTATTCAAGGCATGAGAGGGAAGAATTGAGATTACTTTGTTATTATAAAGTACTCACCTGTGGAGTATTACCTGTGAATGTGTATAGTTTATTTGAAAGTGAACTAAGATTAGTTGTAAATGTATATTGCAAACGCTATAGCATCCACTAAAAAAAGTAAAAAAAAAAAGTATAATTGATATGGTAAGAAAGGATAGAAAATTGAACCATAAAAAAATGTTCAAGTAAAGCCACAAAAGTCAGAAAAAAAGAGTGGAAGACAAAAATAAGAACAAAGAATAAAGGTAACAAATAGAAAACAATAAATGTGGTAGATAGTAATCCAACTATCTCAGTAATTAATTATGAATGTCGACAACTTTAATATACCAATTAGAAGACAGAGATTGTCAGAGAAGATCAAAAAACAACACCCAACTATATGTTGTCTACAAGAAACCGACTTTAAATATAAAAAAGTGTATACATTAAAAGAAATGGATGTAGGCAGATATACCATGCTTAGCACAAGGAAAAAGAAAAGCATGAATATCTACATTAATTTCAAACAGAGCAGACTTTAAGGTGAAGAAAGCTGTTAGACATAAAAAGGGGCATTACACAATGAAAAAGTGGTCAATTCTTCAAGAAGACATAACAGTTCTTAGTGTGTAGACACCTAACAACCAGCAATCAAACTATGGGAAGCAAAAACTGATAGAACTGAAAGAAAAAAAATAGATGAATCCAATTTCGCATTTGGATACTTTAACACCACTTTCTCAGAAATGGATAGATCCAACAGGCAGAAAAAGAGCCAGGACATGGTTATACTCAACATCATCAATCAACTGGATATAACAGATGTCTGACAGATTAATTCATCTAAAACCAGCAGAATACATATTCTTCTCAAATTCACCTGGAACCAAGATAGATTACTTCCTGGGCCATAGGACACACCTTAACAAATGTAAAAGAATATAAATCATACAATATCTTCTTTCAGACCACAATGGAATTAAACTAGCAACAATAACTGAGACATAACCAGAAAAACCCAAAATATGTGGTGATTAAACAGCATACCTCTAAATAACACATGGAACAAAGAATAAATCTCAAGAAAAATTAGAAAATATTTTGAAATAAATGAAAATAAAAACAAAATTTATTAAAATTTATGGGATGTAGCAAATAAAGTGCTTAGAAGTAAATTTATAGCATTGAATGAATATATTATAAAAGAAGAAAGATCTAAAATCAATCCTCTAAGCTTCCTCTTTAGGAAACCAGAAGAGAGAAAAATTAAATCCAAAGTAGCCAGAAGACAAATAAAATAATGAAAAATACAACAGAAATCAATAAAGTTGAAAGTGAATTCAGTAAAGACAATAATGAAATGAAAAACTGTTTCTTTGAAAAGATGAATAAAATTAATAAGATCCTAGCAGGATAAGAAAAAAAGGCCACAATTACTGGGATCAGAAATAAAAGAGAAGGGGTGCCTGGGTGGCTCAGTGGGTTAAGCCTCTGCCTTCTGCTCAGGTCATGATCTCAGGGTCCTGGGATCAAGCCCCACATGGGGCTCTCTGCTCAGCAGGGAGCCTGCTTCCCCCTCTCCCTCTGCCTGCCTCTCTGCCTACTTGTGATCTCTCTCTCTCTGTCAAATAAAAAAAATCTTTAAAAAAATTTTTTTTTAATTTTAAAAAGAAAGAAATAAAAGAGAAGATGTCACTACAGATCCCATGGACATTAAAAGTATAACCAAGGAATACTATGAACAACTTTATACCAACAAATTTGTTTGTTTTTTTATACCAACAAATTTGATAACTTAGATGAGACGCATCAATCCTTGAAGATACAATTTGCCAAAAATTCACACAAGGAGTAAGACAGTTGGAGAAGATAAACTAGACTGGGAGAAAATATCTGCAAAAGAGACATCTGAAAAAGGACTATTATCCAAAATATACAAAGAACACTTAAACTCAACAGTAAGAAAGTAAATCACCCAATTGCAAAATGATTCAAAGACCTTAACAGACACCTCACCAAAAGAGATACATGGATGGCAAATAAGCATTTGAAAAGATGTTTCATGTCATATTTCATTAGGGACATGCAAATGAAAACACCAGTGAGACACCACTATGCGCTTATTAGTATGTCCAAAATCCAGAATGCTAACACCAATTGCTGATGAAAATGGGGAACAATAAGGAATCTCATGCAAAATGAAACAGCATGCAAAATAAGGACTCTCATGCAAAATGGAACAGCCACTATGGAGACAAGTTGGCAGTTTTTTATTAAATACACTATTACCATATGATCTAGCAACGGCTTTCCTTCGTATTTTGTTAAAAGAGTTGAAAACTTATGTCCATACAAAACCTGTACATGTTTATAGCAGTTTTATTTATAATTGTCAAAGCCTGGAAGCACAAGATGTCTTCAGTAGGTGAATGGAGGTATAAACTGATGTAATCCAGAAAATGGAATATTACTCAGAACTAAAAAGAAATAAATTATCAAGGCATTTAAAGACATGAAGAAATCCTAAATATGTATAACTACATGAAAGAAATAAGTTTGAAAATGCTACATACTGTATAAGTTCACCTATGTGACTTTCTAGAAAAGGAAAAGCTATGAAAACAATAAAAAGATCTGGGGTTGCTAGAAGTTAGGAAAGGAAGGGAGGCAAATAGTTGGAGCACAGAGGATTTCTAGGGCAGGAAACCATGGACTTTGGGGGATAAGGATATGTCACTGCAGGTTCATGGGTTGCAACAAATGTACCACTCTGGTAGGGGATGCTGATAATGGGGGAGGCTATGTATGTGTGGGAGCAATGGGTTTATGGGAAGTTGCAGTACCTTCCACTCAATTATGCTGTGAACATAAAACTGCTCTAAAAAAAAGTAGCATCTATTTAAAACAATCAATCCATTCTTGAATTAGATATAGTTGACTCTGGCAAACATTTTGGCGACAAACTATAACTTTCTTAAAAATATGCAACAAACAAAAAATAATGAGCCTAAAAAACATGTAAAACAGCTGTTTGCTTTTATTTTCCTGCAAATAATTTGCATTCAATCTGAATGATACATATACAGCCCAAGTGAATACCCAGAATAATATTTATTTTTTCCAATACATTGTTGTTGCTGTTGTTGTTTTGGTCAAAAGCAAATAATTTAGAAACAGGCAATGATACCTACCTTCACCATCACTTAAGAGGCTATCGTGATTGAAAATTATACTAATCAATGTCTTTGTTATCAGTTCTAACTGAAAGAAACACAGGCAAATGATCTCAAAGACTGAGTCTAGCCAGTACCACAGAGACAGATGTTCATAGCTGTCACTGGTTAAATGTTATCAAAACTTCTATATCCTTCAAAATTTCATCTCATTAATTCCATGAATGTGAGTATATGGAGTGTTTAATATTGTTCAATTATTCTTTTATATTAGAATCACATTTACTTTTTGCTTTGTTAGATTAAATACAAAATACTGAATTCTTAATGTGAATTCGTTACATAGATTTAACCCTTTTGAAAATGAAGAAGCAGATACAGACACGATCTCAGAATTCTACAGTCCTGTTTTAGGCCTTCTCTTATCTCTCTAGCATACCCATTTCTATCTCAATACATACTTCTCTAATAATTAATGAATTAGTTGGGAGAGGCATAGTATACATGAATGCCTTTACTTGCATTATATTAAAAGCTTCAGTATGAATTTGAAATAAGAATTTTGTAGTAGTGAAATGTACCTGTTACTCAGACATCATTCTTAAACAGAAGGATAGCATTTTATGACTCGTGAAAAAGAAAAAAGTAAAACTCATACAACTAGATGCCAAAGCTTATTATAAGTAAATTTAATGTACCATTCTGTATGTGTGTTATATTTTAAAGCATATTAAAAAAAACTAGGATAGAGAAACTTAAGTAGGATAATAGTACAAAATTATTTATACTATATCCAACTACAAGTAATGTTTATGTATTTATGATCAACTATTAAATTCAATAATTAATATTAATTGAGCAATTATAAAAATAAATATGCTGGGGAATTTATAAAAACAGATAAAACCCAAGAAGTTTCCAATTTAATAGGGAAAAATGTTTGGTTCTACCAGGTAAAATCACCTCACAATTATTTTTGCCCTATAAAATGGTAATATTATATGGTTCATCTAATAAAACAAAAATCTCAAAGAGTATATGTGATAAAGGCTGTAAAAGAAGAGTGAAGTGCGATAATTAGGAGGTGAGCTTGAAGACATAAACTTTCCAAAACAGGAAAGTGAACACACAGATAAAAGCATATACAAGGGTGTGGAGAAAGAAATATTATGCTTGAAGAATGGCAGTGGCAACAGTTATATCGGAGTCTAGACCCGGGCTTCTAGGATTAGACCATGAAGGGTTGCAAATCATGTTGAAACAGCGTCAATTCTAATCAATAGATAACTAAAAGCAATGAGCATTTCTGAGGAAGAAAGATGGATATACGCTTTGTGGGGAATATGTGGTGGTTGTTGGCTGAATGAATTATGGAGGCAAAGATGGAAGTTGAGACCAATCAGGAGATTCTTGTAATAAGCTAAGGAGTCATAAAAAGACTCTACGTTAGAATGATAGAAATGGAAAGGAAAGGACTAGACTATAACAAGAGAAGTGCCAGAGTAGAATCAAAGTCAAATACCATAAAGATTCCAAAATGATGGAAATGGTGGAGAAAGTGGTTTTGAGAGAAAAATAAGTAGTTGAGAAGAGTGTGAAATCATCTAAAGACATTCGTATGGACATATGGAGAGGTTTTACATCTCAGATTGGAAATGTGACACTGAAATGTTTCAGCTTTTAAGGTATTTCTTTTTTTTTTAAAGCTTTCCGATTCCTTTAAGACACTAATTGACATTATATAATATTAAGAGAGGATATCATATAGAAAGAGGAAAGGGAGGGGCACCTGGGTGGCTCAGTCAGTTGGGCATCTACCTGCTCAGGTCATGATCCAAGGGTCCTGGGTAGAGCCCCACATGGGGAAAAATCTCTGCTGAGCTGGGAGCCTGCTTCTCCTTCTTCCTCTGCCTGCCACTCCCCTTCCTTGTTTTTTTTTTTTTTTAAAGATTTTACTTATTTATTTGAGAGAGAGAAAGTGAGAGAGAACATGAGGGGAGAAGGTCAGAGGGAGAAGCAGGCTCCCCACCTTGCTGGGAGCCCGATATGGGACTCGATCCCGGGTCTCTGGGATCATGACCTGAGCTGAAGGCAGCTGCTTAACCAACTGAGCCACCCAGGTGCCCTCACTCCCCTTACTTGTGTGCACTCGCTCGCTCTCTCTCTCTGTCAAATACATAAATAAAATCTTAAAAAGAAAGAGAAGTGGGAAAGATTGTATGCAGAACTCAGAGGACTTCTTAAGTAAAGGGAAGAAGATGAATACAAGAAACAAAGGAAATGTGAACTGATAGTTGTCACTGTAGAAGATACGCACCTCAAAGACAGACAAAGGTCAACATTATCAAATAGGGTTGAAATGTCATGGGGGGATGAAGACCTCTAGATTTGGCAAGTAGAAAGTTATTAGTGGCTTTCAAAAGAGAGAGGTTTTGGTATAGGTCAAAATCAAAGCTAAATATAAAGGTACAAATGAGTCAGTGCTAGGGATAAAAATGAAGGAATTTGAAAAATTCAGTCAGGGGGAGATAGTAGAAAGTTTGCATAGCAGCTCCAAGGCATAAGTAAATTGAAGGCTATTTTAAAATAAAGAGACTAGAAGATTGTAGGCCAAGTGATAGTGGAGAGTAGGGAGAATAAATTTGCAAGAGTGTGTCTTAGGATAGGAGAAGGGAGTGGGTAATTAAAAGGAAAATTTCCCTGAGGACAAATGAGAGCACGCAGGATTAACTTTGGGTGGGCCAGCCTTGTCTAGTCTGGAAAAAGCAGGAGGAGTGAAAAAGATAGGATAGAGTTGAAGTTGTTTAGAGATATTAGAAAAGAAGCTGTAGGAATCCTGAAGTATTTCTTAGCCCCGTCTTTATACTAAGATTGGGTAACAACTGTTAACTCATGTTTGGGGGAAGTGTCTGCATTGTCGTCAACCTCCCTATTGTTGGTGAAAATATCTGGTGGCAATGACTAGAGGAAAATGTGCTCTGGGGCTTCTCCCAGAGAACTTCCCATAAATGAGTGCTATCCAATTACATGTCAGGTGATTCTATATGCAAGGTTTTGTATGTTAATGAAGTTTTATCAAAATGCCCCTGATGGCCTATTGTTACTTATTTAAAGTTGCTCTAACATTTTATTTATCTTCTTATCTGACTTATACTTTTCTCAGTAAACTATATTAGATTTGTAAATATTCTTACCACCAAACTGTAACTTGGAAAATGCTACAAGTGGAGGATTTACAAAAATAGATGTCAGGAGACTTTAGAAAGAAAAACGTTACATTCTTAACTATTCAAAATTTGTGTACTTGCTTAACAACGACCAAAAGAACTATTGGTGGATAAAATAGCAAAAGCTTTAGAATGATAGAAAGCCTGGGTTTCCAAAGAATAGCTTGAGGAAAATACCACAGTTTCTTAAGGCCTACCTCTGTCATTGCTGTACTTTCATTGTACATGCAAAACCAGAGGGTATGTGTTGACTATGAGCCAAGTGTTTTCCTTCTCACAACAACCTCATAATGTGGGTATCATTATCCTCAATTTGCAGATGGAGTCACTGGGGCTCTGAGAGGATAAGTAAATTCCCAAGGCCATTAGCTACAAAATGATGAAATCAGAAGTTACCTACAGGTACATCTGATATCAAATTCTGTGCCTTTTCCCCACCTAAGACTACTTCCCTGGAAGGTGCAGCTGTTCCATTTGGAGATAGCACATAACATTTTTCAAAGAAGTTTATGATTGATGTTTGCTTTGACATTTTCTAAAGGTCTTTGTAAACCTCAATGAGGATTATCAATTTTGCTGCACCTCTCTTGAGTTTTGTGCTTTGTTCCAAGTATGGCTTAACTTCAGACACTTTATCACCTGATGTGAACACAAGTTTTATTATCTCTGCCAGAGTGTTCACCTTCAGCGTAGACTTTATGATCACGTGCTTATTATTTGACTTGATGTATTCTTCAAAGTCATCTTCAGTCTACTCACAACTTTGTTTGACTTCTTCTTAATATTTGATAAGCAATAACCAGTTATATAATTTATATATTCATCACCTGCCTAGAGTGAGTGGGACTCCAATCCATTTAAGATGGACTAAAATGAGCAATTTTTAAGCATCTTGGGAAAGCAATCTGAAAGCATACCCCTGTTTTCCAAAGAAAGGATAACAAATTGAAGTATTCAATTTGGAGGAAACATGGGTTGCTCTTCTTTTGCTCAAACTCATGTGCTTTTTGGAGATATAAAAATCCATGAAAGTTGACTTGAAAATGTACAAGTGTATGCTTTATACTATGAAGAAAGTTATTTAAGAAAGTATGATAATATCCAGTATGCCTAAATGTAGGTGTGAGGAATTGACAGCTCAGCAGAGATGTGTGGATGAGGATCTGGAGGTGGAAATGACATTTAAAAGAGACAAGAAAGGAAATAAAGGAAAGCAAAATTGAAATAGAAATAAACTAATGGTTCTGATCTCAAAGCATCAAAAATTTATGATGAGAAAAATTTTTAAAAATCAGCATGCATTTGGGATGTAAGACCCAGTAGCTAGACTGCCATGATCTCTACAAAGGAAATAAAAAAAAATGATGGACTGCATTTATGAGAGTCAGAGTCAAGGGTTACTCACTGAGCTGATTGGGAAAGCAGTAACAAGGCCAACAAAATTAAAGTTGTTAAAGGAGGGAATTTGTATCAAACATGAGAAAAAATTCAGAGATTAATGAAAAAGCACTACATTGGACATGGAACAGTGTTTAAGAGCCTGGGTTTGGGAATCACAAACCATTGTGTTTAAAGCTCAGTCTGTATGATTGTATTATGTGATCTATTTGTGTTTTAGTTTCTTTATCAATTAAATGAGTGCTATAAGGCAGTTGCAAAGACTGAAGTATAGGTGCTTTGTAAGTGCTGGTGATTAGACATTTTTAAACTTCAGCTATCCTCTGAATCAGTGACTAGCCACATAAATGCTTGTTAGCTTGATCTGTACTGAATGAGCACCCTGAGGCTGAACTGATTATACTTCTCAGGTATGGTACTTCTCCCTGGAATTTCCCTCACTTGTAGTAAAGTGTAGTTACTTTCTAAGATGAGTTCTAGGGAGAGAGCAAAGGTGTCCATATACAAAACTAAAAATTAGAAGGCTTACTAGGATCCAGACAAAGAATTACTTGAGCTCTACCTCCATCTACATGATGGAGGAGGTAAAGAAAACGTGAGATTACCCAGTGACATCAAGTGGGAAATCCCTGCGTAGATTACCAATGTCCTTTGTTCACCTGTAGTCCAAAAGGTAAAAAAGTTAAGTTGCATGTGGGAAACAAACTCATTACTTTAATAAATGCATTGAACGTGCTCCAGGCGAGCAGGTGTATTATCTAATATTTGAAGGATTTTAAATGCCAAATTACTTTAAGCTAGATAGTTTGGGATTTCATAGAATAATTATTAAGCAGATCCACGCATGGATGCCTGTTTGTTTTTGTGCCGACAGGCAGTGCTTTATAAGTTTTAATCACAGAGCCTCTTCTGTGTACCTGCAGCTGAATGTCAACTTATCCTTGTTAACCTGTAAGTCAGCGCTAAGCCTTATGGGTGTATGCCCAGGCATATGTCTCCTTAAACAGTGTCACTTATGCACTGAGCTCTTGTTCCAGTTGATAATCTTCTCCTGCATGATTCTTAAAACAATTCAGATTTGATTGTCACAATATTTGCTAATTTCTATTTATCTAGTTTCTTTTTGTATATTACAAATCACTTTTAACTTTTGAAGGGAAATAATTTTTGTAGTAAACAAAGAGTTCGCTGTTGTTCCTTAGGATATCCGAAGATAAACCCAAACATTCTTAAAAGTCTTTGTTCATAATAACCTAGTTTCTCATATAGAACATGATTCTGAATTCAGATTCTTTGAGAATAAAGCTTTGCACATTTAGGAACACTTGGTTTTAAATTTGTCTCTTTTGTTGCTGGGCGGTCATTTTCTGAGTGTAACTCACAATGGATTTATTGTTATTATGCACCTTCTAAAAAGAATCTACATGGGTCTATCTAATAGATAATTCCACATACTCACAAAAAGGTATAGCTGTTTTTTATCTGTTCTGGGTGGTTTTTGTTTTCAGTCCTCTAGTGAGTTCTTTTGTTTGCAAGGGGTTCATAAATGTAAGCCCTTGATACTCACCTATAAATAATCAAAACTTCAGTTTGTTATTTGCCAACAAGCAGACTAGGAGATAAGGACACGAGGAAAACCCAGTGCTATGTAGCTGCTGGATTTCTTTCTCTCCATCACTCACTCCTTCATGTGTTTCTCATTTTCTTACTGAATGAAGAAGCAGATGGTATCTCAGAGAAATTAATTTTCCGATCAAGAGTGATTAGTTCTACCAAAATCTACGAGGTAATGAGCAAAACCATAAACCGTAAGCACAAAAATTTAAGAGGTTTATAGTACTTCACAAATTAGATAATATTCGATGGTGCGTAACCTATTCCATTATTTCAAGTTCAAAGCCTGATTGCTTATGTTATAAATATTTATTTCTCTTCACCACGAATTGGGAATGTGAAATCTTCACACAAAGTAGACAATAACTTTCAGGAAAACAACCAACGGCTCCCAGAAAGTGATCTCTGTGTTCATCTTAAGAGGTCCTTAATGACTCCAGGCAGTTTTCTTCATACTTAGAAGAATGTGATGTACATTCGGTTCCATGTTCAATTCCAAGAATGAAGAAAGAGGGCAGTTACATGTACTGGCACTTAGTACATAAAACAGTGAGACAAACCCCCAGCCTCACACGCCACCCATTCCTTCACCTATGACCCCATTAAATAATCTTTCTCAATGCCGATTGGCTCCGTGATCTTCTCCATCTGGCCTCAAGCTTTCCTAAGCTGAATCCCACTGCTTCTTTACATTGAGTCCTCTATTGCTGCTAAAATGGCATGCTCACTGCATTAGTTTGCTAGGGCCTCCATATCAAAATACCACAGACTGGGTGGTTTAAACAACAGAAATTTATTTCCTCACAGTTCTGGAGACTAGAAGTCCATGATCCAGGTGTCAAGAAGTTTGGTTTTTTTCTGAGGTCTCTCAAGTTTGTACATGGCTGCCATCTGACTGTATCCTCACATGCTCTTTCCTCTGGGCTCATGCAACCTTGGTATCACTTTGCTTTTTGTTAATACCAGCTAAAAATAGATTAGGGCTCATCCTGAGGGCCTCATTTTAACTTAGTCACCTCTTTAAATTTTCTGTATCCAAACACAGTCACATTCTGAGGTATTGGGGTTAAGGGCTTCAACAAAGGAATTTTAAGAGGAAACAATCAGGTCATAAAATTGGCTCTTCTCCAAAGTACATTTGTGTCTCATTTTCATGCTTTCCTTTCTACCCAGAGCAAAACAATACCAAGCACTTTCTTCCTGAAGTAGTTAAAATTTACTTATATTCAAAGTCTAATCAAAGTTGCTCTTATTTCATGAACTCTGCCTAGACTACACTCATGCCAACACACAGAAGACCTCCTTTCTATTCTCAAAGCAAATGTTATCAATTGTGTTCGTCCAACTGCCTTACAATATGTTAGCATCGCTTGTTTTCATAATTTTTATCTTACTTTCTTTGTTGACATTTTTATTGGATTGTATTTTGTTTCCACATAATAATTGTCAATGATCCCTAGTAAATATAACTCAATAAAACTAGGAAAAATGCTGTAAATGTTCAATATTATCTTTTCACATCTGATTTTTCCCTATTAAACAGTGAGCTCATGGACATATAAATATTATATATAATAATAATTTTATTATGAGCAGAAAGAGTTTTCAAATTGCATGAGGGCCTGCAGAATTTGAATAGTTGCTTTCCCTTTAATTTAAATATTTTAAGCCATCATATATTGATCAGGCAGTCTTCCATTTATCTCTTTGTGAATTTCTAAATTTTGATATTTATGTTTAAAAAGTATTTTTAGAAAGCTCAATAATGATTCCATTTTATTTGTAATAATCTTATCATTTGCCGGAGAGCCACATGGGTCCTATTACTAAAATTAAGAGATTCATGGGCACCTGGGTGGCTCAGTGGGTTAAGCCTCTGCCTTCGGCTCAGGTCATGATCTCAGGGTCCTGGGATCGAGTCCTGCATGGGGCTCCCTGCTCAGCGGGGAGCCTTCTTCCTCCTCTCTCTCTGCCTGCTTCTCCGCCTACTTGTGATCTCTCTCTCTCTCTGTCAAATAAATAAATAAAATCTTAAAAAAAAGATTCTCTTCTTAAAAAAAAAATTAAGAGATTCATAAGTCCAAGATAAAAAAAATGTGTGAGATTTATCCTTACTCCAGGTAAGGAATCTAGTGGAATCAGAATCTAGTGCTCAGAATCTAGTGGAAGAAGTAAGTAATTACTTACTTAAAATATAGTAAACAGTAATATAAAGCCATATTCAAAGTGCTATGGACATGCAGAAGAGTGAAAAAAAAATTCCACTCACATGTTAACCCCTGACTTTTCACTGGATACATATTGGTAAGAAAACATTGAACTCATGTCAGATATGCTGAAATAAAAACACATGATGTCTAGAAGGGTACCAAATTAAAGCACAGAGACAATTTTCCGGCACATAAATTACTTTGTTTCAGGAGAAGGGTCATGAATATGAAAAGTGTTGATTTGTGAGACAATTTGTCATTATTAAAATTAGTGCTCTGTCAACCCAAAATCTCTTTCAGCAATCCTTTTGTGTTACTGCAGCTGTTTGTTGAGTTACCAGATCCAAATGTTCTAGGAGGTCCAACAGTAGTGAATGGACTACACTTTTTAATCTATAATAGCAGACTATCATCTGTAATGGGAGATTGTCAGGATATGACACATGTTAAACACTCAAATCTCTAAGAACTGCTGTGACAGATACCCAAGGATGGAGCTGTTTTGGTTCTGGGAAATGGACACTTGACAGGAATGTTTTTGTTCACAAAGCTATTCATGTATTTTAAAATATAGCCTGCTGGCATGCAGATCAGATTTGACAGCTTGGGAACTATAGAACATTTTGCTAGTATAACAAAAATACTGAGGCCAGCAAAACCCATGGTTGTATCAGTACACAATTGAGAGTAGAAAAGAGGAAAAAGAGAGAAGGGGGAAAAGGTGAAATGGAGAGATATATTTTAGTTTCTTAAATCTTATATATACGTGGCAAAACAATTGTGAAGTCACTATCACACGGTAGAGTTGGTCCCCAAACCAAACCCATTTTAGCCACCTAGTTCACTGTAATCAAAATTTCAGTACCTCTATTTTTAAATATTATAATATGTACTTCGATATTATTTGTCAGTTGTGCTGTTTCAGTAGAGGATTTATTCTAATATGCTTTGTTTAGTACAAACCAGAGAACCATTTGTATCCTTTGTATGAATTCTTTATTAAAAGGCAATGAAGGCAAAAAACAAAACCAAAAAACAAAAAAATAACAAAGATACTTCCATATAGGGAACAAACACCTCTATAAGCTAATTCAAGTCAATAGTACAAGTGATATTGATTTAACATATGTAGAAACAAGTTTTAACATAAACATTACCTGTGTTAAAATAGTTAGATAAAATATTTTTAAAAGGTACCATATCACTGTGACCCATTAGAGAACCATTATTGGAAAACATTAGAATATACGCATTTATAAGAACTCTCACCTGAGCTACATTGAACCCTGCTTCCTGTGAAGTAGAGGATTCCATAAGAATATCTTAAGCATGAATCCATCACTCTATAGCCACTTTCAGTTATAAGAACATTATAGATATTTTAAGTTGAAAGTTGTGATTTTTAAACCCAAATCAAAATTCTTTTCTTCTCTCAGTGCTGACTATGTCAGCTTGTCTCCCCAGTAGCTTGGAGTTGGTGTGTATGTGCACACATGTGTATGAATGAATGTGCAAGTGAATGCATGTGAGTACATGAGTATACCTGAATGTGTGTGTGTGTGTGAGAGAGAGAGAGAGAGAGAGAGAGAGAGAGAGAGAGAGAGAGAGAAAAGTGTATGTGTGAGTGTGAAGGATGGTCTCAGCATGGCAGGCATTCAAATGCTATCCCCTCTCAGGAGACCTGTGTGTGTTCGTTAGCAGTCACAGCAGTGATGGTTGGCACCCATCGCACAGAGAATGGATGTGGGAAATCCAAGTTCGACTCAACCTTTTTCACCAACTCCTTCAATTGCCACTGAAGTCAGATACCCTAAAGCCTCTTGCTCTTTGGAATCCCTTGCCTCAGGGGAGTTCCTTTTGGAAATTATACCCAAAATAACTCAAGCCAATATGTTTTCCCTGGTGTCACCTTGACTCAAAAGAAATTTATGAGTCCTACCATGGAAAGCTGAGCTAGACCTAGAAAGAAGTTTAAAAATCCTTCTATATAGTTTTACCTTGAATTCTAGCCTAGGTAGTCATTTTTCCCTCTTTTCAGGGATCCTACTTGCCTTCTTCATCATAATTCTCCAAAGGTAGTAGAAAGAAGAGAATCAGCATGAGTGAATTCTTTTTCTTTTGCTCTTCCTTTAAAAGGGCATACTGCATATCCCCAATTTCATAGTTGTCACTTATCAGACTACTTTCTTGCTGTTTAAACAGTTAGAAGGTAGTTCTGAATTCTGTGGAGTTAAAAATGTCTGGTAATTGTCAATGCTTCTCAATACTCCTTGGTAGAAAATTATAGGTAAAAGTATTTTTAATATAGTTAACCTGTAGCCATAAAGCGAGTTATTTAAAATGTAAAAATGGGGGCACCTTGGTGGCTCAGTCATTTCAGTGTCAGTCTCTTGATTTCAGCTCAGGTCATGATCTCAGAGCCCTCAGACTGAACCCTGCATCTGGCTCTGTGCTCAGCAGGGAGTCTGCTTGAGATTATCTCTCTCTCTCTCTCCCTCTGCCACCATCTCTAAAATAAATAAATAAATCTTTTTAAAAATATGTAAAAATATTTTTTAAAAGATTTAAAACAGGGGCTCCCAGGTGGCTCAGCCAGTTAAGTGCCTGCCTTCCACTCAGGTCATGATCTCAGGGTCTGGGATAGAGCCCTGCATTGGGCTGCCTGCTCAGCAGGGAGTCTACTTCTCCCTCTCCCTCTGAACTTCCACCTGCTCACTTTCTCTCTCTCTCAAATACATAAATAAATACACATATTTTTTAAATAAATAAATAAATAATTGAAAATGTTACTAGTTTTAGAAAGCACATTGGGGATAATTTCTATCTCTGTCTTCCAACCATTACTAAGAAATCCCTTGTCCTTCTTTTCTTCCATTTCATTAATTTGGCGAATCCCCAATTCTATAAGAATTCAACTGTCTTCTCCCTTCAGATCCATAGCTAGCTTCTAACTAGTGCACTGCTGGAGAATATCATGCATGTTGAAGTCCATATAAATTTATATGGGCTTACAAAACTCTCAGAGCAGCCACAGCAAGTCTGTGCTTCCCTTTTGAACTCTGTCTGGTTCTCCATAGCCACTATTTTTTTTATAGCCACTATTTTAAAGCTTTTATTTCTTTTAATATTTTGTTCTATTCATTCTTTTATCATTTCCTATTTTGTTAAAATTGTTCCAATATCCATCTAGTTACCTAAGCCAGGAAACAGGGTGATACATTTGAACTGTTCTGTTCTTTTTTTTATCCCTCACATGCTATCAGACATAAATCATTATAGCTTTGTTACCTTTTTCCCATCTTTATTGAGATATAATTGACATATAATATTGTGGAGTTTAAGATATACAATGTGATGATTTGTTACACATATTTCACAAGATTATTCCCACAATAGGGTTAGTTAATACCTTCATCACTTCACATAATTACTGTTTCTTTTTTGTGGTGAGAACAACTAAGATTTACTCTTAGCAACTTGCAAGTATATAATACAAGGTTATCGGTAATCACTATTCTGTACATTAGATCCCAGAACGTATTCCTCTTATAAGTGGAAGTTTGTATCCTTTGACCAACATCTCCCCATTTCCTTCACTCCTAACCTCTGGTAACCACCTTTCTACTCTCTGTTACTATGAGTTTGGCTTTTTAAGATTACACATATATGTGATATCATGCAGTATTTGCCTTTCTCTGTCTAACTTTTTTCACTTAACAGAATGCCCACAGAGTCCATCCATATTGTTGCAAATGGCAGGATTTCCTTCTTTCTCAGGGGTGAATAATATTGTACGATCTTTCTGTGTTTAAGGTCAGTTACTGGAAGATTATTGTGATCCTTTGGTGGTGTCAGATTTCCTTGATTTTTTATGTTTCTTGAGGTCTTGCATCTCTGTTGACACATTTAAAGTGATAGTCACCTCTTCCAGTCTTCACTAATTGACTTTGGGAGAAAAATGCCGTCCTTCAACTCTGCTAGGGATTCTGAGGCTTTCTCTGTCTTTTTATGAACACACTTGCTCCAGGCTTCTTGCTCTCTCTTTTGGCCGAATTCTTAAGCTTATATGACTTCCCTTAATCCTGCAACACACCAGGCTGGGCTCTGACAGACTCCCTTTTGCTTCCCCATGGGTGGAGCTAAAGCTCACATTTGTGGTTTCTCTGTGGCCAACAGATTCTGGCCAGTTTTCTGCACGTGTTCATTAGTTGTTATCTTTTAATGTTTGCTCTTGCCACCCCTTGGAGCATGCACTGAGAGACAGCCACATGGTGAAAGGGTGTGTGGGGAGGAATGCAGAGCACTGGGTTTGCTGGTGGGCTAATTGGCAGGGGCGAATCTGTAGGAAGGGTGTGTTCAAAGGCTCTTGGACAGGCTTCTCAATGGAGTCTGAGAAGCAGTTAGCAGGATCCGTGTCCCTTTATATAAGAATCTTATTCGCTACTCGCCAACCCTGTTCCCACCTTCTAGTCACACAGTCCCTGCCTCAGTAATCTGGGTAAGTTGTGAGGGAAGTGAGCCTCTTTGGCAGCATTCGGTACAGCTGTAGAAGCCTAGTGCTAGCTCATACCATCCCACTTTCTTCCTTAGGAGAAATCATGGGCTGAGAAATATCTCTCTTGGCCATGAACTGTGCCATTTCAGGGGAGACATGATGTGGGTAAAGTCAAACAATTTTTCTTAGCCTCTCCAACACATCCAAACTTGTATTTTTTTGTTAAAACAGTGATGAGCTAGAACCTCTCCACCGGGAGCCTTGACTCCCACAAAAGTTGTCTTGTCTACAGGTGACTGTCTAAGAGAGTTTTCTCCTAGACCACAACCAAGAGGGGGATGAACCGAGTTTACAGGCCACCACAGGGGACCAGTGACTGTAGCTGGGACCAAAGTCTGAATAGCTATTACTCGATCACTGCTGGGAAAGACTCCTTCCAGGTTCCTTGGCATATGGTACTGGGTCCAACAGCTCCCTCTCTGTTACTTCTGTCTACAGATATATACCAAATTGTTATTGGTAGAGGTGGACAAGAATGAGAGACCTCTTATTCAGCCATGTTGTTGACATCATTCCTTGAGATTCACTGTCATAACATCACTTGAATTTGTTTAATCTCTCTCCTTTCCCATTGCTATTGTTCAGGTCATCATTATATATCAATCATATGCCTATAAAAGCCTCCTAATCTCTAATTTATACCCCCTTTTGTAAGGCATTCAGGATATTTCCTAAAATGTATATCTGACTATGTCTCATCCCTACTCAAAATCCTCCATTATTTCCCTGTTGTTTTTAGTATTATAGTTCAAACCCTTTAAGAAGTTAAGAGATCTACATGAACTTGTCTTTTCCTTTCTCTTATTACCCCACTACCTTTTATGGATTGCGCTTTTAGTTTCTAAAATGCAATTCTCATCAACCGCCTTTTACATACACAGATCCTTCTGTCTAAGTCCCACGCCCTCAGCGTAATGTCACTCACCACTACTCCAACCCATTTTCTCACCTAAACTGTAACTTGCCTTCTTTCAGATCTCAGCTCCAAGGTCCCATTTTCCAAGAACCCTTCCACAAGTCACAGGATCACAGGATTTCCAAATCACATTGTATTATAATCTGCTGTTTTATTTTCTATATCCCCCATTCAACCTTAGCACCTTTAGTCAAAAAACTAAGCATAATTCATTCATGATTATATCTCCAGTTCCTAATAGACTGACAGGCATTTAGCAGGCATTTAATAGATATATGTCAATTGAATAAATGGAGATGAGTTTTTCTTTTTTTCACTGAAAACTGTCAAATTCTGAGGCTATTAGTGCATCTTACATTGATGACTAATGGGCATGTTTTCTCTACCCATTGGTGTGCCTATGATTATTCCTAGGATTATGATTTTGCACTTCAGTAACTTTTATGTGGCATCATTGCAACGTGGTTGGAAAGGAGATTGAGCTCTTGAAAAGAGAGTAATGCTAAGTAGCTCAGATGGGAAATGGTCTGGGTTGTTTGTCTCTCTGTGTGTAACAATGGCAGATCTTTGCTCAAAATCAGGGCATTCTAAAAGGCAATTACCACGACACCTAAAACCTCAGCTCTGATTTGACTACTAAAAGGAAAACAAAACACAAATATGTGCAATAACGATATGGTTGGGAGCATGCGTTTCCCTTTAATGACTTAGGCCTCTATTAATGTACAAGAAAAATGAAGAATAAAGCTCCTGCTCATTGAAATATAGCAGGAGCCTTCTGTTCTCTGTTAGAACAGCTGCCCTATTTACTGCTGCTTTGGGGAAGTCACTGCCCAACTTCTTTATTCAGGAAGATCAGTGTTTACACTCTAATCGGTCTTGAATCAAAACAGTTCTCATTTGTTAATAATTCACTAACCAAATATTATGACTGAAAAACTGGGACACTGGTAAATAATCAGATGCAGAATGGAAATTCTGTTGCATTTAGCCTGATAATGGAGATGGAAAACACAAATAAAAAAATGTAATTCAGCAATTCATCATATCCTGTTAAATGCCAGCTGTTTTCAGGGTTTTAGGATAGTGTTTTGTTTTTCCCCTCACGTCTTTAGAACGTGGGGAATAATTAGAAACCAATTAAGTCACTCCACATTTTCTATTAGCAAAAGAAGTTTATGTTACCAAGAACTCATTTTTTATATTTGTTGTGCACCTAGTATATGCCAGGCATCTTATGGAACACTGAGGATACAATAGCAGTAGAGTGGCTGGGCTCAAGGAGCTTACACTCTAACATGCGAGTGAGGGAAGCAACAATAAACAACCAAACAAATACATAATATGTCAGTGCCTTGGAGGGCAAGGAGATGGGGAGAGGGCCAGGGGTGCTCTTTGATTTAGGGTGCAAAGGAATAAGGCAAAAAAACATCAGTTCATTGCACTATAACCCTTGAGGAGAGTCTGCTTCTAAAATCTACTCATTGTATTTTTTGAAATGAAGCAAAGGATTCCATTTAACAATCTCCTCCTATATTGATTTTTAACTGCAGCTGTCAGAGATGATTCTGGAGAATAAGACTTACATTTATTAAGAACTAACATGAAGACTACAAAAGAACTTCATATATTAGGTATCAAACTTGGTGATTTTTACTCTGGTATACATGTATCCAACATTTTTTTATTTTAACTGGAAAATGCATTAACCATCATAAACATAGTATATTTACAGTTGATTTCACCAGAACAAGAAAATTCCAACTTTATTTATAAAATATATTCTTTCTGAGATATAAATCAAATAATTTAAAGTTGTATTTGACATGTTAACTATCCTATAAGTTACTTTAATTAAACATGCATAATGATAACTTTCATATGTTTTTTATTTTAAAAAATATTTTAGCATGCCCCAATTCATAGAGCATCACATAGACCTCTAAACTAAGTTGTTTTCCTTTTCAGTAGAGAAGTCTGAGATTCAGGGAAATTAATTGGTACAATGAGGCAGAGAGAGTCCTCATACTCAGGCATTCTGGTTCCAGATTGCATGTTGGTACTGTCCCATGGTAGGCAGACCAAACCAACGTAAATTATACCAGCAAACCAAAATCATTTTCTGTATTTTCTGACTAATGCAATAAATAAAGACTCCCAGGATAATATTTTAATCACTATCTCTTAATTTTATATTGTTCGATTGGCATTAATTCCTTCATTAAACCTGCTCCAATTTAAAAACAAAGTCTAATTTTTTCACACACCCAAGCAAGTCTTCTTTTTAATAGACAAAGGTATGGGATGTTAAAACATCAACTAAAAGAACACTAATTAATTATAAATGGCTGTGGTGGTGTACATTTTACATGAAACCACACTGAAAGTCACATGGAACAAGAGCCTGCTTTACTTAGGGAAGTAGCCTGAGTAGGGGAATCAATAGTTGGAGTTTAATCTGTGGATATTTAAAGACATGAACTAAATCATTCTTAGTAGCCTACTTTTTCCCCCTGTCCATCTGACCTACAGATGGTAAGATATGTTTGATTTGGGAGCTTTTCTGTGCTTTTCTTTCCTTCCTTCCTTCCTTCCTTCCTTCCTTCCTTCCTTCCTTCCTTCCTTCCTTCCTTGTTTTCTCCTCCCCCTTCTACTCTCCTTTCTCTTTCTAAGAATAGTTCTTAGAGGAATATATCTCAACAAGTCTGTTAAAATCAAACACATTTCTTTAAGATTGGAAGATTGGAGTTACTTTCTACTTCTATGAAACATTTCCTTTAAAAAACATCTTAATCTTCCCAAATGAGATAATAATTTCTCTCTTCAGTATATATTATCTTGAAATTTTCAGAGTCAATTATCAGTTGAAATGTATATGTGTGTAGAGATGTAGATATTGAAATACTGACTTTTATTTTGTCCATTTCTAAAAAATATATAAAAATATATAAATGAAATGTTATTGGACTAATTCTAGGAAAAATATACAATGAAATGTTGTCAGCTTTAACCTAAGATTATTACAAATAAAATCTATCAGGTAATTAAAATGATAAAAAGAAAGAAAGCAGGAAATAAAAGGAAGTTAGATGAACTTGTTGCCAAAGTCTTTGGCAGAACCTTATGTGGAAAAGAGCACCAATTCTGAATTCACATACCCTAACTCTGAGCACTGTATTTTCTGGGATTCCCTGTATAAGCTCACAAAGGTCACTCGAACCTTTGGTCCTTGTTTCCTTTTTTCTAAAATTGGATTTTTTTTAGTACCTAATCAAGCAATACAACAAAGGAGAACCCAAGACCATATGGCAAAGTTATATAAATAAATTAACACTATGACTCAACAACATAGTGTGTTAAAAAAAAAAAGATCAACCATTGACCAATTATTCCATATGCGTTGCATTTTTTTAGAGATTTTATTTATTTATTTGTCAGAGACAGAGTGAGAGAGAGAGAGAGAGAGAACACAAGCAGGGGGAACAGCAGGGAGAGCTGGCAGAGGGAGAAGGAGGCTCCCCACTGAGCAGCTGAGGAGCTGATGTGGGATTTGATCCCAGGACTCTGGGATCAAGACCAGAGCAGAAGGCAGATGCTTAGCTGACTGAGCCACCCAGGTATCCCTGTACTACATTATTTTTAAATAAAGTGATACATCTCAATAGTGAATTCCAAGCTAATGATGGTCTTTTAAATTGAGTGACAGAATAATATATTAGGTTCAAGTAACTATTCCTTACTTTTGGTATCTGAGAACATAGATGTAAACATTTACCAAGCTATTAGTTGTCCAGGAAGTAAAAGGTATTACTTGGGGTGCCTATAAGTATTGTACAAGGGTTATATCATGCATGTGGGTGGCTTTTTTTTTCTTTTTTTTTTTTTTTTTTTGGTCGTGTGTATTTAGATCTAGACGTATATTAACATTCAAATTGGTAATGTCTGACACTCACAGCCTGACACTGAGTATCTCCTGTGTGGTTTCAGCCTATATCCAAAATAAAATAAAGACACAAATTGCTTTTTATAAGAAAAATATGAGTAGAATGCCAAAGCCCATCAGATGGGCAGTCAGGGATGTCTTCCCTTATATTCCATCTATCTTCACATTTTATGAGAACTAAAAGCCTAATCAATAATTTAACAAGCTAATGGGCATATTTTTAAACACAATGGAATCATACTGAAAAGGGGCACACCAGCAGGACCACAAAAGCAAAGACGGAAACTAACTGCTAATATTGAGTGCTTCTCTTGAAAAGTACTGTGCTGTGGCATGACACAGGGCAAGCTGTCTTAAAGAAAGGAGTAGCTCTTGTTCAGTGAAGCTATTGTTTCTTTCTGTATTTGTTAGAATAATGTAATTTTTCTGATGAACATACATCTGACTACTCTGTAAATGATTTGCTCTTCAAAGGTTCTGCAAGGCGCAGAACTAATATCCAAATACTTCTTGTCTGCTTCATGGAAAAATATACGCTCTGCAAAATGATTTGAAATTCTAATTTAAGATACCCTATTTGACATTCTGGCTATGGATATTAACATCCATACAATTTACCATGACATTCTGTTTGTCATACAAGTAGAAAAAGCAAGGAAGCTATTCTGGTATTGGAAGTCTGAAAATATTTTCACTCAATTTAGAGGAGGTTGTTGCTTCATTTTATGAATAAAAATTAGGCCTTTGTGTTTTTATTTTATTTTTCTCTTTTTTCTTTCTCCATTATTTTGTATGTTAGTGACTTCATAAGAGGCAAAGTAAAATGCTATACAAAACAACAAGCTGTATAATTTGTAACTAAACACTCAGAAGGAAAGCCACTTGCGCACATTTATATACTTTCCCATTTGTCACTATGACAGTCCTTTTGCCCATGTTTAAGGATTATCCATAGAGTTCAATTATTTTTCTCCAATTCCTTATTATCAAGATTTATATATTACTGTATTTAAAGCCTCCCTTTTCCTTAGACTATAGTTACATCATTAAATGGATTTATTTCACAGGTAATGATCTTCTCAGATTTTGTGGGCACATCTTGTATCTAGCATCAGAAAAGCTGTTTTATGTTTCTAATGAATAATGAGACTATGAGAGTGCCTTCAAGTTTGGTGTTCAGTTTTATACCAGATAAAAGGAAGATAGTAGACTTGCTTCATGTTGATCATAAGGGAGTTAAGAAGGTCGTGAGTTGAGGGAGGGACGTAGGAGGAAGTGTGGAAAGCAACGGAGAGGCAGCCCAGAGGTCACTTGATGACAGAGGCCAAGGCGCCCAGGCCTCAGGGACTCCCTGGGAGGCTTGCCACAGTCAGCCTACAGACATTAGCGCTTGATACCTTACTCTCAAACTCATTCATTGAACGTGGTCTCCCTGCCTGTCTTTGTGGCGTGAGAGATGAGAGTTCTGCTTGTCTGAATCAACGTGCATCTCTGAGCTGCAAAACTGTGAGGTAGAGTGAGTTGTATCTCCAACCATTTGTACCAGTGGCGCACAGTCATACCTTTTCCAGATGATGCTTTGGGGACTGTTGAGCAAGAGTGTTCTTACTGTAGAAGTAAGAAAATAACATTCAAAATAAATAAATAAAAGGACAGGATAAGCAGAGGGACATGCACGGTCATGTAAAAAATAGTAGCAATAGATCACAAGCCTGTGAAAAATTAATTTGCTACTATTTCATATTGCACATTGTTTGACTTCCCTTCTTTATGCTTCAAACTACACCCATTCTTAATTTATCTTATCCTCCCTACACTCTCCAAATACGTTTTGTTTTTTAAACAAGTCATTTGTCCAGCGATGCTAGAACTAAAATGTTCTGTCTGCACAATAGGTGCTTTTAGCAAGTCAGATATGCACAGTTAAGCTGCGCTTGCAGAATTTTTCTTCTTAAAGTGCAGCCAATTGACCATGTACCAGCACTAAATTGTTTCTAACCAGGAAGGCAGCTAAACAGGCTGCCCCGTGCAAGAGTGACTGCAACCATCACGGCCAGGATGCTCCTTCTGTTCTCAGCAAAGGGACATTTAAATGCAGGAGCATGTCTGCAGCTTAGAACCACACGAAGTCTCCAGACTGCTTCCCTCTCAAGGCAGATTTTCCATTTGCCCTGCATTAAATTTGATACTTCCATTTAGAAAACAAGGCTTGTTCTCCTAAGGACGTTCCAGATAAATGACTTAAAACTAATCTGGGACAAAAATCTTTTTAAGGCATTATGTTAATACCCTAATAAAATGATAATATACATCTGTTCATGATATAAAAATAATCTTTACAGTACTCTCTAGGTAGAATTTTTATTTATAATTTTGTTAGATTTTAGACACTCACAGGTGCCTTAAAGTTCCATCTTAAAATAATAAGGCTAGAGGGCAGGTGGTAGATTTCTAGGGACATTATTATATTTCTTCAGGCATTCAGCCAGCCGCCTGGTTTTTCATAATAATTTCAGTCCTGAGAAACTATAATTATCCTGAAGCACACTACTTATACTGTCTTATTTCTTAATTATAGTAGTGACATGAGATAAATGCATACTTATTGGGATCAAATGCATATTATTTTGTGGTGATTATAAAGAAGTTCTCATGACAACAATTGCAATTACATGGTCATCAATTACTGATACTATGTTATGTTCTAGAAACTCTGTAATTAAGTCCTGCCAAGAGGACACTTCCTATTTGGTGTGGGGGGGGGGAGGTGAGGGAAGCTTAGAGAGACAGAAGTTGGCCAATGTAAAAATTACTGACAGATATAGATACCCCAAGCCTGTTCAAATGATTGCACATGAATCTCAAGTAAGAACATTGTATCAACAAACATTTGGGGGATTTAATTTAAATTTCTATCTAAACAAGCTATGTAAAGAATCTTCTTTAAAATAGCCTTTCTCTTTTTTGACCTTTAGAATAAAAAGCTTCAAATACACCCCACAGGGGAAAAAATAGACTGTAAATATGATAAGAGTGATACTGCCTTCAAAGATAAATCTGCAGGCAATCAGTAATATTGTTTCAAATACAGTAATTCCTCGTTTTTAAAAGTTCTTATGTGAGATTCCAAAAATAATTTATCTTCTGTCATTCCAATTTAAAAGAAGAAAAAACTTTAAGTTACCAAGAAACTACTTACATAGATTTCCCACTTTTTTCTATAGACAGATATCTTTGCCTTTTGTTTCAAAAAAGGCAGAAGGAAAAAAAATGATGGATGTCAAACTCTATGTATTAAACTGGATGAAGGTATCAGATATATCATGTGTCAGATTTGGGAATAAAATGGCTTGGGTTTCTAATTCTGCTCTTCTATTGACTAGATGTGGGACTTGAACAAGTTATTTAACTATGCCTCAGTCTCTTTATCTGTAGAAAGGGACAGTAACTTTACCTACCTCATAAGAATTATCTGTTAAAGTACTTAAACTTTTTGTATATATAAAGGGATTAGATTCGTGCCTTATACATAGTTAGCACCATATGCTTTGTTATTATTACTACAGTATTATTTTTGTAATTATTTTATCTTATTACTTTATTTAATACAGGGATATGAAGGACAATGGGCCAAGCTCTCCCATTCTCCTTCCTACCTTCAACTATGGTGAGGAGTATCTCCAATCATTTTAATAGGCTTTCCTCAGATAATTTTTTTCAGCATTCTAATAGAACACATGGAAAGAGAATTTTTTTCCTAAAGTAAAAAGAGCATTCAATGAACCTAATATCTTTAACTTAAAACTTAATCTGGCAGTACTTTGCCAGAGTATTTTTTGTTTGTTTGTTTGTTTGTTTTAATTCTGGAACAGGCTAATGCCTGGTTATTTTAACACAAGAGGTGTCCTCTTTGGGCGTTTACAGTTATCTAATGACATTTAGGTCTTGGGCACAATAGTTCTGCAGTGGACGACCTTTATTGTATGGCTAACATTCTAACCAGGTTGTAATGACACGACATTGGAATGGTTACTGCAAACCCATTTTTATTTTCATAAAAGTTCAAACCCAAATAAGCACACCAAGAAACATAAACCCTTAAAAGAAGAGTCACTTAGCATCCATAAAATAATTAGCCATGCTACTCTTGACTTTCTATGTACTGACCTGTGGATATTATTTTCTGATTAATGTCACATACCTTATTTGTTTTAATGTTATTATTTCTAACATTCTATTACTGTTACTTATCTAATGAAGTTAATAAAGTACTTAATTATGTTAATTTCTCTGAAATATTTGTAGTTCTATATAATAAGTAATAAAAGGAATTTTTGAGACACATGCAAATATAATGAGTTTGAAGAACAAATACAAATACTGTGTATGGTAGAAAGTTATTTAATTCTCTCTTTATGACTTGCATTAGTCATCTTTACATGCAATCTCTATAATTTAGATCAAGAATATACAAATTCTCCTTCATTTAACATTTTAAAATTCCAACTACAATCCCTGATGGATTATATATCAGATTATATCAGTAATCATATTCAAAATTTTTTTGTTGCCAGAACAATCGATCTAGATTTTACTTTTTCTTAGTCTCTGATCCACAGAAATACAATATCAAAATGCTATGATATTTTTAGAATTAATATAGAAATAGGAAATATTGCAAAAGGATTAATAAGTATGGAAGAGTTTTTTGGCTAAATGCAATCAGTTTCCATGCAAACACTAACAATTCCTTTATTGAAATAAAAACTCTTCATTAGCTCTTCAAGTCTAATTCTAATTTGAGTCTAATTCTAATTCAATGTATATACATATCTAAACCAGTAAAGATCTGAAACAATTGTTTTATTTTAGAACTAGTCTAATTGTGGTTCTTCACTAGCCTGGAAGTTATTGGATTATTGGGTTTGATGGTGTTGACTCTACAATAGGGAAAAACCGATATGGAAATTAACACTATACTTTTAGAGCGGTGAGGGGGAAAAGAAAATCCCAATTTCAATTTCTATTTTAAGAGTGAGTTTAAGAGTGATTTTAAAATAGAATCAAATGTGTGGCTTTCCACTTCTGTTAATCTGTGCAAACTGCCATAAGAAGATACCACAGACTGGGTGGTTTAAACAACAGACATTTATTTTCTCATAGTTTTGGATGCTAGAAGTCTGTGACTGAGGTGCCAGCAAATTTAGCTTCTGGTGAGGCCTCTCTTCCTGGTTTATAGACAGCAGGCTTCTGGCTGTGACAGAGGGAGGCAGGGAGATGGGGGTAGAAGGGGAGAGGGAAGAATGCAGAGAGACGGGTGGGAGAAAGAGAAAGATAGGGAGGGAAGGAGGGAGAGAGAGAGGGAAAGTGAGGTAGAGAAAGGAGGAGAGAGGAAGGGAGCAGGGGAGAGCGGAAGAGAAAGAGAGGGCAGGCATTTCTTCCTCTTATAAGAGCTCAAGACCTATCAGGATGTCTGGGTGGCTCAGGTCATGCTTCCAGGGTCCTGGGATCCAGCCCCGTGTGGGGCTGCCTGCTCCAGGGGGAGTCTGCTTCTCCCTCTCCTTCTGCTGCTCCCCCTTCTTGTGCTCTCTTCTCTATCAAATAAATAAATAAAATCTTTTTAAAAAATAAAAAGACTTATCAAGACTAGGGCCCTGCCCTATGGCCTTGTTTAACCATGATTACCTTCCTACAATCCTAGTCTATGAAAAGTCATATTGGACGTTAGGGTTTCAACATAGACATTTGGGAGGAACGCAATTTGGTTCATAACACTACCTAAAATGATAATTGTACTTCTCATAAAATTCCAAGGTTAGGTGAGGTCCTGCCTAGAGCTTCTATGCCACTTTTGAACTTAAATATGTTATATTTTATGGTCATTTTTATTTATCTTTCAGATCAGCATTTTCATGACCCATTTGTCGAACTATGGGAATGACCGCCTAGGGTTATATACCTTTGTGAACTTGGCCAACTTCGTGCAGAGCTGGACCAACCTGAAATTGCAAACTCTGCCTCCAGTGCAACTAGCGCACAAGTACTTTGAGCTCTTCCCTGAGCAGAAAGACCCTCTGTGGCAGGTAACACTGAACATTCTCTCCTGCAGTGGAAGGAAGGAAACCAGTGCCTAACTTGTATTAGGAATTCTGTTGGAAGCATTAAAACTGACACTCAACCCAAAATTCTTTCTTATTCCATGGTTTCATTCTCTTCAGTGACATTTTTTGTTTTATCAGTTAAGCATATTTTTTTTTTCTGGGGTTTCGTTGGTTGGTTTGGTTGCTTTAGAATTTTTGCTTTGAGGATGCTATTTTATTGTTGGTGTCTTCTCGGTGTTAGTCATTTGGACTCTCATTTAGCGTGAGCACTAACTGGCAGTAAAATGGTTAGACACTGGATATCTAGGGAGATAGAAACCAAGAGCAGGCATAATCTCAGACCCTATAAGTAAACCCTGACATGTATGTATAAACACAGATAGTATGAATAAAGAGGGGAAAGCAGTTTTTACCACATGCTTATACAGATTCTGTTTTTAATACGTCTCTGTATTTCTTTTAAATCTAACTCATCTTTCACTAGGACCAGATCTATTGGCAAAAGGAAAATTGTCAGTTTTAGGATTGCTTTTTATAAATAATTCAACTTCACGTGGGAGCCACTCAGCCTCCATGTATGAAAATGTAAACTATGTGCTTCTTCATGGTTATCTAGGAAAACGCTACCTCCCACTTTCTTGGCTCTTTATGCATTACATTACATTGACCCACACAATCAATAAGCTGGCTGCCGAGAGCATATCACGTCGTGCCCTGCTAAGCAGTTGGTAGAGGAGTAGCATCATCATTACTAAGAATTACTTGGAAACAGACTGTTTACCATCCTCTCTCTGTCTCCTTAAGACTATGTGTTTCTCTTTATCGCATAATTCATGTTACAAGCATAGACTCTGTGTCTATACAGTCAGGGATTCATCCAACACATGTTTATTGAGCATCTACTATGTATAAGGCAATACAAGTTGCTCTAGAGAATGCAAAGAATAAAATACAGTGTTCTCTTTCAGAGTCAGTGAAGGGTTTCCTTGTTATTCTGATTCACTAGCATATATTTCAGAATGTGCTTTAAAACTGCTACAGTAAGTCATACTTTATTCTGATGATTTATTCAGGAACTCTTCACTATTTGTGTTTATGTTGAACTACACATTCTAATTTTTTCACCTTTCTAATAAGTTGCTTGCCCGTCTATATGTCTGGTATATAAGTTAGATGGATAAATAGATAAAGACATAATTATTACGGTGTAATAGCTGCTGGATTTCATAAAGGCAAAGCATAAATAGCATTATTCAAAAGTGCTCACACACTTATAAAATTGATAAATCACTGGTAGTAAATCAGTTCTTTTCTCACACATGTTTATTTATGAGATATCTAAAATTCATGGTAGGGTAACAATAAAAAGTAGCCAACTTAACAAAGGTGGCAAACAGCTAACGTATAAAAAAATGAGTCAATAGCCCCAAGCTTTCATCTTTTTCCTTTAGAGGTAGAATTTTTTTTTTTAGATGAAGGATTTGTGTCTCTTACTATCTTGTGAGTTTTTTAAAATTAAGAATTGTACTTATTGATAATGGTTCAATATCAGTGATACTGTTCCTGTTGGTAAGGAATAAATATAATCAAAGATGCACCAGCTCTGGGGTGCCTGGGTACCTCAGTCCGGTTAAGCATCCAACTCTTGATTTCAGCTCAGGTCACGATCTCAGGGTTGTGAGACATAGTCCCATGTCAGGCTCTGCACAGGGGGTGGAGCCTACTTCAAATCTCTCCTCCTTCCTCTGGCCTTCCTTTCTTGTCTCCCTCTTAAAAAAAAAAAAAAAAAGACAGCAGATCCAATATGATTGGTCAGTTTGATGATTCTGAATATTGATTGAAATTTTTGTTAAATATGAAATACTGTGTTAGTTAATTGGGGGTGTGAATGAAAACTACAAACAGAACATAGAACTATTTCTTAGAAAACTATACCATTTTGAAGATGTAAGAACATAAATATATACAAAATATTTGTAAGCACTGAAATTAATTTTGAATAGCATCAGAGAGGTAAATTCCTAGGTTGTTCTTAAATGATAGAATTAATCAAAAAGTCTTTAGAGAGTTCACAAATTCTTCTCATTGCTATTGTCACTTGTATGTTCAGCAATTTTAATATATATTGTCAAAATAGCTTATTATAAATGTATTTAAATAACATTGAAGAGTAAATATTTATTAAAAGAATACCATTTTATCAAGTGAACTGTATGGTTTCTTTTGACTGAAAAATAAAGAAAAGCAAGCATTTCTCATTAACTGAAGTGCCATATATTCTAAAATATGTTTAAAAAAGAAAATAAGAAATAAAAGCAGAAAAGAAGTTCAAGAGGGAATTATTCAGGTATGTGAGACTTTGAGGACAGTTGCCTTATTGAAGCAAATCTGATAAACTTCTCCAGTGATAAACCATGTCCACGAGACTGCAAATGGTTAAGTAGAGATAAAGTGCATAATACTGTCGAGTCCCTTTCCCTGGCAGTTATCTCTTCTTTCCATATTCACATTTATAATGATAAACAGAGCAGCTGTAAGCATTATCGTCATGTTCTTTAAACAATATGAATTTAATTTTACAAAAAAAATATTAGCATAACCAGCGCTAATTAAGTGTTTTGTAGTCCACTCATCCCAGGCCTACAGAGTTAGGATATATTAGTATTATGTGTCTGTCATTGTTATATATTCTCAAAATTCAGGTGATTTTTGTATCTCTAAGCAGACCTTCTTATTTACTGTAATTCACTTTAAAAAAGTAAGTCAACTGTTATTTTTCTCTAGGTTTTTAATTTACACTTTTTTATTACTGCAAATAAAAATACAACATGAATAATGATGATCTTCACATCTATTTAGTTCCCTTTGCTTCTTTATGTAAATTTTCATTAGCACCAACTACCATATATGTGAAACTGCTTTGTCACCTAACTAAAAAGTGCAATATGAGTATCTATGAATGGACAGCATGGTGAGAACAACACAGAACGTGTCTGTGCTCCCTTCACTGGAAGCTGATTCTTTCAAAGCTGCTAAATGTGAAAATATATGCTGAGGACACACATGGAACTCTATCCCTCGAGTTTACCCTCCTCAGTGTAGTTCTGAATATGTACGATTCTTAAAAGTATTCTCACCAGTTCCTGTTAATTCATACCCTTTTTGTTTTGGGAGAATAATTACTATGAAGCATGAAAGAATAGGATTTCCTTTTTTTTCTTTTTTTTTTTTAACCCTCATTATTGAAACCAAAACCACAACGTGGAGGCATTTAGAAGGTCAGATTCTTGCACATCACTAATCAATGCTTTTAAGCTCTCAAGCTGTCAGGTTAGCTCAGCCTCAATCTTCACTCAGTCACTCCAGACTCTCACTATCAACAAACATGCCAAACGTGATGTAGATTCCCGCTTGCCTGTGTGACCAAGGGAATGCTCAAAGAGCTGCGGTGTCTCTCTCTCCATGCCAGTGTCCCCAGGATTAAAGAAGTAGGAAAGAAAATCACAAGGTGCTAACCTCCTAAGGTTAGGAGGTTAGGACCTTTGTTGTTGACTCTACTTATGAAATCATCCAACTCCAGCTTAAAAATGATGAGATTTGAACATCTGTGACATAAACAAATCACAAGGTCTAATGACATACACACTATAGATTCTATTATTATATGCCTGTTGAAGGAATAAATGAATTCTGACAGAGAGAATTATAGATTGTAAGCGCAGGAGAAGAAGTTAGGGACACCTAGCCCAACCTATTCATTTTAGAGAAGACACCAGTGACACCCCGTGAGGTGAAATATCTTGTTTTAAATCATTCGGATTACTAGGGACAAGTCAGGAGTAAAGCTTGGGTTTTCTTATTCCTATTCCAGTGTACTTCCAACCACACCAAGATGGTAGCTTTACATTTAGAAAAATAAATCTACTTCTATCATCGACTCTCTCTGTAGGATGAAATTTCAGGGATACCTTGTTACTGTAGAGGAAACTGGTGGTGTATTCAGTGTGAATTTATTTGACCTATACTTTTGAAGTACCTATGTAATAGAAAGGTCTTTGCTTTCACAGAACTTACAAGCCATAATAGCTTCTGGTTGTGTGAACAAAATGACATTATGAATTTGTTTTCATATTTATTCCTCTCTTTTCCTCTTTCTACCTTATTTATGACTCTCTTATTGCACCTACCATATGGTCTTGCAGACACTTATGCCTATCATACACCAGCTCAAGCAAACCTTAAAGTGTGAGACTATGTTTATACATGTTTGTAACTCAGAACCTAGCATAGCACCATAGCTGCTGTCATTAAAACCTCATGAATGAATAAGCAAAACCGAAGGGTGTACATGTGCACAGAGAACAAAGTGGCACCCTTGTTTCTTAGAGAAAGTAGGGATCCAATGGGATATAACCTTGAAAAGCACATACAAGGCAACTAGGAAAACTTTGAAAGCTACCAGAGTCATCTGGATTTGGTAAGCAACAAGGAACAACTATGTTTAGGTTCTGAAGATGAGAGTAAATTAATTAAAAAAAAAAACATGTGGCCAATAAAGATTATACCAGAAGCGCTTTTGCAGGACAGGTAAGAACAGGGAGGGACTGAAGTTAGGACAACAATCCAGCCATGAGAGAGGGAAACTGAGGCGCTTCATGGTTGGGGAAAAAGTGAGACCTTTAAAGAAGTGTGGTAGAAATTATTTGTGCATGAGATACTGAGATGAAAAGAAAACTGATCTACAAGTAATCACCCCACAGCCAGGGAAATAAGAGATCTATATAATTTCATATCTTTCATTTCCATTTATTCATCTTTTAGCCCTTCCAGGGAAATAGCCAGAATAGTTTCCCATCACTTTGTAGATGGCGCAGTAAAGGCCTAGACATCATTATCATCTTACATATTTTTTCCTAATCATAGTTTGAACTTATGTATTTGTTACATTTACTTTCCTCATTTAGACTGGTATTTAAACCTTTCAGGAATGCTTCCCAAATAGGTAGGTAATTCCTCATGATTTTAATTTTTTTAAGTTTTTTTTAGGTTTTTGGTTTGCTTGCTTGCTTTTTGTTTTGTTTTTTAATTCATACAAAGAGAGAAAGATAACATGAATTCAGGGATTGGAGCAAGGGAGAGGGAAAAGCAGACTCCTCCTGAGCAGGGAGTCCGATGAGGACACACAGGACTCGATTCCAGGACCCTGGAATCATGACCTGAGTCTAAGGCAGATGCTTAAATGACTAAGCCACCCAGGTAACCCTAATTTTTTAATTTACACTGAAGCACTTCCCTACTTAGTTATACAAGGCTGTCAGACATACTGACATCCAGAAACGGTGACAGAAGTCATGGATTTTTCCCTTTCCTGTCAATTTATTGCAAATATGATCTTGTCAAGCTTCAAATTCCCCACACTAATAACTTACTGAGGTTTAGTAATAGAAAAACTACTTGCAGATATTGCCATAAAATAAAATAAAATAAAATAAAAATATCTTAGATATACTTCCATCCTTTCTGAATCAAAATCATCATAAAACATGGATTTTGCAGAAGTAATCCAAATACAACAACAAAAACACCTGAATTGTGTGTGTGTGTGTGTGCCCTACATGTATGTCTGATAACTTAAATGTTGTACAGTGAGTAAATACATTATACTAGACCAACCTATTAATAAGAATTTTAAAATATAGTTTTTCTTAATTGAGTTGGCTATCCAGATTCTCTGACAGGATATTCATACATCATAAATAATAATATAAGGTACTATTTGCAGGAATGAGCAGTCATGTTTTTGAATGTACTCAGAGCTTCAGAGTAAACTTGTCATCTCCTGGGGTCAGTTTTACTATGAGAATATTTCATGGGAAAATGTCAACGGTATCAATTTATTTAAATCAGCATGGGTATAATATGGTGACAAGTGCATAGATGCTTAGGGTAAATCAGAGGTACTTTGTGCTTAAAGGAGCTTTCATGGAGCTGTTACCCCAGATCCACACAGAACCAGGCCCTTTTCTACCCACTCCCACCCTCGGAAGTGGGCATTTATGCTTCTCTGTATTCAGACCACTTTAGGAGGAAAGTTTGAGAAAGAATCAGACTATTAAGTGCTACAGGAGCTCTGTGGAGAGACCGTTTATTATAAATCAGTGCACTCAGAAAGAAAAGGCTTTTCTAAGGCGTGGAGGGACTAGCTGGGTTTTATATAGCATACGGGGTGGAGTCAAGCTTTGTAAAGATAGTGTGTGTCTCAGAGTTTCTCCAAAAGGAATTGCTGTTTGAAACACTGAGAATAAACATCCACAGCCTATTAAAATTCCTCATCAGTGTATGTGGATTGTATTAGACTTAAATGACATTGAGAGACAAAAAAATTGAAAGTCACCCACCTGTGTAAAACAGATTGGAAAAGGATTTTGTTTTAAAGACATGTACATGGCAAAACTCAGTAAGCAGAACTTTGGGAACAATGTAACCAGATAGGAAGGAAGAAGTACAATGTTAAAAAGAAAAACAAATACACCTTTCGCAGCATTCTACTTTAAACAGTGAGGTCAGAACAGCAGAAGGCAAGCAGAGAGGAAATGAAGAGGAAACCAAAAACCTCTGAAACGTTCATAATTAACAAAATAATCCTACCATGAGCACTGGGCGTTTTTAAGGTTTCAGCTATTAAAGTCTAGATATGTCCCAGCTATCTGCAATAGGCACATGACTTGAGAGAGGATAATCAATTTAACTGATAATTCCACGGTGTCCTTGTCAGTGAAGGATGTGGAGAAGCAATGAGCAAAGCAGATTTCTGGTAGAGAAAAGGCAACGTGGGTTGGAATAACTACGTCAAATGAGAACAAAGGTTATTTGCATGTCTTCTATAAAAATATGAACTTCAAGGCAAGGTACGTAGTGTGATTTTTTTAAATATGTATTTTTAGCTTGACTATGAATTTGAAAATTTTACTTAATTGGAGAAGAAAGATCTGGGTTTTCATCAGAATTTACTCTCCTTTCTAAGTCTGGTCCATCACCTCAGGGAATCTTCTCTCCACCTTTCTTATGTCTGCTTAAAAGTAAACCTCGCCTCATCATATATTACAAGTACAAAACCACCTGCATCCCTTTTACCTGTGTGAAGGCTGACTTACATGCATTTTTACTAGACTGGTACTGTAACCATGAGCTGCTTAAAGCAATTTTAACTAAAGTTTTCTTTTGTTTTTTTAAGTTTCAATATCTTTATAGTGCTAGATACTTAAAACAGTAAATTACTGTTTACAACAGTTTCAGATATTCAGGGAACAATCAGAGTAGACAATGAAAAGGGACATAATTGCTTTGTAATTTTCTGACTTTTGAAATTAAAACAATAGCAATGAAACAAGTATGAAAGTGAAAACAAATGCTTTGCTTTTTCTTGGGAAGACCCTTTGACCTTCATAATCACTGCCAGGCACTCTCTTGCCCTCTCTCATTTTCTCTCTCTCTCTCTCTCTCTCTCTCTCTCTCTCTCTCTCTCTCTTACACACACACACACACACACACACACACACACACACACACACACACACGCGCGCGCGCGCTATTTAGCTGCAGAGACAACCCGGGCTTTGGATTCCAAATTTGAAACTAACTTGCTGTGTGACCTTCAGCAAGACCTAAATAAAACACCTTGCATCTCAGCCTCCTCAGGTGTAAAGAAGGGATAATGATATCTGTCTTGCCAGGTTGCTTTGAGGATTAGAAATAATCTATGCCAAGCAAGTGCCTGGAATATAGAAGGTGATCAATAAAGGTCAGATATTATATCAGCTGTTTTTCAAATATCCAGACAATATAAGAGAAGTCAGAGTAGGAAAAAAAATCTAAACAAACATTTTCAGAGTGTAAAATAAGAAATGCAAACATCCTGTTAATAAAGCTATGATGAAGAGACACAAGGGGAAACATGCAGGAAAAGAGGTGAGAGAAGAAATATGGGCATCTGGAAAGTCTTAAAATAGCATAATGTAGAAGGAATGCAGTTATAAAGATAGGCAATCTGCCTAGTTAAGGTGCACACATGCCACCAACTGTAAAATACATACAGGGAAAAACTGAAGTAGTGTAAGTTGAATTGTTAGCAATAAAAGCATTTGGAACAGCAAGTATTGTAACAGCATCCAGGTAATTTTATTTGAGAGTTTACTTCTATCAGTATAATTTCTTGGGACAGCACAACTAGAAATATCTAGTGCCTTTATCTACCAGAATGGGACCTATTTATCCATGTTCTGTATGTTAAAGAAAACTCTTTTCAAGTCTTATATATTGCATTTGCCCACTTCTGTGAATGTTTTATTTCACGGATTTTGCGTGCAGAAGTTTGAATGGCAAAGACATGTGTACAGCAATAAAGAAAATAAGTGGCCTAGTTGAGCATAGAGAACCAGAAAGATCTTGCAAAAGACACTTTGAGCAGTGGCGCTGAATAACTGATCAGTTTGCTCATCTACTTTTGCGAAGCATAAAGAAACCATTTGAGCAAATGAATTGAGCACCTAATCTGAGATTGGCTCTTCACTGGGATATGTGCGGGGAGACTTGAAAAGTGTAGGTCATGGGAACTGCCTTTCTATTGCTTAACATATAAAATACAGTTGAAAAATAAAGTTCTTTACAAATGAAGTAGTTAAATAATATGAGGAAAATAATGTTTAAGATATAAAGTGATGACTTAAGGAAATACCAAAAACTAGCTCCTGGGGCCACCATGAAAAACATCATTGGAGATTGCAGACATTTTATTTTTGTGGGGTTTTGCAAGTAAAATGTCTACACAGTTCATATTATGTTAATTTTCAAACATATATCAAAATCTGTCTATGCCTATTACTAAAGGTTTACTGCACCTGTCTCAAGTTAGTTATTCAGTCATTCAACCCATATTTATCAAGCACCTCTCATATATTAGATTAAACAAACAAGAATCTTCTCTTCAGAGAACTTACATTCTAGTTGAGATAGAATTATTATAAATATAAATGTATTATATTATATATATAATATATAACTGCTTTAAACACATACCTGAATAGAATAATTTCAGGTACTGAAATACCANAGTTGAGATAGAATTATTATAAATATAAATGTATTATATTATATATATAATATATAACTGCTTTAAACACATACCTGAATAGAATAATTTCAGGTACTGAAATACCACCAAAAAAAAATATAACCAGAAGCTATCACAGAAAGGAGAGGGAGGAAGTGCTTTGGTTTTGGTCAGCAGGGAAGGCTTCTTGCATGGGGCGATATTTCAGTAGAGACCTGAGTGATGACAAGTGCTAAAACAATAAATTGGATGAGTTGCAGGAGCCAGACAGCAAGCATATTCAAAAATAAATTGAGGGCGCCTGGGTGGCTCAGTGGGTTAAAGCCTCTGCCTTCGGCTCAGCTCATGATCTCAGGGTCCTGGGATCAAGGCCCGCATCG